>CM035798.1:14416509-14956509 GCA_020466265.1 Siphamia tubifer | reverse complement strand
ATATTCCAGATTTCAGCCCTTGTAGTCGAGTCGAGTCCTTCATCCTTGTGAAGCCAAACAATATTCTATGTACACTCTGATAATTACTTAAATCATTTATTTGACTTCATTTAATACTGTGTTGATTAGAAAAGACTTCCCACTTGAGGATAGGTAATGTTAATGTGCATCTGTATTTTTCTGGCAATATATAATTTTATACCTGGAACTTAATACAACTTCATAACAATAGAAGATGATTAGGGCCACTGGAAAAACTAATTTTAAATTAAAGGTCCAATACATTTTTTATTATTATTCTGAGAAAAAAAAGGTGAGGTTTTTGAGGAAACTAGTTTTTTTTTTTTTACACATGCATATATACATACATATATATATATAAAACATTGATAACATTGTCTTATGACATTAACTTTATAATCCATTCAATCTCAAAGACAAAGTTAGACTAAAGTGTCCTTATGAGGAGTTTGAGCTGAGAGCTGGTCTTTCACTGACATTAGCTAACGTCAATTCTTTCAGTTGTTTGCTGTTGCCACTGTAGAGGAAAAACACAGAAGAACTTGGGTGCAAATGCATTGCATTATGGCAACAAAAAAAAAAATAAAATACTGAGCTTGTCAACACGGTCCTGGACAAATGGGTTGTACGTTCACTTCATTTGACCAATGACATCCAAACACAACAACTCTTACATTACTTGGTGTCAGTTTGTGGTGGATGCGAGGTTAGTTTTACACATTAGTAGTCAGAATTACAGCTCAAAAAATCAATTCAAATCGGTAAAATAAAAATAAAAAGTAAAAAAAATTGGATTACACTTCTCTAAATTTAATCTCTGATTCTTTAATTTCGCTGCCACTGAACTGCAGAACATGTCTATATGTTCACTTTTCTACTTTGGGACCATTGCTTCGTCCTTTAAACTTTTCAGGTTCAACACAAACATTACAAATATTTATCTTTGTATTTTTTCAGGTGTATATAACTGACTATATAACTATATATATATATATACACACACACACATATATATATATATATATATATATATATATATATGTGTGTGTGTGTATATATATATGTACACACACATTTATACTGTTATTGTTATTTCTATAGAAATATTATTTCTATATCCTTTTATAATTTTTTTGGTTATTATTTCAGTTGGTTAAAGGACAGGTTGTCAATTTCAGACATTTGTATTTTTAGTATTTTTTTTTCCCACCTACTCAAATAATCTTTTTTAATTGATGAGAATAAATTGATAGATTAGTAGCTGCAGCATTAGTCGTCATCATTGCAACTGTGAAAAAGCTCATCACACACTGGATATTTGCGTGATGCGGGGAAATATCCAGTAGTTCACTATAACATTGAAAATAGAGTCATGAAAACCAGCAAATCTTTTCACATAGTTACATACTATACTTATAAAGGCCAAAAAAACCCAAATTACTGGATTTTAGCTTTCTTGAAAAAGGACCCACAGGAACCCAGCTAGTGCAAACATATCTGGCAGATTAGTTATTATTTGCAGCCCTAAACACATGCCATCATTAAAACAACGTATGAAACACCAAATGTTCTGTATGAAAGGCAATATATAACCTAATTACCACTGCTCTCCCCACCAGCAGAGGTGTACAACAGTAATGCCTTATTACTCTGTGCCCGTTTAGTATATACAGTATATATTGATGAATTGGCAGAATCAGTAGAGCAATCAGATAGAGAGCGAGGTAGAGATAGAAAAGAGGCAGACACACAGAGACCTGAGCACACATGGGCCCCCGCTCGTTTTTCCTGCTGCAAGCGCCCCTCCAAGACAGACAGATTTCATTTGGCGCATCAAGCAGATGCATCTGGAGATTGCTCTGTCTCTCTCCCTCTCTCTGTCTCTCTCATTCTGCCTCTTTCATATTCTCCCTCTCTCTCGCTCTCTTTCTCTCTCTCTCCTGATTGTTCTGATTAGTTAATTACTTTATACAACACATCTGCTGGATTGATGCATGAATTATACATCAGCTGCATGTGGCGACTATTATTTCGTGTTACTTCTACCTTCCTGGCTCGTTGTGCTCGGCGAAACAATTTAAGGTGTTACTGGCTAGATTTCTGCGGCAGCGTGGTGGGTATGGGTGGAGGGGGGGGGTTAGTGCAAAAACAAATACAAAACAATAATAACAATACTGACAACAAGATGAAAATCCAGCATATATCAGATAGAGAGGTTTAGTCCTCAGCTATAGGGAATTGGTTAAAACTAAAACAAAAAAAAAACCCAAATAAACCCTCTGTTCTGATTTTTTACAATAAGGAACAGATTTACATGCAGGTGGGGGCATGATATAGTACCTGAGCCAAGCCTCAGTGAGCACCCCACCTTTTCCCTGCTCTGAATGAATGCTTCTGGTGTGCGTAAAGACATATGTTTGTCGTGTTTTATACGTATCACTGAATTACTTTTCGTTAAACCTGCTTTGACACTTGACAAGTGCGAGAGATGAGAGAATAAGCGAGGGGTGATGAGACATTGGGCTTTGTGTGTGTGTTGCTTTTTTGTGCGCACATGTGTGTGTGTGAGTGTGTGTGTCCGTAAATCTGTCAGCTGCTGTGTTGGAGAGAACGTTATGAGCGAGAGATAACAGGAGAAACGGAATAGAAAAGGGATGCGTGCAACGGTCGAGGCTAACATCTGCTTGTAGGAGAACATGCAGGGCTGACACACACACACACACACACACACACACAAACAATGGATTTTCCAGAACACCTTAAACTGCTCCAGCAGCTAGAAAGAAGCCTCTGGGGAGAAGGAAGCGAACAGAGTGGGGTGGGGGGTTTGGAGCAGCAAAGAAAGACAGCTATCCATGCCGGAAATAAACGCGGGGCCCTGTGTATTCTGGCTAGTGGACACATCAGTGTGTCGGTTTGCTGTGTGCGTCTGTGCTTCAGTGGTGAAGGTGGGTGGTTGGTGGGGAGACAGAAGGAAGAGAGAGTAGGAACAGCTCTCCAGAGGGTTGCAGAACACTGGGTTAGTGTGCAGCTGGCACAAACCTCCACACCAGCTCCAATCTGCACTTTGTGTGTGTGTGTGTGTGTGTGTGTGTTTGCGCACGAACCTATGTGTCTATAAATGCTCGTCGCTTGTGTATAAATACGACAACGCTTCACACCTACAGGGCAGCGTTTAGCATACAATATGGTGAGTGATGGCAGGAGACAACTAGCAGTGTGAGAAGGTTGCTCTTCATCAAGTGGAATGTACATTCATGAGAAATAGATTTGACTTAAAATAGCCAGTGTAGCCAGGTGTATTTATGGAAGTACAGCATTTCAGGTGAACAACCTCGTATTCATCTACTGCAGAGGCATTTTTAGCTGTGCAGCCTCGGGTTGCCTACCACATTCATCCCCCCCACCCCCCCATTTATGAAAACAACTAAATTAGTCCAGGGTTCAATAACATTCATTTATGTTTTAGCAATCTCAGATGCATCAAAGAATTATCTGCTTCCATTTTTAATTACTAGCTGCTAACTTTGCATTTACTCACTTCATAAATAAACCTGCAAGCCTTCTGTCACTCATTATAGTATTTGCTAAAGTGATAACATGGACACATGGGCAATTTTGATGAGCTCTACTTATTCAATATACATTCGACATACAATGGCTGCCTTCTTTAAGTGTTTGCGTAATAATGCTATTGTGGGATTCTGTAAATGCAGAGGGCACCTGCCTGGCTTTGTGGCAATGTGGGAGAAAACAAAGGGTACAGAACACCAATACATGGTCACAAGCTAAATTCTAGGACAGGGAAAAGACAAATTTCTGCTCAGAAAAACCTTGCTTTCATTGTTTTTTAATTATATAGGCCCAATATAGGTTACGTCAAATCATCAGCAACTGTCCTCATTATGTATTAAGCCAAAATAAGCTCTCTTTGATAGCATATATATTATCTGACTACAGCCACCAGATGCTTAAATTCTGCTGGTCAAGACCTTTTCAAGATCATATTTAACACGATATAATGATATTTAAGGCTTCATAGTCCATGTTTGGGGAAACACTTAGATGTGCAGATGTTTTCTAGCCTACACAGGAGGCTACATATGTAGAGGCTCTGTTGGTTTCTCACCTGTGCAGCTGGATCTTAAGTGTGACCACGTGGTAGACGTCTTGCAGCATGTCAGCCACTGTGGCGTCCGGTGCATCTGTCACATATGACAGGGGGACAGGGTTCCACTTCCCCACCTGAATCATACCTGCAAAATTAAAAGATACAACAGAAACAATGAAATACAATCAAGGAGAAAAGAAAATACATACATGCATAAATCAAACCATTTAAAGCACTTTCTTTCTGTTACTAAGGTTCCAAAGCCATACAGACTTACTTAATAAAAAACAACCCATGGTGCATAAATGAAGCCACTGGGACTGTGTAATATCACAATATACGTCTATTATTTATTTCTGTTTTTCAGATCCCTGCCGTTATATCTCTGGTCGTTTGAATACCTTACATTCTTCACTGATGGATCAAAAATAAGTCCCTGAAAACAACATGGAGGTTTGTGAAAGACGACAACTGTGACAAGTTTGGACAAAAAAAGAAACTCAGACCAGAAAAAAGGCTGAAATGTCTTTGCATATTTGTGTATTTTGCTTGTAATCAGGTTGGCAAGTGTTTTCTAATGACTATTTTTAATATAAAACATTAATATTTCATATGCAGTTCCATGCTTAATTGAGATTTTACACAATTTGTTTTAATAAATGCAGAAAAAAATAATCAAATTTGATTAAGTACCTTTTATTTGCTGGGTATACAATTCAATACGCAATACAAACTAGGCTTTTCATTTGGTCAATGTGCAGAAACTTTACTGGATTTACACAAAACTTGATCAAATTTAATCAAATTAGTATTTGTGTGTATTTGTGGAGGGTTATGGCTTCTCCTGCAAAGAATGTGCATTATGTTGGTGTTTTTGTTTTTTTTTTATTAAAAAGAATGTGAATTATTTCCACATATGGGATCTGTACAGTATTTAGATGAGGGGAAATGTGCAGTGTTAATGGCGTGTATGTTCTTGTGCAGAAATAATGGAGCGCAGCTGTAGTTTGACTGTACATTTGTGGAGAAGCAGTGTACTGTTATGGCAACTGCACAGGAGACCTAACTAACCCAAAACGGCCTACATTGTGATAAGTGCTGATGTTTGGTCATGAAGTGATGTGTAACAGCATATGAGATTATGGGCTGAGTTACTAATAATGCCTCCAGAGATATTTTGGTGACATACACTCCCAAAATCCCAACACGCATTGAGGATTTTCTCCTGAGACTGGTGCTGAAAAAAGTGCCAGCCCACACAGCAGGAAGTTAGGAGGGAGAGTGTGTGTGTGTGTGCGAGTGCTGGACTATGATATGTGTGTCTGTGTGTGATGGACAGGCTATAATAAAAGAGCAGGCTAAGAGGCACCTTGAAACCACCACCCTCAGCCTGTGTGAGCTCAAGTGCAATTAGTATATATATATATATATATATATATATATATATATATATATATATATATATATATATATATATATATATATATATATTATTTGTGTGTCCAAGTATATATCTGTGTGTGAGTAAATCCTGGGAAACTGGAGCATCTACTTTTTCGGGATCAGTGTCAGGATGTGTTACTGTGGCTTCAGATCTGCTGGCAGTGGGCTATTATGGTCATGCAGTGTGTGTGTGTGTGTGTGTGTGTGCAGAAAGTGTATGTCAGAAAGCTTCATAGACATAAAGTAAACAGGCATCAGGGAGATTGGATAAAACAAGACAGAGGAAGTGAGTGGATGTGTGCCATTGGTGGGTTTACCTTTGGCCTGTGCCGCTGAGCTATGCGAGTAACCCAGCGAAAGCAGGGCCATCTCGATGAGCTGGTTGAAGAGCATATCCTTGCGCACCAGGACAAACTCTGCATGCTCCTCCTTGCTGTCAAAATCCATGGGGTTCTCGTAGTGCTCCACCACACAGAACACGGGCAGCATGTTGCCTGTGGACACACACACACACATTTCACAGTCAGCCTCACGTTTCTTCACATACAGACTCCTGACCTTCAATGATGTGTGCGAGTTCGCACAGGGATGAGATTAATATTTAGCACTGGTGATTAAGTTACAGTGTGGTCAAGTGTCGAGGGATTATGAGCGAGTGACTGGAGCGCTGCCGAGTGGAAGTTCAGTGTTAGAAATTAAAGGATGTGTTTGGAATAAAAAGGCCTGTTTCATCATTTCTTCAGTGATCTCCATCACCCTCACCTTTCTGCATGAATGCCAAACTTAAAAAAAAAAAAAACATTTACCATTTGAAACACTTGTTTTGTTTTGGTCTAACTCATCGATTCCACAGGTGTATATCATAGTAATTCCTTTCAGTGTTTAACTATGGGTTACTTTCTTTAGTAACTACAAGGATGGGGTATGGTGGGCTTTCACAAAACAGAACTGTGTGGAGCAGACCATCCCAGAACCAGGTGATTATCAGTTCAAATCCAGCTCTGTCATTGCAACACATTTGACACACATCGTGTCTCTAAACGCTCTCTACTTCCAATGGAGTGTAACTGTGATGGTTAAATAGAGAAGCACTGTTCAAATCTAATCCATTATTATAAAATTAAACATTTTTCATGCTCTCCACCACTGATTTGAAATGAATTGGTGCTTATAATGCATTGTGTAATGGTAGAAAACCTCTGGCTATCCATGTTGAAATAAGAACAGGACTTTAATACAGAAGTACTTGTTTAAAATCCCTCCAGTTTGATGTTGAAACTGACAATATTATTGAACTATTCCATGACACTTTCCTTACTTGTTAGTTAGATTAAAGGCTGGTTTGGGCATGCTCCCTCCTTTGTCCAACAAAGTTTTGTGTTTTCCCACCAAGATTCTTATTTTAGTGCAACATTACCATGAGTTCCATATCTCAATTGTTGCTCTTCTTGATAACCATTCATCTGTATCAATCCTCTGTAAACGTACTGGTCTGACCCCTATAGCGCTCTTATTTGTCTCAAAATTTGCATGGTCCCTCTCCAGTTCATGCCACTTTTGAAAGCTTTTTCATTAACTCTTTGAAATTGTTTCCCCTATATTCTTACATTCTTCCTTGGGGCTTTGGGACGGTGATGTAAAGTTAAACAGAAGCAATGCACTTTGGTCTGTAAACTCTACTACGACAATGTGAAGAAAAAAAAAATACTAAAATCCTCACATTCCTTTTTGGCTCAATAAACAGTTTTATTCACTGTCAAGGTGCTGGGATCACATTAGCTTTTCCTCTTGCTTGCCAACTCCAAATCATCTTCCCATGATGCAGTGCTTCAAAATTCTGAGCCACCTCTACAGCCTAAAGGTTTACTAGTCTGTGTCAACAGTAGCTCTGCTGTGAGGTGGAATGAGCAAACCCTGTCCAAAGACTGATGAACATTCAAGGGACCCACTGTGTAAATATCACCCACTGTGCCATTTTTTTTTCTTCTATAAACTAAAATAACATCCCAGAAATGTACGGAAGTTTAATGGTGTGGAAGGAGAGCTCAGGCTTGTGATGCTTTCCAAGCTGAATACAGAAAAGAAACGGCCTCACTGTCCTCACCTGGATATGTTTCTTTACATTTATTGTTATTGGTGATTAAAATGATTAAATAATATTTTCCAATTCCAGGCATTCCAGAAGATGCACACAGCTCTGGCAAAAACAATCAATAAGCCGACAGATGCCAGGGAATGTGCTGAAAGAGCTGCTTTTCTCCTCCCCTGATTTTAATAGATAAAGATCTAACAATAAAGACTGCTGTGTAGGTTCATTTGAGGGATCAATACTGGCTTTGTTTCCAGGGAGCCCAGAGAGGGCTGCGGTAAATATTGTTTCGGGCTCGGACACAATGCCCACTGTGGGCCCTCTGCGAAGCCTCCACGGCGGACTGGACACCCTGTCTCCCCCTCAGCAACACTGTTTCACCCTTTACTGGGTAAGAAGACTGAAAAAAGAGAGGAGGGACAAAAGGAAGGGTGGGGGGAAAGCAAGGAGGAAGCCAAACATCGCAGGAGGCCAAAAGACGCCGAGATGATGGAGGTGAAAAATTAGGCTCTCTCAGCTGGAGCAGAACACATAGAAATAAAGGAGCAAATAAGAGAAACGGCCCATTGGAGGATGTTCGCACAGCGACATTCCAAGAGTTCCTGAGTCCCTTTTGCCCAGAGAAAACCAAAGCAGCCAAACAAACAAACACAGCGGCCAAGTGCTATTACAACTACAAACTTGCAGGTTCACAAACTCATTTCCAACCCAATGAAATAAAAAAAACAAGACAAGAAAAAACAGCAAAAAAACAACAACAAAAAAACGCATGAACATAAAAAGGTTCATTTTTTTCAATAGCTTTTTTGCCCGTCGTGTTTTTCACCAGATGACAACAGTTATATTAAAACGCTATGTCATAATCTCAAAGTAAAGGCTCCCGTTAAACAGAAATGGCTCTTAAAGGACTGAAAGTTTCCCTTAATAAACAAATGTCGGAGCAGGAGGGCTGCGGTAGGAGAGAAGAGCAGTGACACAGCGCTCTGCAGCACGACACACGAATAATTCTCACAGTGCTCTTCTATTAGCTATTGTCTGGGTAAATAAGTGGGAGTGTGTGTGTGTGTGTGTGTGTGTAGATGAGTAAAGGAGCATTGTAAAAACGAAGGTTTGGAAAAGGTTTAAGAGTTTAAGTTTAAGAGAGTATGTGGTGGGTGGAAGGTGGCATGCATGTGGGTGGGGGGGGGGGGGTGTTCAAACTACATTTACATAGCTTTGCTCAATTTGCATGGTTTATTTCTACTATTACTCTTACAAAAAAAAAAGATAAATAGTTTTTTTTTTAATGAGAAACTCTGATCAAGTGCCTTTCTTTTATAAGTAATTTGTTAAAAATTATACCCAACACATATCTTTGGTATTAGTGAATCTGTAAAAGTGTCTGATTCACCACAGGGCCTGCGAGATGTTAAAGAATAAAATAAGCTCTTCAAAACTTTCCCAGAAACAGGAGGTGAGAGAAGGGATTTGACCAATTTGTGCAGCAAAAATGTAGAATGCAACAATAGAAAATACATAGAGCTTCTAATCTGCACCCTACACCCTGTGTTTGATAAGTGACAGTAAAATTATGCAGTTTTAAAATCATTATATTAATGCATCTTCAGTTTGATATCTGATTCATACCCTCTTGGACTTTCAGTCATTTTAATTACAGAGTTCTCCAGATACCATTTAAGTTTAAACTACAACATTAACATAAGACTTTGCATCTGAAAGTGCTGACTTTGAGGGAAAAGTGAAGGAAACTAAAAAAGAAAAATCTCTGCCACCTTGTACAGTTACTTTGATGTTTGGTTTCAGATCCATTTTCTACTTTGACCTTTGACATTGAGCTAAATAACAATCACAATATACTTTCCACAATATCAATACGCCAAATGCTGGATGTGATATTTATCGACTAGACAGGCACTGACTCAATGTTGTGTCTACTCTGAATAACCCACTAAGTGGGAAAAAAAGAGTAAAGGTAGGAAGAAAGCCAGCATGTTTTATTGTTTACACTTGAACCATCTCATTCTACCACAGATCAGCAAATTGTTCTGTTACTTGAAACGGTGTTTGTCAAACTTTGACCATAGACAAATTTAAAACACAATTAATCACTTTCAACTTTTACTTAACAGCATAAATCAGCCATAAAAGAAAGAAGGACTTGACATTTACCATGATGACTATTAATAATGACTGATATGAAAACTTTTGATGTTGCATTTCTGGACATTTCAACCTCTTGTACTTATTTCAGGTCAACTGTTGGACTCTAGTTAAACCACAAAGTGTTACTTCAAAATTATCACATTAATCTGTTATTTTCCTGCTCTATATCACTAATGTTAATTTGTTGGAGACTTGGGTGTTCAGGTCCTGAGTTAGATGTTCCATTGCCAAAGAAAATTTCACACTTTTAAGTTTTTAAAAAAAAATAATGTCACGCATTACTGTACAAACCTTTGTGTGTTGAACAACCTTAAGGGAGTAATACACAAACAACAGCAGCAACACTTGGGCTGGGAACCATCTACAACCAGCTGAAAAAAGTTGGGTAAATGGGCCCCTGAGCAAGGCACTTAACCCTTGTGCGGTCCTTCGTAAAAGGCACACTGGCTGTGTCCTACAATCGGGTCTTAAAAACCCAGATTCCAAAGTTCAGTTCCATAGACTCATCACCCCACCCCCCAAGGATATATTACTGTTTTCAGTAGTAAGCAATGGCATCCTACAGTACGTATAAAAAGGTACATTTGTGAGCCACCGGGTCTCTTTGACCCGAAGGACCGCACAAGGGTTAAACCCCCCCCCTTCACATCACTTGCTCCCCAGGTGCCTGACATGGCAAGCCCACTGCTCCTAGCATGTAGATGATGTGATGCGTGATCTAGTGTTGAGTTAAAAACAGACACATTTGTGTGTGGTGCAGATTTTACATGTGTGACAAACTACTACTGACAGAATAAAGATTCTACTCTATTATTTGTGGAGCTCTCCACATGGATCTCACATCCATCCGATACGCCTGAAACGGCCTGGATGCAGTACTTGAGCTTTCAGATCATCAGGAAAATCTTGTATATGATTTACTCATTAATGAATTCAGTAATGAATCATCCTCTGTAATAAACTCAAACCGAGTCCCCTCCCTGTCCCTCTTACCTCTCTTGTGGCAGGACTTCAGCAGGTGGCTGGTGGGTTTGTATGGGACCCCAGATAGTTTGGCCCCGGTGCTGCCCAGCCGGGCCCGTCCCAGGGGGCTGCCGTTCTGCTCCAGCCGGGGCAGCTTGGCTGGGGGGGCGGCCTGACCAACGGGGCCGTTTTGCTCCAGCCGGGGCAGCTTGGCCGGCAGGGCGGCTTGGCCGATGGGGCCGTTCTGCTCCAGCCGGGGCAGCTTGGCTGGTGGGGCTTTGGCCTCTGCCATGCTGTTGACCAGCTCAGAGTTCTCCTTGCCCAGACACGTTTCGCTGAGATGTTCCATCATTCTCAGCACCTCTGCTCACTATCACCTGGGGAGACAAAAGCAGAATGATTCAGCTCTCTATGATATGTGTGTGGCATAAAAGAAGCAGAAAAAAAAAAAGAATGAGCGGCTGAAATATGACACAAGGGCTACATTGAACCTTGAGTCTTTTATGTTGATATCACCAACATGTGAAGACGTGAAGGGACATTTTTATAGGCCAAAAAAAATGCACTTATAGTAACTGAGACCTCTGAGAACTGAGCCATTACAGCAGTAACTGTCAATTCAGCTCAGTCACAACGAGTCGGTCCGCAGTGACATTTTCTTGCAGCTGTAATGTTCCTATTTTTCAACGCATGTTTTATGTATGTGTGTCCCACTAGACATTCCCCACACGAGAGGGGGCAAACAAGCTCCAGTTTTAGTGCAAATACATTAATTTGCAGGGAAATTCCACTTGAATGAATACAGTGTAGTTCAAGGAACAAGGCTGAGCTCCGGTGCACGCAGAAAGGGGGAAACTAAAGTAATTCGGCTTCTGAGTCACTTCGGGTGGCTTCACATTCATGACGCAGCTCTGAGAGGAAGGCGGAGGGGGGTGACAAGGCCTGGGGCATGGTCGCAACATCACCTCACTGTGACAAATTCACACAACCTGTACTTTACAGATTGGAAGTTTATTTTTAGATTTTGCAGTATTTAAAAGTTCTAAATTTAATAATAAGAAATAAAAAAAGAACCTCTGGATCACTTTGACACAGTTGCTGACTCATGGGACTGTTCATCAAAAGTTCAAGAAGGGGAAGGAAAGTAAAAAAAGAAAAAAAAAAAAAAAAGAAAGAAAGAAAAAAGATGCACATATAGAAAAGATGGCAACTTCACTAACAGGTGTTAGTGAAGATCCCAAATTCAGATCCCAAAGTGAAAGCTGAACATTGATACTCACTGACAAACTTTAAAAATCCAAACACCTGACAAGACCAGTCCTGGTTTATTTCTGCTCTTTTTCTTTCTTTCTTTCTTTCTTTCTTTTTTTTTTTTTTTACACAAACTCCTCTGCTGATGCTGCAGGTTAATGCACTAGGCTGGAATGCTGTTGTCAAAGAGTAAAAAGGGCAAAATCATCCACCCCCACTCAAAAAGATCATGAACTCCCTCATTCATAACAGGCAATGAGGCAACTAATTCCCCCCACAAAAAAAAGGGGGCCACAGAAAATCCAGACCCGGATATGGTCCGGATCCAGGTCAGGATTTTTACATGACCTTAAAACACAGAAAACAAGAGAAGTAGTTGAAATGCATTTAGTTGAGTGGAAATCTTGCATAAAACCAACCTGGAACGCAGCAATTGAACACAGGAGAGCATAGAACACCGGCTGGAGAACGCGTCTTCTTCAAGTTTGTCCAGGGTAGAAAAGAAGAGGGGGGGGCCCAGAACAAGTGCCCGCTTCCCGGTTCCGTCTCGTTTTTTATCTCTGTCTACGTGTGCATGACAGCGAATGGAATCAGATCAATTTCAGTAAATAAAACCGATACGCGTTGTTGTCTTCTGTTCTGTTCTTCCTCACAGTGCGAATAAAATAAAATAAAATACAAAAATTAAACCAAACAGCCACCGGGTTGTTTCTGTGGAAGACACGACGAGGTGGAGATGGACCGTGATGGTGAGCACCGATGAGTGTGTGTATGTAAATATATAGATGAGAGAGAGAGAGAGAGGGAGAGAGAGAGAGAAACACAGAGAGGGAGAGAGAGAGAGGGGGAGAGAGAGAGAGGCAGGCTGTGTGTGTTGTGTTGTGTGTAGCCCTAACGTTAGCTAATTCCGTCCAAGTGGAGGAAAAAAAACGGCAACCGATACCGTTAGAACGAGCGACATCGGTTAGCCGCGTCCGTCGGTTACAAGTGAAGGCGACTTTCTGCTTTAGTTCGCACCACAACATCCAAATATCGACAGAAGACAAGCAGCATTCACCGGAACAGATCAGTTAGCAGGCGGAGGATCAACCCCCAGCACCCCGGACACTGTGGTGATAACACCCGCCGACGAGAACTGATAAATATAAAACCCCCACGGAGGGATTGAACGTACACAAAAATGGCTCAACGTCGGCTTAGCTACATCGGAACTACCGGCAGAGACTGAAAAATACTCATAAATAATGATAGTAATAGTAACCGACAGTGTGCTCTGGCTCGTTGTGGAAGGCGATGTGGAGACGATATGCGGACAGTCGGAACAGGTTCGAGGAATAAAACAAGGCGAAGAGTGGGGTCAGAAAGTGCGGTTTACTTTCCGATGTCGAGGATAAATAAGGCTGGTAGTGGATGCATAAGAGAGCTGCCTGCGATAGTAACAGGAGGAGGAATAGTCCTGTTGGATTGGCGTCCGGTCGGAGCTCCTCTTTCTTTCTGTCTCTCCCCCCGTCTCTCCCTCTCTGTCCCCATTAAATTATTAGTTGTATTGACTCATCACTCCCCCCTCTCCTCTTCTCTCCTCTACTCTCCTCTCTTCGTGTTGCCTGTGCTTTCCCTTTCTCCTCCTCATTTCAGATGGCGTGGTAGAGTGGGGTAAAAAAAAAGGGAAAAAATTTGGGGAAAAAAAAAAAATAAGACCGCGGTGGAAAGCGGATGATTCCTCCGCAGGCCGAAAAAAAGTCCAGGCGGAGACGAATAAAAGTGAAGAAAGTGGACAGAGAGATAGAAACGCGTAGACATGCGTGGACGTGGACACGAGAGTAGTACACACTCGCGCGCGCCCATACACACGTAAACATGCACGCGGAGGGGGACGTTTGGTGCGATTTCCGGCTGTGCGCGCAGGCATTTTTAATCAGCTTGATTAGTGTGAGGCGGCCCCGCATTTATTACTGCGTAGTACGTGCACGCGCGCACACACGGTTAGCTAAAATATCCTTTATTCATTATGTGTATTATTTTAATTTATCCTAATAGAGTCTATATCGTTCCTTTCCTCGAAATAATTGGTGTGCAGTGATTTTCCCGTTAACAGTGAAAGGTTTGTGAACTTGACCTCCGGCCTCTCCTTTCCCTTCATAGAGCTTCACCATGTAACATACTAGCATATTTTTCATTAGCATTATATCTGTCACAAGTCTCCTTTTAACTTATTTCAGTAAACTAATTAAAAAGCAGAGGTAAACTATACACAACCAATAAAGAGTTATTTTTGCGGCAATTCTCAAAATTTTGTCTGTAAGATTTCTCCATCTTTCTATCAGCATTCACTGTATTATCCTCTACATTTTACATTTTCAATGCTAACCATATACTTATCACACACACACACAATATATATATATATATATATATATATATATATATATATATATATATATATATATATATATATATATATATATATATATATATATATATATCACTAAACAAGTAAATGCAAAGATTATATCAAAACAGAAAACTGAAGAAAAAGTTTTTTTTAGCAAAGACATCAATAACTTAACATACAAACAAGTGTCTCCATCCACTGTCATTCATCAAACTCAATAGATTTGATAGGTGAATTGATGTTGTAGAAGATGATGGTGTTCACTGTGGAGCCTCAAAACATCCAAATAGGCCATATCTGATGACCATGAAAAGTGTATTTTACACTAATTATTTACATGTATGGATAGGATTAGTGGTTTAAAAATTATTAAACATTTTAGATCAGTAGATGGTTTTGGTTGCCAGTGGCTGTTTAGGTCTTTGAGGATTAAGCTGCTTATTTTGTACACTAACTTTGTGTTCATTATAAGATAACTATATAGGACTATATGAACAGATATTAATATTTCATGTAACTATTAATTTGACCCATACATTTTTAAAAGCATATTAGCAAGTTAATTTACACAAATGTATATTTTTGCTGGTTTTCAAACAGGTGTAATTCTCATTCTCCACACTTTAGGTGAGTATTGTATTTCAGTTGTGTATTGTGTATTTATAAAAGACACACACAGAGAGGCTAAACCAAATTATATTTTCTAATGTCTGCCATAGAAGTGCTACTTGTGCACTGTTTCGTAATTTCAATATTTCAACAGTGTAATATACTTTTAAAAAATCATGTATATGTAAAAGTTGTCATACCTTTAAGCACAAGAAAAAAAGTAATTTCTTTGGTAGGATATCCCATTATATCTACAGCAATATCAGCACATTATCTTTCTTCTCAATATCTATCTATTGTTTTATAATTACACTACTTTCACATAAACTTTCCTTTACAGCAGGTCATGCTGTATTATGTCAAGCTGGATTTTTGCCTCAATATTAGACAAGCTAATCTTTGTTTATACTGTCAATACAATCCTGACCTGTCAAAGTGGAGGTATGAAACGAAAGGAGGTAAGGGAAAAAAAAGTAGGAATATTTAGCTGATACAGAGATATAACACAATAACATCTAGACACAACAAAGCTGTGAGGTTTTATTATATACAGGTGCTATTGTTATTATTATTTTGTAATTATTTCACAAAGCTTTCCATGGTCACAGAGATGGTTGTTTGGGAGAAAACTGAGTTGTGCAAAATATAATCTCTGTTGATATTGTCAATAAAAGCCTGATATGGTGTCTTTCCTGTCACCTTAAGATGCTTTAATAATACCTGTTTTAACTTGAGGTTTATGAACATTATTTGGAGAACATTTACACACACACACACACTTAAAATAAGAGACAGTAAAGTCTATACTAGTATCAGAAGTGTAGGTGTTTTTAGATCCTGAGCCAAAAATGGCAGTATGTGTAGTGGTTTTTCATCTTTAGACCACAGTTTTTGGTAGTTTCCTATGATAATATCATTATGAATATCATGATGGATAAAAGCACTATTGTTTAAAAGAAAAATACAAACAAGTGTTTTAATTAATTTTCTTTGTGCCACAATTCTGAACATGTGACTTTTATCTCTTGGCAGAAAATGTACATAACAGGTGCGGCGGTGCGATCTCATCCGACTCCTCAGGCCAATATCTAAATCAAACTAAAACAAACGTGCACGCCTGTCCAGGTTGTGAAAGAACAAAAACAGGAAACCAACACAAAACAGGAAATCTATACACCTATCACACCGCTGAAGCTTGGAGGTTTGCAAGCCGACCTGTGGAGGTCAGGGGTATGTGAAACGCTACATAACATACTACATACTCACTAATAAATCTTTGCACAGACCATAAATTCATTTTGTGTATGTGCGTGTGTGTATATATATATATGTGTGTGTGTGTGAGAGAGAGAGAAAGAAACCGTAAATACAGTAAGAGTACATCATCTCACACAAAGCTGTTGTTTCATAAACAGCCAAAGATGTGAGCTTAGCTGCAGTCTGGTGACAGCAGCCAAAAAAACAATGAAGATAACATTGAAAATTTACAGCATTTTTTTTTTTTTTAAACAAAAATAATTCACTGGAGCTCTTTAAGCTCTTTAAAGAAATTGTGACAGAAACAGCAATGGCATATTGTATCACCACACGGTACAGTTACACCTCTTATTCAACCCCTAGATGTGAAACTAAATCATTGTTCCACCCACCCAAGTGAGGTCAAAAGTTTGCTCATTTCAAAATATATTCAAAATGCTGCAATTAGGAATTCGCCACAGACGGCCACCAGAGAAGCTTTTAACAGAAAAAAGACAATGTGAAAGTAACCTTTTCAGACCTGAGATGGAACAATGTCTTGTGATATTGACACCTGGGGAGACTGGAGAGTAAGTTTTGAGGGGGTGGCTGCATTTTAAAAGGGTCCCATGTGTGTGTGTGTGTGTGTGTCTGTTTGTGTGTGTGTGTGTGTGAACAGGAAATGGTAAGAGTTGTTGAAAGTGCTTGTATAAGACCCCCAGCAGTACTATTGTGTTGCACGACTAAAAAAAGGCTGCCACACAGATTCAGTGATCAATTCTTATCTAACCATTCCATGGGTTTCAGTGAGCTGCCAACACTGTGTACTAAACACAGCTGCGGTGTGCTGTGTGGTTAAATGGCTCTGCTATGTCTCTGAATAAAGCACCCAAAACTGTGGAATAATTACTGTATTTTTCTGAGTTTCATTCCAATGTGAGGCATTACTCACTTTCCGAAAACTGTGAAAGGGATTCCCACAAAGTCACAGCAAACATGAAAGCAAGATTTTCTTATGAGTCATAGGGAACCATCTATCTGGATCCATTTACGTTAAAGAAGACAATATTACGCTTTACATGTTGTTGGGGTTTTTTTTTGTTTCTTTTTTTAATATTATGATATTCCTAGCAAAAGGGTGCAGTATTTAAGGATAATATGTATTCTGTGTTTTTGCAGGTCCATTAGTATCATGGTGATATCTAACTCACGCTCCAGCCCCCACCACACGCCCTTCCTCACTGTGCATCACCTAGACCTGCACAGCAAGCGCTGCACCAAGTTTATGCGTGCTGACATGTTTACCATGTTTTACATGATGTTTGCCGCAGCTCTCGTTCTCTTTGTTTTGTTTTTGTTGTTTTTTTTTTCCTCTTCTCGTTGGCCACAGTTAGCAGCATTCGGAAAACAGAGAAACACGACGGTGAAAGCGAGCCATTGTCGGCAAATGCTCTTTTCTATCTGGCATGACGCAAGCAGCCGCAGTCATTTCCACTGTGATTGTCGGGCACCATCAGAGAGCATCGATAACCCCTGCCAGGCCTTGGCACCGCCAACAGGTGCCGGCACTGCCAGCTAGGTTGGCACCAACGTGCCTGTGAAAACCCTCTGACATCCAGAAGGGCACAGATTTGCACTGAATGCACCACTGAATCAACACTGCTGATTATCAATTAACATATACCGTTTTGTATCTCACAGAAAAGAGGGGAAAATGGGTTTTTGAAACACAGAAAGCCTGTTTAAAAATAGTGTGCTGTTATAATCACGCGCTGAATTCAGATTAAGCTCTGTTCAAGGTGGGTTTTTACAAGCCTGTGCCGCTTTGTGCAGGGGGAGATACTACAGTACGTTGGTGCGCGACGCATGTACACTAGTGTAATTGTTCAGGTTGGATTTCGTGCATGTTGGCTCCATTTGTAAAGAAAACTGGAAAAAGGACATGAGGAACGAGAGAGACTAAATGCTAAATAACAACAAAAGGCAGCACACGTTTAAACATCAGGAGTCATAGTATTATACCGCAGATGCATTTCATCTTCACTGTGTGTGTGTGTGTGTGTGTGTGTATTATTGCAGGTACTGTATGTTTTCATCATAACACACTTATCAGAACTATCACATGTGGCTTGCTGATTTTTAAACCACATGTGTATGTCTCAGTATGAAGGGACCCATTACTTCTTCTAAAATCAACAGACAAAGCAGAGAAATGACTCAAAGTGAAAAAGAAAATTGGCTCAGCGACATGAAGCGTCTTTATTTACTGTGTCAGACTGATGCCGGCGCCATCACTTACTGCACGTAGGTGTTGTGATGTCTTCATGCTCGCCACTTGTGATGCTTTTAATGGGCATTAATACGATTATTTGGATTACTAATACAAATTAGTCTGCGCGTCTAGTCTCGACAAACAAACAACAGCGGCAGGGTGTAAGCGCTGTCACCGGTTTGACTCTGAGCTTTTCTTCAAGTGTCTCCCACATTCAGGAACACACACACACACACACACACATAAACATAATGGTATTATTAGAGGCTGCAAAAAGGATTTAATAATCTGTCGGAGAAACGTGTCAAAACAAGCCTGTATCAGTGTGGGTTCGTAAAAAGGAACCTCAGTGAGACTCAAGATGTCATGTACAGTGAAAAAGGGAATATGAAGGCGGTGTACAGTAGAAGACTGTGCTGCAAAAACCAAGGAGCAAGTATTAACACATAAAATTAATCTACTGCTGTCCAAACAAATGCTTTTTTTTCCTGTTGTATTGTCACAGCAATTGTATTATTATTAGGCTGAAATTACCACAAATGAGAGGCTTTTGAAATGCAAAAGAAAAATCACTCACTTTTTTTGGGCTATTATTTCATAATAAAAACAGGCAGTGTGAAAGAACTATGAGCGAAAAACAAGTCATTGACTAAGAAATAAAACAAACTCAGAAGTTTTACGCATCTGAAATGTGCTGAAACTCACAACAGGTTTTTTTTTTTTTCTACTGACTTTCTGACAACTGTAAAGCTCTTCGATACAGAATTCAGTAATATACGTAGTCTTGTTTCTTTATAAAGCACTAAAAGGGTGACAAAATATGACGTTTTCATACACAACCCAAATATCAGTTAAATAAGTGGCATGGAATTCATCTCCATTTAAAACAAAGGTGTTGTATTAGCACAGATCTACTGTTTCCTATTAACAAATAATACACTATCAAGGTGAAAGTAAAATAAAAGAGACACTTTTTGACATTTTACACAAAGACAGTGTCGCCTTTGTGGGTTAGTTCACAGGAAAAACAGCCTGTGCTTTAAAAGGTGTGGAAGAAATCTAAATAAAGAAAAAAATCCAAATGCAAAACAACAATAGTAGTTATTCTCAATGTCAGAAAAACCTTGCATGTGTTTGCTGTCAAACTCAGTTACAACAGGTTTGTTTCCAAGTGATTGACCTCCTGACAACTGTTAATCACTTCTGTCCGGGGTTATTAATATTTCTCCGTAAGACGACTAAGGATATGACAAAAAAAATTGCTTAATCAGTTGTTACAAGGCAGCAAAGCCGCACCAAAGATTCCATAATGAACATAGATTCCAAATCAAATTAGTTTCATGTTTTCCATTAGCCTCTCGTACAGCGAGTGTGGCTTTCAATTACTAGAGAAATAAGGTGATTTCTACATTTCTCATATGTCCGCGCTTTGACGGTGTAGGAGGAGGAGGAGGAGGAGAAAGAAAAGAGATGGAAAGAACGAAAGAAAAGAAACAAGGGGGATGTAATGAACCGAGAGTCAGCTCCTAAGTGCTTAATTGTTTTATAATCACATGAAGTCGACAGAAATAGAACGAAGAAGTGGTCTCAACCTCAGGTCTGCTGACATGAAGGGCCTAATGCCAGTTCGCCTCAACGGCCATTTGTGTCGCTGTGGATAGGCTGCATTTCCCTCCGCCCTTGTGAGGCTTCCATGACAGCCACCCCTTCTTCTTCTTCTTCTTCTTGTCAAACTCTTTTCTACGCCCACCTTTATATTGTGTGGTATGCACTGTACGCAATGCAAACACACAAACACAAAGACCTGTACATCTGTACATCCGGCGTCGGCGTTTCGCATCCCCTCTTCGCCTCCTCGAGGTGCCCTGAAAACTTGGTCGCCAATTATCACCGGGGCAGCTCAGGCCAGGAGGGATCTCAATAAACGATTCAGCTTCGCTAAGAGGACCTTTCATCAACTTCTTTAAATCACCCCCTCCTTCTTTTATCGAATTATAAAACCAATTAGTCATACAACAATCAATGGCTATCAGAGGCTTGTTTTTAAAAGAAATGACTTTTCTGTCACTGCTCGCTGACCCTCCCTCCCACCCAACACCACCCTTTGGTCATCACATGAGCGAATAATTAAAGTCTAATTTCTGCCTCGTGGATCGCAACAAATAAACAATTAATAGAAAGACAGGAGTGTTTGTGTGTTGAGTGTAAGAAACACAGAGAGAGAGAGAGAGAGAGAGAGAGGACAGAAAAGGAGAGTGAGAAAGGTTTTCCCGCTGTGGATGAGATTCATGGTGAAGGGCACGTTGTGGGGTGTTCTGGGAGTGTTACGGAAAAAAAAAAAACAGGCAGGTGACGGGATGGTGTTAGTCGCCTCAAAGATGAAGGAAGAAAGATGGGAATGTGCGGGAGGAAAAAGGCTCTTAATATTGACGCTTAGACAAGAAGTATTGAATACAAAGTAGTGATTTAAGGATGCGCTCCTTTATCTACATATTTTTTTTTTCCCTTTGCATGTTTAATCCCTTGTCAAAGGATGCAACATCCATCCAGTGGAGAACAAAACAGTTGATAAGGCAAGAGTGTGTATATGTGTGTGTGTGTGTGTGTGTGTGTGTGTGTGTGTGTGTGTGTGAGAATACAGTATGTGTTCAAATTGTTTCATTGGAGTATGTGGGTGGGTATTAACAACCTGATCTTAGCAGGATGCGCTTTCCTCTAAATCGCTCTCTTTTTTTTTTCTCTCCTGAACAAAGGATTCAGTAAAACCTACACAGATCGGATAAAGACAAGCATCAAGAATAAAAGACAATGAGGTTGTTTTTTTTTTTTTTTTTTGCTCCCTAAAAAAACACATGTTGAGACCTATAATAATGTGATTTAAATAAAGTTAGATGTATATGCTTTTTTTTTTTTATTCTATTTGCTACGGTAGCATGAAGCACTCTCAAAAACAACCCCCCCCTCCTCCTCAAAAAACAAAAAAACAAAAAAAAACAAAAAAGCAAAGGAACGATATCATTTTGTTAAAGCGTGACAAAACCAATGTGACGGACTTTGGTGGGTTTTTTTTTGTTTTTGTTTTTTGTTTTATCTCCCGGGGAGGAAACACCAACCCAACCCGGCAAATGGGACCCAAAAAACACAATGTGATGCTTTTTTATTGCTAAGCCAAGAAATCTGGATCAACAGCATGTGAAATGTACGCCAGAATAAATGTCCAACATGCTGGGACAACATAACCCCCCCTGCTTGTTACACACACACCCCCCCCCCCCAATTTCTTTTTCTTTTTTTTGTATTATTATTATTCTAAAGAACTTTCCACATAATGACAAAATGAGCTAAGTCACACACTAAGCATGCACCCAGGGTGGTATGTCTGGAGCTTTCATACATTTTTGCAATGAGCGCTGGAATGCAGCAGTCCCTATTAATACACCTTTTCATTTCTAAACTAGTCGCGACATGTCATCAAAAAAAAAAAAAAAAAAAAAGGAGGGGGGGGGGGTGGGAATCATTGTTATCTTTCTTCTCTATTAGCAATCATAACAGAGCTATTTCACTCAGAGGAGGGCAGAGGAGGAGGGTGTAGAGGTGGGGGGGGGGCTGGAATCCCCAAAGAGCCACACATTAAAAAACGAGACAGGCCTCTTATTTACTGGCGACAGTCTAATAAATACATTTGCTGGCAGCTAAACAGGTATTTACTCTGCTCCCTACCACAGGTATAATTTCACTGTTTGCTGAGCTGTTATTTCGCTACAGCGATAATTATCGAGGTGGTAACGAAAAAAAAAAAAAAAAAAAAAAAGACGATTAATGGTTTTAGCTGAGATATGAGGCACAGCCCTGCTCAAAAGATAGGAAAAAATTAATAATTAAATAAAAAAATTAAATAAAATTAAAAAAAAGAAACTCCAAGCAAACAGTCAACAGTAGAGGTTTTAAAAATCTGCATATTTTGCTGTGGGAATTTAAAGACTCTCCTTAGGATAACAACATTTAAGACACTGTCGCTGCGGAAACGCACTGATTTTCCTTCTTTTTATGTAATGACAACAAGTTCCCTGGACATTTATGTTTTACTTGGAACTCAATAAAACTAACGATTCAGTGCATAATTCAATTTTTAGATACAAAGCTTTTCTTACAATTTCAGAGCAGACTGCACTGCAAAGACAGCAACACCCCCCCCCCAAAAAAAAAACAAAAAAACCAAGAATAAAAAAAGATACTACCTGTCCGTGTGCAGACTAATTGGTCTCCGAGGGTCACAGGACGACTTTGTCATTTACTCTCACTCTCAACTTAACAACCAGCTCTTCACTGTCTGTTAGCATCACACACACACACACACACACACACACACACACACACACACACACACACACATACACACACACACACACACACACACACACACATACACACACACACACACACACACTCATGCAGATCCTACTGACTCTACAAGGCACAAACCATGTGGCACAAAAGCATCGCTAAGATTCAAACCTGCAACTTTCATTAGATTCAACTGCTTTAACAGCACGTCGTCAGTTTTATTTATGAGCTTGCCAGAGTTTGCAGAGTACGAACCTGCAACGCTAAAGGTAGCTGTGACATTAAGGTGATGCTGGATTTGAATCTTTACGGCAACGATAAGATTATTTCTTTACATTTTTCTTACATTTTATTTCACGCAGCGTCTATAGTGCACAGTTTGAACAGTAATACACCTGTAATAGAATATACATTTACAGGAGCCGTTGTGTATTTTTTTTCAATGCAGTGTATCGGTCTGTTCAGCATTCATTCTTTTTTAATGTAAGCAAAGCTGTCGTTTTGTTTTTGTTTTTTTTTTCACAAAATAAATGTTTGGCCAAAAAAGCATGGATTAGACTTTAACAGAATGAGAAGATCTTCAGGCGTCTCTGTTGTAGCACAAGCAAAACTACACCAGGTTAAAGGGTACGAGGTTTAAACAGCAGGACATCCTTCAGAGTAATAACAACACAGTCACATTTAAAGCACTTACGGGTCCCAAAGTGTCAATGGGATTTCAATTTTACAGGCAACAACAAGAAAGTTTGATTTACTGCTGCACAATATGGAAGTAGTTAGTTTAAAGTGTACCAGCCTGAACACAACAAGCTGAAGGCGTCTTTAAGGAAGATGTCAAACAAAAATGTTGCTGAGATTTAAAAAAGGGGTCATTTCTATAGATTGTTCTTTCAATAGATGCCGAACAGTGCAGTAACTATATTTGTTTTTTTTTTTAACAGCAGGTCACGTCTAACAAAAGCACTTTGGTGACAGTAAGAATGAGGGGAGGATCTCCAACAGAAGCATTTTTTTCTTTCATCTAACTGCTGTCTAGTAAATTCACATTGTCTAAATGGCCCGAGGCTTGAAAAGCAAGAGTTTGCCAAAAGTACGATCATGTGACATAATAAAATAAAAGCCACGTTTTTAAGGAGGAACTGTGCTAATCAAGTGTTGCCGGGACTGAAATTGTTGTGGCAACCAAAGGAAACATTTCTCACATTTCCACAGAATTTGTAAAGTATTTTATTAAATCTGAAAAGTAGTTTTCTGAGGTTGCAAACATGCGACATAATAAAAACTAAAGTCATGTTTTTGTGACACAAGTGTTGCTCAGAGTTGAATGTTGGTGCCGGGTTCCTTACATTAGTGCCTTTTTTTGTATTTCATGCAGCTGCTGTACGGCACATACCAGTAACTGGATTCATTTAAACAGCACGTCAAATTCAACATCACATTGAAGGGACCATGTGGCACAAATGTGTGGCTGGGATTTAAATCATAGGAGCTTAAACAGATGCATTTATTTCTGTTTTGTGCATTATAAACTCATTTCCTGCTTCTTACAACACCTTAAACCTAGTGTGCAGCGGTTTCGATTACTAATAAAAACCAAACTGATCTCTGAGGAGAAAGAAAGAAACAAAATTTTATATATATATATATATATATATATATATATATATATATATATATATATATGAGGATAAAAGACCTGTAAGTCACAAACAGAAAGGTAAAGATGGAAACACTTTAGGTGTTTTCCCAAATCTCCTCCTAATTGTTAATCACAGTAGAGTTATTGTAAGAACTGTGAACACGACAGAACACATTCAGAGGAATTAATTACACACTAATAAGCCACGACAGATGTTTAGGCTTTACTAGTGGATCTGTGTGACCTGGCAAGTCATACACGTACACTCTTGATTCTTATCATTCCTGCCAAACAAGTTTATGAGGACAGACTTT
Source organism: Siphamia tubifer (assembly GCA_020466265.1). Classification (NCBI taxonomy): domain Eukaryota; kingdom Metazoa; phylum Chordata; class Actinopteri; order Kurtiformes; family Apogonidae; genus Siphamia; species Siphamia tubifer. Next base: position 14,931,662 of record CM035798.1, on the reverse strand, counting down.
GTCAAAGACGTCTGGCTGACACACATCGATGCGCAGGCGACTTTTCTTTTGTGCCACTTTTCTCAATTGCAAAAGTTGATGAAGAAGTGTTTGTAAATGCATAAAGAACTAAAGAAGAAAACGGACAAGTTTGGTCCTAATGTCTGAGGATGTTTTTTTTTTATTATTATTATTAATTTACAAGAAGTGACACATGTTAGAGTGAAACCGACAAAAAAAAAATAGGCATGTTTGTGTGTCTTACTGTCATAAAGGAACTGACCAGATAAGCCACAGCACCTTGAAGTGCAACAGATCTGCACAGATAAAAAAAAAGAAAAAAAAGAAAATAACCTGTGCTGTGCTGTGTGTAACCTGCTTTTTTTCTCTTTGTTTCCATGCTCAGATGCCACGACTTGACCTCATAAGTGAATGCATGTATGAGGTTAAGAAGAAGACGAAGCATGCAAGGTAGTAAAGTACACAACTGTTGTGGCTGGATGTGAAGAATGATGTTGTGAGATTTACACAGGACTATAGCTTTGAAAGCCTCAACACAGATTTTGCTTATTTTTAACAGTAAAAAATACACCAAAATACAAACAAACAAACAAAAAAAACGGTTTATGCAGACGTGTTTGCCGTGCACATGTAAATAATAGTCACCGTGATGTGATGTCAGCTCAAAGAAAGAACTGAGTGAAACCTTTAAAAACCTGTAAACCACAGAGCATCAGTGCCCACGCACTTTTAACATGGTAATACATCTTCTCATAACTGCTGCCTCTATCTTTTTATTTCTCACACACACACACACACACACACACACACAAACTGGTCCTACTCTACCTGGAATGACTTTATCAGCACTTTGACAAAAAGCCACAAGACAGATCAAGCAGCATTTACTACAACACACATATCTGTCTTATCACATCTAAGTTAGTTCCTCACACCAAGCTGGGCAGAAAAAGAAAAGTTGCAAACACGTAAAAAAAAAAAAAAAAACCTGCCCTTTTTTATTTTAACCATGTGTCTATTTTATTTTAGTTTATTTTATTTTTAACTTTGCCTATGTTTCTGAGAGTTACATTAAATGCAATAAAAAGTGTTGAAGCAGGGTGATGCTTAATTAAATAGTAAATATATGGAGAGAATAAATGAAGTGGCTCTAATGGCCTAATAAAAAGTAGTAAAAGTAGATGGGCAGTTGGACTGTAGTGGCTTCAGGGTTTCTAATAGACATGTCAGTGCTTTAAAAACAGCACATACGTTAAGAAAGTTGCAAAAAAAAAAAAAAAAAAGAGTGAAAAAAGGCGTTTGTTAACGTGTAAAAATATATTTGTTCAGGCAGGTTTAGTGTCAGGTCAGAGCATCATGTGTTCTACTGTCCCTGGTGAAGTTGTAAAGTGAATAAGATGGAGATGGATGGACTTTACTTCTAATATCACGAGGATCTGAACATCAGGCCCCGTTTAAGAAACATGTAAAATTAAATAGCAAAGAGGAAACAATAGAGAAAGTTCAGTGTGTCAACCATAATGTGTTTTTTTTTATTTATAGCAGCCACTTTTTGGTTTGTGTGGGTTAAAGTGATTTCTTGAAGTGAGTTGGTTTTAATTCGATTGGAGCGATTTATTCTGTTAATTCCAAAGAGGCGCGTGTGATTTTATTAGATTTTTTTCCCCCCTGTATGCAATAAAAAAAAAAAACTAAATGAGAAGCAGATATGAGATGGTGCGTGAGATCGTACCTTTAAAGTCAGCAGTCGACCGACCTCTTGTTTTCCATCAAAAGTTGAACAAACCTCCAGTCACCGCTCCACGACGACAGATCCAAAAAAGAAAAACACTTTTACTGTGGGAGGCAAAAAAAAATAAAAAATTTACACAATGTGTTTAAAAAGTCAAAAGTCCTGCGGGTTTACAAGAAGGAGAAGAGGAGGAGGTGTTGGAGGAGGAGGAGGAGGAAGTTTTGTCTTTCTTTCTTTTTCTTTTTTTTTTTTAGGGGAGCGCACACCGGCGGCGGCGGAGGAGGAAGAAGAAGAGGATGATGGTGATGGTCGGAGAAGAAGAGCGCGTAAAAGAAGAAATGTGAGCAACCGTGCGCAACCGGGGTGAAGTGGAGGAGAAGGAGAGTGGCGGCATGTGAGGAGGACTGGCTTTGAGAGAGAGAGGAGAGGAGGAGGAGGAGGAGGGTGGCAGGTAAACGAACCGCCCCTCCCCGTTTTTCTGATGCTCAAATCGATGATTTGCCAGCTGTGGCGCAGCTTGTCTCATTGCCCCACTTTGGTTTTACAGCCGCTCCTCTACGACGCGCTGCTCTCCGGGGACGCGGAGAGAGAGAGAGAGGAGAGAGAGAGAGAGAGAGAGAGAGAGAGAGAGAGAGAGAGAGAGAGAGAGAGAGAGAGAGAGAGAGAGAGAGAGAGAGAGAGAGAGAGAGAGAGAGGAGAGAGAGAGAGAGGAGTCAGAGCCAGGAGAGCTCTCACACTCATTCATTTTCATATTTACACGCCACATGTTTGTATGTCAAGAAGAAGAAGAAGAAGAAGAAGTAGAAAAAGAAGGAGGGAAAAGTCTAGTAAATAGTGGATCGCTTCTGCGTGCGGCGGAGGTGTGCGCTTTTGTGCGCGTGTTGATGCGTATAGAGTTAAAAAAAAAAGTAAATAAATAAAAAGAATTTAAAAAAAGCCTGTTGTTTTAGGAGCGGTGGAGGGCAACCTGCCAGCGAACAGCGACCCCCCTCCTTCTTCTTCTTCCTCCTCCTCCTCTTCCTCCTTCTATTCCCCCCACCACCGCCACACACCTGAGCGGAATGTGAAAGTATATAGTCTGTATAATAGTCAGTCAGATGGCATATGTCACATACAGACAGCCGCTTATTAAAGCAGATGGGACTTGATTTGTGCAAAAGCCACAAAAAAAAGGAAGAAAAAAAAAAGTTTTGGAGAATAATTAAGTTTGAACAATACTCGCTGTAAGGGGAGTTAATACCTACTGCAGTCTGTTCTGTGCGTACTGTTTGCCGAAAGCTGTGTTTTCAATTAATTTAGCAAATTTAAACAAGGGCTTTTAGTGGGACAATAATTATTACTCACTTCTATTTAGCGCACAACATTTAATGCGTCATTACTGCACTCTTATTTTGATCAATTCAACCTACACCCCCCCCCCCTTTTTTTTTTCTTCCAAATTTCAAGTCCGATAATCACATACACACACACACACATATTTACTGCGGGCCTTTAAGAAAAATAAAAAAATAAAATTGCCTTAAAATGGATTGCAGATTTTACATGCATAATACGTTTATTTATTTTGTCATTTTTTTTTCTTGGACATCTTTAAGAACATAGCCTGAAGCAGGATGGAAGCAGAGGACACTGACAGATAACGCCAAAAAAAGACATATTTTTATTATTATTTTTCGTCCTCGTAGTGCCTAAAATGCATTGTTTGTGTGGTGCTATATGAATGGAGTTTTTTTTTTTTTTTTTAGCTGTAAACATATTGACTTTGCAGATGAAGTCTTTTTTATTCCCCCCAAAATGAGATTGTTCAGAAAGAGGTAAATAAAATGTAGTAAATAAATCAGATATTAAAAATGTTACAAATGTCTCTATTGCATCCCTTTCGATGAATGTCTTTTTTAATCATTATAATGTCATTTTCATGCAATAATTTGTCCTTCACCTCGTCTGTGTGACCATGTCCACATCCATCATTTGCATGTAAGAAATCCCCTGCATATGGTATGTGTTACATCTGCAACTGTGTGCATCAACATACGTTTAGATTTTTTTTGCCACATGTGTATTTTTGAGTTTGTTGTGAACCCTTGAACAGTTTCAGACTCATTTCTTGTGCATATACCTTTGTCTAAGTGTGTGCATTTGTATGTGTGAATGTGGAATGATTGACAGTTTGCATCTGCACACAGGTTAACTGCTCTGCACTAGCAGGTGTGCAGGAGCCCACAGGTAATGCAGCTGTTTACTTACAATCTGAATGTGTTTCTCGCACCGGGTTTAGCATAAATAACACACCCGATCCATTTTCATGTACACTTAATTTACACATCCTATTGAAAATAGAATTAGTGAGAAAGGGAGAAGAAGGAGAGGAGGAGGAAGGAAGGAGTCAGTGCAAAGGGGGAAGAAAAGGACTTTTTTAGTCTGGGAAAAAAATGGCAGTGATTGTTAATTGTGGAGTCATTTATTGAAGATTCTATAAAGGCCTTATTGTAAGATTGTACCTACAAATACTTCACAAGACAAAACTGCATCTGTTGTGGCTCTAAGACTGGAGAAAAGTTTCATTATAAACCATCTGAATTCTGCATTTTAAGAAAGGTGGGAAAAGAAATCACACACCAACCATATCTCTGCATATGATTCACACCATATCTCTCTCTCTCTCTCTCTCTCTCTCATCTCTCTCTCTCCTCTCTCTCTCTCTCTCTATCTCTCCATTTCTGTCTTTCTTACTCTCCCAGGAGATTGAACAGGAATTGGAAAGTTCCAGTAAAAGAGATTCAGATTTCTCTTTGTGCGTCATTATAAATTCATGCTCAAGTTAGGGATGTTTTCATCATTACGGACAACAGCTGGTGATTTCAATGCTGTGTTTTGTTTGTGTGTGTGTGTGTGTGTGTGTGTGTGTTTTATCCTACAGTTTGTGTTGCTGTCTTCTATGCAGTACTCAGTTTGGCCACAAGGGGGCTCAGTGAGTTTCAATGTGGAGCAGAGTGGGAGAAGAAAGGAGGGGTGATGATGATGATGATGATGATGATGACCTTTTCCATTATTGACTTTAGGAGAAGCCTGAGTCCTTTCATAGTTAGTGTAAGGATTATAATGGAAGTATTAGGTTTCATTCTTCGTCTAGCTTCTGTATTTATGAGAAAAACAACAGAAAGTACATGAGTTTAGACATGTCTTAAATGTTACCAAGTATGATTAGGATAAGAGACCTTAAATATTTAACATTAATACACTCCAGAGATTAACCCTTAAAGACCCACAACTAGTTTTGTGTCATCTTCCAAATGACACAAATAACATTTATAAAGTATTTTGTCTTTTTTTTTATCATTATATTATACTCTGCGTCTTGCATGTTACAGTGAGAATCATTTATGTTCCTATATTTTAAGATTTCAAAGTTTAATTTATCCAAACTGAAAAAAAAAAAACCCTTTCCATCAAAATATATCATTACTTGAAGCAAAAACAAGCATGTGGGTTTTACTGGTGAATCAATAAAGAAGATGAAGGTGTTTCCACTTTCACGAACATCCAAATAGGTTATATCTGATGATCAGGAAAAGATGACATCAATTATTTACATGTATTGATAGGGTTAATGGATCAACAGGTATTAAACATTTTAGATCAGTACATGGCTTTGGTCTGCAGTGGGTGTTTGGGACTTTATGAATTAAATAAAGGTTTTGCCAAAAAAAAAAAAAAAATAGAAGAAATGACTAAAAGTATGAAAGAACAGACATGTTGTTGTGTGTTTGTATTTGGTTTGAATACATGTCATTTGATTTATTTCATAAGAATTTATTTTTAAGCTTTAGTATTTTTTTCATAACACTTATTTGACCCAGTTTACTGTATGATTTATTTAGAGTTCCTTTATAAAGCCTTTTTTTGTGTGGAATAAAAATAAATATATACTCCTCCTGTAACATGAAAAATACTCGATGTACATGGTCATGTGGGTCTGGGACTGATATTGTAGATCATTGTAGTTTAGATCATTATTTTTATTCATTTCTTTGACAAAAGAGGTGTTAATTAAGATGTATGTGTCCATGTTATTAGCTTGTCCACTGGACATTCATAGGATTATGGTTAGAATAAAACATGTAAAGCCTTAAACCACCACTGTCTTAAGCCTTTTTATGAAATTGTTTTATTTCTTATAAATATTTATCAACACGAAGCACTTTGAGTTACAATCCTTGTATGAAAGGTGCTATACAAATAAAGATTATTCCTATTATTAATCATATTATTTGAGTCTTTTCTGTGTTGAACATGTGACTGAAACATAACTATCTATTTTAACTGGGCTCAAATGTAAAAAAAATAAAACTTGGTTGACAGAGACCTGGTGGACATTACAAGGTTAAATAATCCTTATTATGTGTTTGAATAAGTTTCAATCTGGCTGCTCACGTTAATATGTTTTCCTCGTTTATATGTTAAAAGCTGCCGTCCCTGACCTCTGCATTCAAGCTATGCACAGAGGATTATTCTCAGTGGATGCGCTCCAAATTGTTAATGTGCATCTAAAAGAGGGAACTTGTACAGAAAGAAGAAAGAGAACAAAACGCAAACGGTAGGGACAAATCAAAGCAGACCTGCGTGGAGGCATCTCCGCCATCTGCACTTTCTTTCCCCCCTTGAAAACAATAAACAGCGCTTGGAAAATTATAAGGGTTATACAACCCAGAATTAATCTTTCCAACCCATAACTAAATGGAGAGACACAGTTGCCTCTCTATCAAGTGGGTCTATTTTAATTACAGGCTATTGACGTCTGAAAAGTAATTTGTCTCAGAAAGATGCCCAAGAGCGAAAAGACAGACGTCTCGCCTAAATCTGGAATGCTCACTCGTTCCTCTGCACTGCTTTTGTGGTTATCCTTTTGCCACTTTCCTCAGTGGCTCTTTTATAATTGCTCACCTTTTAAAGATTAACAAGGATTCCTGAGGAGACTAACACTTGTCTGTTGGTTTTATCCCGAGTAAGCACTGGATTCTTTTCTTCTCTGATCACCTTAAACTGGAACTAAAGTGGGTATTTTGTTCAGGACTTCTTTTGAGGTCCTGTTTTTTTTTTTTTTTTTTTTTTTTTTAGAACAGAAGTCTTCCAACTCTCAGATGAAACACTATTAATCCTCATTTGCGAGAACGGCATAGATGAGAGCCCATCAAAACAATAAAAGCTGACCCTCGGTGGAGACTCAAAAGAATGTGTGCATCTATAGTTGTTAATAGGATGTCAGTTAGCTGTTAGCTGAGCCAAGGAAACCAGCCTGGAAGCGTAATTACTGTCTGGAGTGAATTCTCCCATCAGCTGTGGCAGCGTAATGTCACTTAGTAAATTACTACTTGTACACAACGCAAGTGAACACCAGTGTCAGCAGCATAGAGGTCTAGAGGACTCCTACGTAGGACTACAAAGTTACCAGTTCCATTCCCTGGTCGCACAGATTTTGATGTAATGACCATAAACCTTTGTCACAGAATAGCTGAAAATCCCTGGATCAATCCATAGAAGTGATAACAGCACGAGTTAGTGAATGGTAGTCAGTATGGATCCACTGTCTCAACATATTCTGAAGATTTATAGACCTGTTGGTGTTGATTGATTGATTGATTGATTGATTGATCTTCATCACCATCATTATCATCTAGGACAGGGGTCTCAAACTCATTACTTTCACGGGCCACATTCAGCCAAATTTGATCTCCAGTTTGTCGGACCAGTAAAATAATAGCATAATAATAACCTTGACAAAAATGACAATAACATATTTTTGTTTGTTTTAGTGCAAACAAACACCATTACCTTTTAATACTTTTTTAAGATAAACTATCCAACAAGACAAATGTGAATAACCTGAAAAAACTGAAATGTCACATGGAATTCTAACAATACTACGCCTCAATTTATCATTTACACACGTGCATTATGGATCAGATCTGCTACAAAGACACTAAATTGTTAAAATTTTGCTTAATTTTCTTTATGAATCTCTGGTTGTTCATATTTATTCAGGTTTTTCTCATAGAAATATCTATCAAGTGTAAATATTTTCCGAATTTAATGTTATTTTTTGCACTATAACAAGGACAAAGAGTTGAAGTTATCATTATTTATGGGCATAATTTAAATTATTTTCACATCAAAATGACAAGAAAATATAGTCATTCATTTTTTTTTTTGGAGGTTTATATGTGGAACCTGAACTAAAATCAGTTCCAAAGCCTTGACTGTGGTATTTTTGCACTTAGCAAATTCATCCCAGGGGCCACATTGGAACCTTTGGTGGGCCGCATTTGGCCCCCGGGCCACATGTTTGAAACCCCTGATCTAGGAGCATTTTCATGCCCAAGTCTTCCATGTGATTTTCATCATGCTGTTAATGTTGACCATATCACCTGTGGATTACACTAGTCTACAAGTAAAAAACTAATGAAATGTTCCTACATGTGTGTTTGTGATAAAGAAAACTCAAGTCTTAAATGATGGTTGGATCAAGTTTCCCAGATAAGTCTGGGGTCAGAATGTGAAATAATGAGAATGAACAAGTGGTCCCCCGCACAACAAACCCTGCCCCCTTTGAACACATTTGACCTGATCTACCCTGTGTCTTATCGTTGTGAAAACATATTTCTGGTGACTGTGACCTTTGACCTACATTTAATGGGATCTATTCTCGACTACTTTATGCCTTTCCTGAAAATTTCATGGAAATTGGTCCGGTAGTTTTTGTGTAAACCTGCTTCTAAACAAACAAATAGACAGACAGACAAACTGACTCAAACATAAAACCCCTCTCAGGGGATGGAGTAATAAAGAATAGGTTTTACTGCTGATACTGATGAAGAAAACTCTTATCAACTCTTACTTTTAGTAAAAAAAACAAAACAGTACTTTTACTTTTATTTGTTTATTTTTTTTACAGAATGTGTGTACTTTTACCACATCTGGTTACATACAGTAGTCCTGTTACAAGCTAAGTATATTGGTGCTATATAGACGTCTATGTAACACTGGTCTACAAGTAAAATGCTTCTGGAATAAACTAATGAAATGTCCCCACATGTGTGTTAGTGATAAAGAAAACTCAAGTCTTAAATGCTGGTTGGATCAACTTCTACTTCAAAACACTGTCTGTACATTATGATCCATTCACTTTACAGGTTCTTTCTAGTGAAATATTTACTAATCTATTGTATACATGTACATAAACCAGCATATATGTGGAATAAAACACCATCATATATATTAAAAACATGAACTAACCAACACTAAAGTCAATTGTTTTATGATTCATCTTATTAAAGTATGTAATGTTTAGCACAGGGGTCTCGAGGGCCACCATCTTGGATATTTTAGATGTATTCTTCTTCTAACACGACTGATTCCAATGATCAGCCTGTCATCTATCTCTGCAGGAGACTGATAATGATCATTAGATATGCTGGAAGAGGTAAACATCTAAAACATGCAGGATAGTGGTCATTGAGGACCAGGATTGGTGGCCCCTGATTTAGCACGTTTAAAGGGATTATCTGGAGTATAAATAAGTTTAACAATTTTTTTAGATGATTGGGAGTTTATTTCGAAATCACACCATTTGGATGTACATTGAGAAATGTAAATTTCGCAGCTACTTCGTTCGTCCTTTTTTGAAAATAACAACCTGTTAGTAGGCTAAGCTTTGCTGTTGCATACAGCTTCATTTCAATTTCTAATGAAATACTGGAACATGTTTTTTTTTTTAAAGAATGCAACGAAGTCATGAATTTCCAGAGCGTCTCAGTAATTGACTATTTCGGGCTTCCCCCTTTAGACGTCTTATGAAAACAGAGAGGTTCATGGCTTGAAATAAGTAACTCTGGACACACTATCCAATGACATGAAGACCTCAGGACACTTTGGTTTGTCTTTAGGGACCCTCTACTTACTACCACGTAAGTGTGATGTTGTTTAGAACTTTAGAAGAATAGCGTTTTGTGTTGGCGAAAAATGCACTAATCACTTCCATGTTAACACAGTTTGGCTCAAAATAGCAAAATTAAAATTTCTCAATGTAAATCGGAATGGTGTGATTTTGATGTTGACTATATGTATGAGAGAGAGAAAGAGAGAATAGGCAGTTTATTGTCACAAATATTCACCATAGTGCACATTCAGGGAAATTTCGATGCAGAAATTTACCATCGGACATAAGAATCAATCATAAAATCCAAATAAAAAATAAAAAATAATCCAATAAAAAATAAAACTGTACTCCCAATCATCTAAAAATATTTTTACTCAGGATAATCCCTTTAATATCCGAAGCAGATACTTTCTAAAAATTGTAGAGCAGTGTTACAATCTGTTGCATAAGCTATCCAGCACCCCATAAATCCACATAATTTAAAAGCTCTTCCATTTGCTCTTTTGGAAACTCAAACTATTCTTGAGTTTTCTGAAATCCTTATCTTGTATTTTATCAGGGTTTTTTTTTGGTTTTTTTTGTGCCCGACTGTCTCAGATGAACTGCTCAAATGAAATAAGACTCTAAACTGGACTTGATAATAGGCCTAACCTGATATTTTATCATTTCATTGTACTGCAGGTCTAACAATAATTCCAATAATGATTGTAGGCGTATAATTTTGAGTCAATAACTGAAACCTATGATTAGACTACAGTGACCTGTATGTGGGTGACACACAGGTTGTCAGCTCTGGTTAATGGGCTTCAATCACAAACTGTAAAGAGCAGCCTATTAGATTATTATAAGACAATTATAAATTCTAATAGTCAACTTTATTATAATGTCGATGTCATTGTTCTGTTGTGGTTCCTGCAGTGTAATGAACAGAGACTGTTCGATGTCTACAGATGTGTTTCCATCAACATGTGTCTATGCTGCAGAAAAGTTACTTTAAATATAGTTTTATATTTACATGGCATCTTTTAGCCAAGTGTTTTTTTAAGCAAAGGTTGATGGAACATGACATTAGACCACTCTAACACCATCGTCTTTTGGTCCAAATTTTCAGACTTTCTAATTTGATTTGAACAAAACCATTCAGGTGCGAACAATCCCTTTGACCAAGTTGGACGTACAGTAGTGTGAACTAAACTGAATAAATTTATTTACATTGAGAACACACACACACATACCCATAAAGTTGGATTAAACTATTTTCAACTCTTAATTTAAATGAATAATTGTGATTATGTGAATAATTGTTCATGGATAACATGTACCTTGTCATGTTTTGGGACAGGGATTATTTTCATGTTTATGTTTGTCTTGTCTGTTTCTGGTTTTATTTTGGTAACCCTCCTCCTGTTTTCATGTCTGTTATCTTTACTTCCTCCTGAAATCATCCTCACCTGTGTCCTGTTAAATCATCAGTGTCTCCCCTCCCCTTTTATGTGTATTTAAACCCTGTGGCACGGTGAAGACCTTTGCCAGTTTGTCTTTGTCCTTACCCAGTGTAGTTCACTGATTTACCAGCGTTTTATGTTCTTGTCTTGTGTTGCCGCCCTATTTTTGCCCTTTGACCTATGATCTTGATCGACTGTTGCCTTTTGACCCATTGCTTGTGCCTGGACTCTGGTTCTGCCTGGACTCTGGTTCTGCCAAACCCCTCTTGGATCTGCTATCTGGAACAGACGGATTACTTGGACCTGAACCTCTTTCTGAAAACACGGTACCGATTTTTGTCTAAAACGTTTTGTACCTGTCATGACCTCTGCCCTGTCGACCTTTCCCCCAGTGCTCTCCCCACTCACCTGGCCCCGCACTGCGCAGCTGCAAGCCATTCCTCATTTGTGGCTATAAAAGCAGTGAGGCTTGCAGTTGCCAGTGCGGGACCATTCAATAATGTCACCTCCATAACCCGGACATTCATCATCACCACAGACTCTGGTCGTTTGTTCCCAGGTTTTGTCTCTGTCTTGTCTTTATGTTGTGTTTTTTATGAAGTTCTTTTCCCTTCAGCACCGGGCAATGGAGTCCTCATTCACCTCACCCCGATCCTGACAGTACCTCTGCCAATCCATGTACTGAACTTTTTTTCTGTTTCTGTCTAACCCCTGGTACCGTTGCAGTCTGTTTTTTCTGGTTCTTGACCCCTGGCCAGGCTGTGACTTTGAGAATTAGATTTCCCCTTTTTGCCACAGACACTGTATATACTTTGCAGTATATATTATAACCATAAACTGTTATTCTTTTACTCAAATCCACCTGGTTGCTCTGCTTCTTGGGTCCGCTTTCCAAGTTTGTCCGTGATATACCTGTGACTCAGTATGTAATCATTCTACCTGGTCATAGGTGATTAAATAGGAATTTAAAAAAAAGCGTCAGATGCATCTGAAGCACAAAGACTGGAACAATTTTACAAAAAACCCTCTAAACTGGAATCTTTTGTCCCCAGATCCACCTTTAAAAACTCTATTACAGCCGTCCTCAAGGACACCTGCCACTACTTCTCACCACAATAAACCCCCAGACCCCTCCCTCTAGTATGAGTGTTATATGTTACTGTGTTTTATGTCATTGGATCTTCCAGAAGTGTTTGTCTGCATGTTTTTTAACCATAATTTTATGTGAAATTTTCTGTTTTAAGTTTGCATCCCTCTACCCTTTTCCCACAAGAGACTCTGGTCTGTTGGTAGGCCGTCATTGTAAATAAGAATGTTCTTAATGACTTGCCTGGTTAAATATAAATAAATCTGAAAACTGATTCCAACCAAGGTTAAAAAGGATGATTCATGTAAATAGACCATTGCTTTCCATTTTCTATATATACACAGTATATTGTTGCCTGTATTTGAGGAGCTTAAATCTCCACCCCTTCCAGGAGGCTCATGGGACATTGAATACCAATTAATGAATGGTATTCAATGGAAAATAAAATGCTAAAATCATATTTGATTTTTCATACGCCCTGAATCACACACATGTTGTACCTCACAATAAATGATAATTATGTGTTTTTCTAACTGCTGATTCATCTGTGTTAATAATTTGGACTACACATGTGACGTCAGTCTGTTACTAAACCCACATAAAACCCAACATCACGTCAAAAACAGGTGGTCTGCCTATGACACGTCAAATATTTAACCGCTATCATATGTGAATTTCAGAGCACTTGTCAAACGGAATAAGAAGTTAACTTGACTTGCTCCATTCACTCCCATTCAAAATTTTTTTTGCGAGCTAAGCACCCATGGACCGGAAGTAGAAGGGCGTGGCTTAGCGTCCCCATAGGGGACATAAAGTGGAAAAAGAGGTGATGACACAGTAAAGGACCTGGACTAGAACCAAACCCATGTGAGACACTGGGATGTCCTGGATGATCGCCTGTCAGTAAATGAATCCATATTGAGTACAGGCAGATGCTACATATATGGTAGTAACAGGATGTGAGTGTTTCATGTATAGTTAAGTCCACTACTACAATTAAAATGACAATGCAAAAAAACCACACACACAAGTGAACCTACATTTGGACTAGAGCTGCATATTAGACAAAACTGATATGGCCAGAGGTTGTGGCAGACATTTTTATTGTCCGTCATTTTGATGGACAGGGTTGTAAAAAAAATTCCGTCATGACACATTATCTGTCATTTCAAATTAGATTAGTAATGAGTTGTATTTAGTAATTAATGTTCAAAAACATCTCAGTGAAGCAGTAAGTGCATCCTCCACCTCATCTTTTTTCACTGCATTCATCAGTTCATCACATTTACTGGACGTTAAGCACTAATGACACTCTGCTGTTTTGACATTTAGTGCTAGCAAAGTAGCATCTTATTTCAGCTAAAGTCAACGAAACAAGAGTTGACAATGACTGATGAATATAATAATACTTACCGTCCACAGGTGAACTGACGGGGTCATGTGGGTTTACAAAACCCACTTGTACCTGTGTACATTATGCCCATAATCACATCAGTCATTAAAAACCGTGTCTACTTATTAACTCACTTTTAAGGGTTTTACTTTTGGCTAAAACACACACCATCAATTCTGCTCAAAGACATATGTGGTCGAATATGAAGCAGTGTAATAGTGAACAGTGTAAAATGCAGTGTGATAGTGAACAGTGTAAAATGCAGTGTGATAGTGAACAGTGTAAAATGCAGTGTGATAGTGAACAGTGTAAAATGCAGTGTGATAGTGAACAGTGTAAAATGCAGTGTGATAGTGAACAGTGTAAAATGCAGTGTGATAGTGAACAGTGTAAAATGCAGTGTGATAGTGAACAGTGTGATAGTGAACAGTGTAATACTCAGTGTAATAGTGAACAGTGTGATAGTGAACAGTGTAATACTCAGTGTAATAGTGAACAGTGTTATATTCAGTGTAATAGTGAACAGTGTTATATGCAGTGTAATAGTGAACAGTGTAAAATGCAGTGTAATAGGTTGTTCACAGACAGAACAGTGATCCTGTCAGTACGTTCTATGTGAAACCTTTTGTTAGATTATCTTCAGTATTTTAATTAGTGGACGACCTTCAGAAAATCTGTCAATGATGAAATATTTTCTGTTAATGCAACCTCTGGTTTCAGCACCGTCCTTCTTGTAGCTGAAATAATTGTATAAAATTAACCATTAAAAATAAATTAATAAATGAATAATGTAATTAATTCAAAATGTATACATAATTAATACAAACAGTAATTCATGAATTGACATTAATAATGAATTAAATACACACACGCATATATATATATATATATATATATATATACACAAATAAATAATAAAAAAATAACATTTAAAAATAGCAGGAGCTGTCATGTGACACATACATTACAATGTCGATGCTTTAACAATATATCGACCATCTGTAATTTGGACATTGATCAGACTTTCTGTCATGTGACTGGAACCAGACGATGATACCACATTTTCCTTTTGCTGTCTTCCTGTCACTTCCAGGATCTATTGTTTGTTTTTAAGAGCCTCTTTACCTTTCAGAAGTTTTAACTGTGTAAATATTTAGCCAAGGAAACACAATCCTCGTATCATCTGGTCTTAAGCCTGTTACCAGACACAGCCTTTTGTGTTCCAGTCTGAGGCTGTGGAACACTCTGCTCTAACAGTTCACATGTGAATACGACTGTCATAATTAATGTATTAAAGCAGATTAATCCATCATCATGATTGATCTGATTACAATTGTGTTGTTTACAGTTGTTTTGTTTCAAGTTGTTTTTTGAAACGTGTTTAATAAACATGTTAATTGCATATATATATTCATATTTTTGTATATATTTCATAAAAATGTTTTGTATTTTAGAAGACTTTTTGAATATGTTTTGTATTATTCATTATTTTTGTGTTAGTTTATTGGGAATTTTAGTGGATTTGAGTATTTTTCTATATTTTTTTCTTCACATTTTTTGTTTTGGGGGAAATTTGAGTATAAAAAAAACCCACCCGACTGACATGAGATGTTTTCTTTTCACCAAAGCATTTCCATCTTAAATGACCACATTAACACAAAGCATACATTAGTCACTTTAGCTAATACCTTGTCCAGCTTATGACAAACCCGTTCAGTGCAGATATATTCCCTTTTTTCTGTTTGCTCATTGAAATTGAAATGTAACTAATATCATTAAAAATTTATATTTAATCATGATTAATCAAAATTAATGCAAAACAACCCTGTGATTAATCTGATTAAAACTTTTTTTTTTACTTTTTCCATTCAATTAGCACTTAAAATATCTTGTAAATATGCATCTATTTGCATTGGCTTCTAATACAAATAAGTAATTTTTATTTATTTAGTCTGTCCTATTTATCATATATCAGTTTTATTTTTTACTAGTTTAGTTTTGATGCATATCTTTGTACAGTTTTTTTTCCAGCTCATATTGTTTTCACTGTGCAACAGAAATAAACTTGACCTTGACCAAACTACCTGGTGCATTCAACAACTTTAACCATGTGCACACAGACTGTACTAGCTCAGGTCATTGTGTTTCTCTCCAATAAACACTGTGTACTGTTTTAGATGTTTTACACTCCACTTCACTTCCCTGCTTTGACCAAAATGACAAATAATCACAAACTAGTTTACAGATGCAATTATGTCCACGCAGAGTTTTGCAGTTTGAAAAAAGAAAAATAACTGAACAAATAAACTATAGGTGTGGAATCATTTTAAGACGTCATTTAAATGGGAATATCTTCTATTTTTTGTGTTTAGCATGTAAGTAAACAAATAAATAAACCTAGAAGAAGAAAACTGATGTCTTCCTGGATATAAAACATGAATACATGGTTCCTAATATGTTGTAAATATTTATATAGTGTATAGTTCTTACTACTTATACTTACTATAACTCTCTCTCTCTCTCTCTCGATAGATAGATATAACCAAAGTAGAGATGGTTGATATATTGTTTGAGCATCGAAATCGCAATGTATGTGTCACATCATAGTCCCTGTAGTTTTTTCAATTTGATTTTTTAAATGTTATTTTTGGATTATTTTGTATTAATTTGTGTGTATATATATATATTACACACACACACACACACAAGTGTCATCATATCCCACTCCCAAAGGGGAGAGGGATAGAGGTTTGATTTGTTTGTCAGCAGCTATTGGACCAATTTACATTAAATTTTACCAACACATACCATCTTTATTTGTAAAAGCACTTTAAAACAGACAGCTGACACAACGCCCCGCACACTACAAGACGACAGAAAAGCATAAAATACAAAACAGAGAAAGGAGAAAAAGACGATAAAATAAATCTAAAAATACAATGAAAACTATTAAAACTACACATTGTCATTAAATAAAGGAACTTACAAAAATATGAGTCACTGAGTCAAAGGCCAAGGAGTAAAAATGTGTTTGAAGACAAGTTTTAAAATTGGACAGTGGAGGTGTCTGACATTCAAAGTTTATTCCACAGGCTCGATACTGAGCTTCCGGTTAGATGTTTTTGTGTCCAACAGTAACTGGTCACATGACCTGAGAGTTGGGGGATGGGATTGTACAGGTGGATCAGCTCAGTGAGTTAAGGTGGGGAGAGACCATTCAAAGATTTCAAAACAAATGTAAGAATTTTAAAATGAACTCCAAAATACTCAGGTGGCCAGAATGGACTGATGTGCTGTTGTTTTCCTGCTCCAGTTAGGAGTCATGCAACACCATTTTCCAGGAAATTTTCAGGAAAGGCGCAACATGGTCCAGAATAGATCTTATTATGTTTTGGTGAATGTAGGTCAAAGGTCACAGTCACAAAAAATGTGTTTTCACAATGATGAGAGATAGAGAAAATCATGTCATGTGTGTGAGGGGGGCGGGGTTTGTTTATCTACGCACACTTCCTGTTACCTTGACCATTGAATTTCCCCATTATTGGTTCAATAAAATCTAATCTAATCTAAGCACATACATAGACATTTACACAGGGGACACTAAAGACACTGTATTGGACACTGAATCATGCATCAATGCAACACATACATAAACTAAAAGTCAGAAACTAATTAACTTAGGTTATTTATTTATTTTTTTTTATCCAAGGGCTTATGGCACGTGTCTAAAGTATCACGTTTTCAGAAATTTCAGTGTTGATTCTATAATTTTAGATGACATTTATGGAGACACAGATTTCATTTTCCAAGGGGACTTCATCACTCACCTTCAGTGATGCAGTAATTTGTCCAAAACAAGCCTTAAAAAAGTATTAACATGCATAAATGAACATACTGTTATGTATTTCTGAATTACAAATGTAGTTATCAATTATTGCAATTGTTGAAATAATGGAATAACTGTATTTAAGGCCATAATCATCACAAGTTAAGGTAAAACACCTTCAAACATGTACTTTATTATATGTAAAAAAAAAACTAAAATAATTAAAAGTTCCACGTTTTAAAACCGAACTTTTCCTTTCATTTCCTCCTTCATGAACTGTCTTAAACCTATTTTATCTTTGAAGTCAAATGTGTTGACAAGAAACAAATCCTATTGTATGATCAAGTGGATCATTTTTAAGGCTAAGTATTTACTTTGGAAAAAGATTACTGCAGTGAGATGGAATGAAAACCTAGGATTAAAGTGCAGACTTTGCCATTAGTGCATCTGTTCAACCACCAGACCACAGGTAAGGGATGAAACTTTATACACTGATTTCTTTCTTTCTTTCTTTCTTTCTTTCTTTCTTTCTTCCTGATTTAATTTTGTTGGATCTTAACTCATTCACTGCCATTGACATGTTTTGGTGTCAATTCAAATCCAAATGAACAGTCGACACTTTATTTTGTTGGGTGCCATACTTATGTAGTCTTAGTCTTTTATTATAGTATGTTATATAATATTACAATATAAAATAGTACATAGTATTATTTATTTATATATATATATATAAAAATGTTCCTCTCGTCCCACCTGGGCGGTGTCTCCTTCAGACTCGGGTCCTCTACCAGAGGTCTGGGAGCCTGAGGGTTCTGCGCAGGATCTTAGCTGTTCCGAGCAATGCGCTCTTTTGTACAGAGATCTCTGATGTTGTTCCTGGTATCTGCTGGAGCCATTCTCCCAGCTTGGGGGTCACTGCCCCTAGTGCTCCGATCACTACTGGTACCACTGTTGCCTTCACACTCCACATTTTCTCTAACTCCTCTTTCAGCCCTTGGTATTTCTCAAGCTTCTCATGTTCTTTCTTTCTGATGTTGCTATCACTGGGGACTGCTACATCTATCACCACCACTGTCTTCTCATGTTTATCCACCACCACTATGTCAGGCTGATTGGCCATCACCATCTTGTCAGTCTGGATCTGGAAGTCCCACAGGATCTTGGCCTGTTTGTTCTCTGTCACCTTTGGGGGGTTCTCCCATCTTGACCCTGGGACCTCCAGTCCATACTCTTTACAGATGTTCCTGTACAGTATGCCCCCTACCTGGTTATGCCTCTCCATGTATGCCTTGCCTGGCAGCATCTTACACCCTGCTGTGATGTGCTGGACTGTTTCAGGGGCTTCTCTACACAGCCTACACCTGGGGTCCTGTCTGATGTGGTAGACCCCAGCCTCTATTGCTCTGGTGTTCAGGGCTTGTTCTTGTGCAGCCATGAGTAGCGCCTCTGTGCTGTCGTTTAGCCCAGCCTTTTCCAGCCACTGGTATGTCTTTTCCATATCAGCCACTTCCTTAATTTGCTGATGGTACATGCCATGCAAGGGTTTGTCCTTACATGATAGCCCCTCTGGTTCCTCGACCTTACTGGGCTTTTGTTTCCTGAGGCATTCACTTAGCAGTTGGTCATTGGGAGCCATTTTCTTGATGTATTCCTGGAGGTTCGCCGTTTCCTCCTGGACAGTAGTTCTGACACTTACTAGTCCTCGGCCTCCTTCCTTTCGCTTAGTGTACAGCCTCAGGACACTGGACTTGGGGTGGAACCCTCCATGCATGGTAAGGAGTTTCCCTGTCTTGATATCAGTGGCTTGTATCTCTTCCAGTGACCAGGATATTATCCCAGCTGCGTATCTGATTACTGGCAGGGCATAGGTGTTAATGGCCTGGATCTTTTTTTTGCCGTTCAGCTGACTTTTCAGGACCTGCCTTACCCTCTGTAGGTATTTGGCTGTGGCTGACTTCTGAGCTGCCTCCTCATGATTACCATTTGTCTGTGGGATCCCTAGGTATTTGTAACTTTCCTGCACATCTGTGATGTTTCCTTCAGGTCGGTCAACCCCTTCAGTTGTGATCACCTTTCCTCTCCTAGATATCATCCGCCCACATTTATCTAGTCCGAATATATATATATTCTATAATATAATATTGTCTATACTCTGAGTCAATATTCTCTTCTCATTTACCTGGCAGCAAGTGAGTTAATAATGGATTAGATTTCTATAGCATGTTTCAAGGCACCCAAAGCACTTTGTATTATTGATTCATTGTTCATTCACTCTCACATGCTCCCTCTGGTGGTGGTAAACTACATTTGTGTGCACAGTTGTCCAGACAGACTAACAGAAGCGTGACTGACAATTCATACCCCTGACCACCACCGAACATTCTTACACCAGTGTGAGTGACACTGGAGGGAAGGAGGGCGAAGTGTCTTGTCCAAGGACATAAGAGACTGACTATGAGCTGGAATTGAACCGCCAACCTTTCAGTTAATGGACGACCTGCTCTACCTCCTGACCCTATCTTCCTTGTCATAAGAAAGTGTTGCAGTCTTTGTGCTTGGTAGTAACTGAGAGTCTGAAAAGTTTGACTGAAGACATGCTGTGTTGATGGACGTTCATCTGAAACGCGGTCAATAAACACATGAAAGATGCAAAATTATCATTGAGCGACATGACAAACTGAAACTGATAGAGCAAAAATTTCCAAACAGTGTGACAGACCTTTTACTTTACAAGCAGAAGTAATTATTTTTTGGTACCTATAGGGAGGGAAAACTATGAAACAAGAGATTTAAGTTGAGTTTCTTATGGATTTAACTTGTTCTATTAAATCGACTTTCAGGGATATAATTGTCTTACGCTGCTTCGATAACTAGGACAGCTTTAGTTGGATTACTTCTCCCTTGATAATCAACATAGTGGACCCCTAGTGGAAAAGCCCTATTGATTTCACCTTGTCTAAGAGTATTATAAGTCATTCAAATGGGGACGCTTTAGTTGAAAATAATTTTTTTGACATAAATCAAGTTATAATTGCTTGAGTGAGATCAAATTTGGTTCATATTGATTGTCTTCCAAATGTCCATTCTCTGTCTACCATTCAGAGTTCATATGGTTTCATTTTCTCCATACGTTGCACTTGCATTCTTCATCACTGTCTGTGCATGTGAGTGCGTTGTCATGCCAACAAAAAAGTTTAAAGTGAGGAGTGGGTGTGTGGTTTGGTGAGGGGCGGTTGTGGTGTGCAGAAATGTCATGTAATGTTGGTTTGGTTGACTGTAGACAGCGACATACCCCTCAGCAAGCATCAAGTGAACAACTTCTTTCCTCTCTGTCGATTATGCAACAAACACTGTACGCCACAGGTGTCAAACATAAGGTCTGGGGTCCAAATCTGGCTTGCCATAGGGTCCAATCTGGCCCCTGGGATGAATTTGTGAAAAGCTAAAATTACAAAGAAGATATTAATAATTAAGGAATTTAAAATAATTTGACATTAATTTGGTCTAAAATGGATCAAACCATGATTATAATAAACAATAAATAAAAAAACCCACAAATTTTCTTCTTTAAGTGTACAAAAATTTTTATTAAATGCATAAGTAAATATAAGTACTAGCCTGTTACAAAAAATGTGAATAACCTGAAATGTATGTGGACTTTTACCAATATTGTTAATGTTACTAAATGTGTCTGAAAATCCACTGTTATTAAGTTGTGATGCACATGTAAAAATGATAAACTTAAATGTTATTATTTTTCTTAAGAATTTTCAGGTTGTTAAAGGGATTGTCCAGAGCAAAAATAAGTTTAGCTAATAAACACACCATTCAAATGTACATTGAGAAATTTCGATTTTTGCCTTTTTCAGCCAAACTGTGTTAGCATGGAAGTGATTAAAGCATGACATGAAACACTATTTTTAGACCTCCTCTAAAGTTCTCAACAACATCACATGTCAGTAGAGGGTCCCTAAAGGCAAACCCAAGTTTCCTGAGGTCTTCATGTCGTTGGATAGTGTGTCCAGAGTTTCTTTCAAGCCATGTACCTTTCCATATACATAAAATATCTTCGGAGCAAGTCTGTACTAGTCAATTGCCGAGTGCAGAGTTACACGCTCTGGGAATTCACAATTTTGTTGCATTCTTTTTTTAAAACATAACCCAGCATTTCATTAGAAACTGAAATGAAGCTCGGCAAGTGACTATTTTGGGCTTCCTGCTAAAGACGGCTCCTGCATCCAGACAGGGACAGGAAGTAAATGGTAAAATGGTAAATGGTCTGTACTTATATAGCACTTTTCCACCTTCATGGTGCTCAAAGCACTTTACATTAGCTTCACATTCACCCATTCACACACACACACACACTCTTTTCTAAGGTCTAAGGTCAGTCCTACTGATCCCACGTGCTCCCTCTGGTGGTGGTAAACTACATATGTGGCCACAGCCTACAGCCCCTCTGACCACCACCAAATAAATTCATACGCATTCATACACGAGTGTGAGTGTGAAGTGTTTTGCCCAAGGACTGACTAGGACAGAGCGGGAATCGAACCGCCAACCCTTCGGTCAATGGACGACCCGCTCTCCCAACTGACAACTAAAAACAGTGTTTTTCGTGTCAGACAAGACATGCTCTAATCACTTCCATGCTAACACAGTTTGGTTCAAAATGGCAAAATCGAAATTTGTCAATGTACATTTGAATGGTGTCAACTATATGTACAGTATGTACTCCCAAATCATCTAAAAAATTTGCTAAAATATTTTTTACTCCAGACAATTCCTTTAATATTTTTGTTCATGTACACTTCATAGATGTAAACATTTTCATTGTGGAATACAACTTTTTTTTTTGGATCAAAAACAGAAAACTTTGGAGTTGGCATTATTTATACGTTTTTTATCCAATTATTTATATTATTTTACTGGTCCAGTCCAGTTTATACCATATTAAGTTAAATGTGGCCCCTGAACTAAAATGACACCCCTGCTGTACGCACTATGCAGGACAGTTGGTCACCCTAGTTAACACTGTCCACACCAATCTAACACTTAGGTTTGGATTTGTACCATATTGGAAAAACAGACAGTTTATAATCATTAACTGTAAACATCACCCACTTGTTTCTGACATGATGTTTTGAAGTTACTTCACTTTTTAATCACAACTACAGTGGAGCTGTCTGTGCAACTCAGCTCAGTGAAACTATTACTGACGTAGTATCTTCAGAGACATGTTCAGTGTCAGTCTACAGGAGCTGGGGCTTTTTGAGGTCACCACAGTGGTATCACTTCTATAGCATACTTTCACATTTGCTTCATTTTGGTGCTGAGGTCCTGATGATGTGTTTTAGCCACATATGCTCACCTCAAAAACTAAAAAAAGTTCCCTTTCAAATTACATTGTTGGAAACCCAAATTTAAGCCAAACCTTTAAAAAAAAAGACATATACAAAGGACAGATGTTGATGTTACTCAGAGCGTAATGTTTTCATTGCTACAGGTGTGTTTTCTGTACTTCTACAGGATTTGCTTAAAGGTGTCATTCCACTGAAAACCACTTTTCCACGCTCCTTTTGGAATCTGATGGGTCACCCCGACTTACCAACACATGCTGCCTTTGACAGTGGTTCATCACCTCCACTGGCTGCATACTGCATTCACACAAAACAACAAGAGGAACGAGGGACCCAGAAAAAGCCAGTCCATCCAACCGTGCAGTTAAACCAGCCCCCATTGCAGCGAATCTAAAGTAGCATTAGCATTAGCATCTACAAGAGAAGACACACAAACCTGAAAGAAAAAGGTGAATTAAACTGGTTCATGTGCTCTCTGTGGAAATACAGTGTAATGGAATTATATTGTGTCTTAACATTGTATTATTTCTTTATTCTTTGTATTATTACTTTGTCTTTGTAAATCACATCTTAGAGTGGTTTGTTGATTGTGCTTAACCCAGGACATGTTAGATGACCTCCTGTGACCTCCTTCTGTTGCCAGTTGGGGGGTCTGGTCATCACACCTACCCAAACTCTTGTGTCTCCTTTGTATTTGTATATGAATGAATGAGTTTATTTAAGTGTCATGCCACCCTGTGGCCCATCCCCTATGGGATTATATGACACCTCTTCAAGAATAAGTACCTGTGTCTCCTTGGTCTGGCAGAGATCTCTCCACACACATGCTGCTGTGTGTGTGTGTGTGTGTGTGTGTGTGTGTGTGCGCTCTGTCTTGAACAGAACTAATTACAATCATTTTTTTCTAAATGTTCTGATTCCAGCTTCGTTATTAATTAAACTAAAATAATTCCACAACAAAAGCCTTGTTTTTTTCCCTGCACATTTTCAGAACAAGCAACAGCACAAAACCTAGCTGAATGCTACTCTGGTAAAGGTAAACACAAACGGAGAGCCAGAGCAAAAACAGCTTGAAACAAAGCAATCTGTACGCTTTTTAAATAGAACCAAAACACAATGTATTCAATAATAACAATGGAGAACACAAGGATATTAATAAAATAATGATGGAATAACACCTTTAAAGTTTAATTTAATGCCAAACGTTTTGCCGCTGATGGGTCATAAGATTAGAGTTGGAATGATTAATCAATTATTCAAGTCAAATTGACAATTTTTATGAATTACAGTTTCATTTTCTTAAATGTGCTGCTACTAAATATTGGTTCCTCTCATGCTGACTCCTCCTGCTTTTTGTGATACACATGATGCCAGGATCAACACAAAGTTTATTGTTAATTCTATCTTAACTTGTTTGTAAGTGGAATCCAAATATGTTGGTTAGATGTCATTTGATTTGGTTGTTGTTAATGTCTGGGGATACTTTTATATATCCTTTGATTTTTGTACTTTTTGTGGTTGTGACTGCACACAAGTTATAATGAAATTGTACTTTTGTGGGGCCACTCTGCACCACGAAAAACAAAATTGCTAAATAAAAACAGAAATATATAAACAAACAGTGGTAATCACAGTTTAGAACAATAAGGTTAAACAATTGAAAAGATTGAAAAGGTTTAAAAAGGCTCAAAATACCAATTAAATTAAAGTGCAAAGTGCAAGTTGTGTTATGTTCGTTAAGTTAAGTTAAGTCAAGTCAGACCATGTGTGTGTGTGCGTATGAGTCGGTGGGTGTTTGCTGAACAGAGTGACCAGGAGAAGCAACTGTTTATCAGTTTATTATTATATAGGTATGACTATAGGTACTGCTTATTTAAAAAAACAAAAACAAAAAAAAACAGTCCATATAGTTGTAGTTGTAGGTCTATCTACAGAAGCATTTGGTCTGTGCTCACTGAAAACACGCCTTCTCTGTAACATAGCTGTTTTGGTGCCTAAACTTAACCCTCTATGGGACTATAAATGACACTTAAAACACAGCTTTAATAAATAATTAGGTTTTAGTTGATCATTTACCCACATATATACTAACTTACAGATCACAGTGGATCTACAGATACACAACATATTTAGTAATAGGTGGAATATTATTAAAATTCTACTTACTTTTCTTAAGACATTTCCAATTTTTCATATTTGTTCTGATTATTGAGATTTTTTGTGAAATTATACTTTGTTTTAGTGTCACTGAATGAAAAAAAAAGTACATTTACAAAAGAAAATGTTTTATAGGTAATTATGAGACTGAATTGGTCTAAATGTGGACATTCAACTCAAATGATTTAGAACTTAAGTGTAATTTTTGCATTTCATAAATGTATCCAAAGGGCCAAATTGGACCCTTAGGGGGGCCCTATTTGGCCCTCGGGCCTTATGTTTGACACCTGTGCTCTAATCAATCATATTGTACCATACATTTTAAAGAATTTAGAATTTAACTAACTGCACTGCTTTTGATTTTTTGGACGATTGAACCACATTTAATTTGTAGTCGTTCATCCAAGCTTATGTTCATCAAGTTTTCTGAATTTATAACTAACGTGAATATTTTATATGACTTTAGAATCATTCTGAAATTAAATGTTCTCATTGTTTTTTAGTCAAATATGTTCATAGATAATGAAGCCATTGCTGTTTTATCAATAGTTTTTTTTTTACATTAAGAATCCATGAAAAAAAAATACCCTAATTAAACAAAGTCATATAATGATGGCACCCCAAAATAAAGGTCAAAGGTCAATTTTGTAAAGTGAGCAAAGAAATTTAATTTAGGGTGTAATACACTTAAAATCAAAGGTCATTCTTTTGTTTTTTTTAATACATTTCCTTAACTCCCATGAAAAGTCCCATGTTAAACAAACCTCAGTCGCAGCATTAATCTAAATGCAACACTTGAATTGTACATTTTAAATGTAAGCTTCGGTGCTTTGTATGATTTATCCTGCTGTGTACATCCAGTAATCCACGGTGCTCCAGAAGCACTAGACCAGCAAATCTACAAACACTCACGTATGTCATACTGAGCGTCTTTGGCAATCAGCCCTTACTGTCACTGAGGTATGAAGACGTGCTGGATAGAAACATAGGTTTTTGTCATTCCGCTGACATCTAGCATTAACACCTCTTCCTAACATCTGTAACCTTCAGCATCTAACCTCCAGCTTGTTTGTGTCAGCCTGGCAAACATGGCTGGATGTCAGGCATGTCAACTCGTACAGAGCCATGGGAGCTGCAGCGATAGCAGGCCTCTGTGTTTGACATGCATCTCAATGCACCGCCGCTGTCACAGCGAGACACCCTATCTCCTGGAGAGTCTATTAGCTGTGCTTAATTAAACAAATGTGATTAGACTGATCCAAACTCACACAACTGAATCCCCGGTAAGGAATCAGCCATGAGGAGCGGCTGCGGAGAGAAAGTCAAGTCACGCATGGCTTGGCTTTATTAATAGCATCTATTACACACTAACGCGCACCTCGGCGAGCAGCAGGGTTTATGTGTGAGTAATGTGTGCAGACAGCAACGTACAGGTCCACTTCTGAAGTTTGTCAATCACGCTTTAGCACTGACAGTTGGGAGAAAATGAGGCTCAGCATGTCAGGATAAAGGTGATAGCTAATAACAGATTGATGACTGGTAATTTGGTGCGAGATGAGTGGGTGGGATTTAGCTACAGCTGTCAGTTGTAACCAGGTGGAAAGCAACAGGGAAATTTTCACTAACTTGTCAAAGATGAATCACTGAGAGAAACAGAGAAAATGAACTCCATGTACTAATATTTTAAAGGGGATTTTACTATGAGTCATTTGACTTCATCAAGTGTAAACTGTTTCTGTCAAAAAAATATAACTTGCTTCTCAGAACTACTTACTATGTCGAGCAAAGAAGTAGAAGAACAAGGCAGAACCTCTGAAGAAGCCGAGTTAAAGTTTGAACTTTGTGTGGCCTCGCTATCTCCTGAATTTGATTGTGCACTCATTAGTCAATCACAGGGGACCTAGACATCCAGGGCAATGCTATTTAAAACAATGGTCCGTCTATGTCTGAGTGAGCTCAAGGGTTCTGATGAGACGCTGCAGGTAAAATAGGCCTGATATGTTATTGGGTCAGTGCCAGTAGAACAAACGTGGCCTTCATTAGATGCTTAAAAAGTTTATGAAACAGTTCACTGGGCTTAGTTCATTTAGTCTAGACTTTACTTTTATTGAACTCTGGATAAAGACTGTTTGGATCTGCGGCTGCATCCCACTTATTTTAGCATTTGTGTGTTTTTGTAAAATAATTCTTCAAATAAAAGTCTGGGCTAAAGAATTTTGCTTCTCAACCAGAACTGATTGAGTTGCTTTTTAAAGGTAGACTGTGTGAAATGTCCACATGAAAATGGATGAAAACAACTTACATTGATGATGAACATGTAAGTTATGGACATCATATCACATGACCTTACTCACATACCTGCATTTATTTCTTTGTCATGGCTTATAAGTTAATATGTTGAGAAAATATGTTTGTCCTGCTTCATTATTCAGAAGTTATCAACATCATCTAAACCAGGGGTCGACAACCTGTAACACCCAAAGAGACATTTGAACCCAGTTTCCACAGAAAAGAAAACACTCAGAGCTGCTCATCATCTTTAAAAATCTCAGTGAATGTGTCCCAAACCTTACTTTTTTTTGTTTTTTGTTTCCACTTCCACTCTCCCAACTCTATTTTCTCTCTTGCTCCCTCCATACCGTAGGACACTCCTGACATTGTACGTCACCTTCATGGATATTCAGTTAATAAAGCGTATTCACCAGGTTATTTTAATGTTTATCTCAAACGACCTGAGTGACCGCAACTCGAATATCATTAAAAATATTTTTCAATGACCTGCTCACTTTGGGTCAACCCGCACATCATATGTGAACTGAATTCTAGTTTCAGGTCCTAAAAGGTTTCCTCGGAGCTCTGGTTGTTTGCATCACTATGTAGATTAGGTAAATGTAAGAGATCCATACAGGTTGTGCATCAAATGCTATAGAAGGATGGTGCTTCATCATTGGTCCATTTTTCACTTGGTTAATGATGTAATTCCACAGTAAAGTGTAAAAGAATCATGAAAAACTCTATGTGTACAGCTGTACAATATATATATATATAGATAGATATATATAGATATATAGATATATAGATATATGCAGAAATATGAGGTGACCTTGGCAGGAAAATGCAAAAGATATGCTTCAATTACAAATACTGGATAACAAATTCAGATTCAGAGACAAATACTAGAATAATGCAACAACAGTTTGTTTTTATCTTTCACTTCCTTCTCCATAACAAATTAACTCTTTTGCAAATCTATGTAGAGTTAGACTTTATGCCCCCCTCCCCCAAAGAAAGAAAAAAAAGTCACTGAGTGGTCTGTCAATGTTGTACAGCTGGACACATAAATAGAGTTTTTCATGATTCTTTTACACTTTACTGTGGAATTACATCATTAAACAAGTGAAAAATGGACCAATGATAAAGCACCATTTGATGCACAACATGTATAGTGATACAAACAACCAGAGGTCTGAGGAAACATTTTAGGATCTGAAACTAGAGTTCAGTTACTAAAAGTTGCCATACTTTGGAGGAAGACACGTCTAATGATGCCCTGAAGGTACAGTGCTAAGTATGGGTTACACATGTTACTGCAAAATGCTCCCAAAACACATTCATGACCTTGATTATCAAGATATTTCTCTCAGCAAAATGTTTCCAAAGCAGGAGCATCATGCCCCAATGAGATCACATCATTGATAAGTGTACAGATAATGGCACAATGCTAACCTGCTAAAAAAAAAAAAAAATCAACTTGACCTGAAAACAAAGGATATAAATAGCTATTCAGAGGGTTGAATGACATATATGCTCTATTTCATTGCTTTGGCATCATTATTTATAATAGGTTATTGTAAATTCTAAACTTAACATTTAAGCTAAATGCTTAAATGTTGCATCTTAAAGCTTAGATGTTGCTTTGCTAGCTCGCAATACATATATTAATGTCAGAAATATGTTGTTCTGATGATGATTTTGTTTCTTTACAAACTGCATCAGAGTGAAGAGACCAGAAGAAAGGGAAAAAAAGGAGGCTTTGTCAAACGTTTGTTTTGTTAAAGAACAATGTCTTGGTATCCCACATAATTATATAGGACAGGTAGGCATGATGTAACCATGGCAACATCTGTAGGGCACACCTGTGTGTGTGTGTGTGTGTGTGTGTGTGTGTGTGTGTGTGTTGTGGGGGAAGTAAACTACTTTGCGATCACGGCTGAAGTTCAAGCTTCAGTGGAGATGTCAAAACAGTGAGACATAACATTAAGACTCTGATTCAATTAACATTTTGTCCAAGAGAGATGCTTTAAAAGTCCGACAGTATGGTACTCAGAATGTTAAGTACATAAATGTTGATGCCAAGTGTACATAATATTTGCCAGAGAGGTTTGAATACTATAAATACTTTTTTCCACTTGTGCAGCTGTTGTTTCCATTAAGTTAATAAATGTGTTTAAGTGAACATAAGCATTTAATTATTGTCTCAATACATTCTTTTTTCTACTCCGGCAACAAATATATCGCTATCGATGTCCATGCACAGGCAATGGTACACATTAGCACCAACACAAAAGTAGAAACAGTTTTAATGTTTGTAACAGAGGCTGGAAATGGAGTTTTACATAATTAGCATGGTGGACAATAGACAGAGATTTCCATGGATATGAAGAACTAGTAATGGTGTTTATTAGAACAGAAGAGCAGAATTCCAGCTCTTGTCCACAGTGCTCCATGGAAACTGCCTGCATTAATGTCCCTTTAACCCATAAAACCCAGAACCCTACTGATGACCAGAACTATCAGCTGATCTAAAATGTTTGATTAATCCTCCTGTCTCATGGAATCAGCTCCTAGCTTATATTGAAAAGGCCGACACAGTCTCTACACTTAAGATAAGACTGAAAACATTCATATTTGAAAAAGCTTATGGTCAGGCCTGAACCCACTTCAGTCTTAGCTGCCCTAGGACCAATAGCACTGCTCTACAATGTGTTTTAGAAATGATCTGCTTCAGACATTAAATGTGTTATATCTTACATACTTCAGTAAGATGAATCAGAAAATGAATGGGAAAAAGTGCTGGTTAGTTCATGTTTTTAATATATATGATGGTGTGTTATTCCACATATATGCTGGTTTATGTACATGTAAACAATGGATTAGTAAATATTCCACTAGAAAGAACCTGTAAAGTGAATGGATCATAATGTACAGACCATGGGCGTCGCACCCGTGGGGGATGGGGGTGTTGTGACACCCCCATTTCTCCAACCAGATGATTTCATAGCCTCCACTTTTTCCTGAGTTTATATATTGTATCGTTACTGGATCCAGGAAACAGACAGAGTTGGTCTCATCTACTTTTTATTTCAGGATAAACACTTACTGTCGTCACAATCACACCAAACAAACATCAATAACATTTCGGGGCTGTTACAATATCTATGGTTTAAACTGTTTACCCGCCCGGGCGGCACAACAGCATATGTAAATGAAGCGCACCTCAGTTCAGTGCTAATGTAAACAGCTCTTCTTCATGGTGTTAACAAACAGTCATTAACCAGTAAGTAATGAGAAATGTTACTGTTGTTAAACTAAGTTAACTAAACTATGTCTTGTTCTGTGACATTTACCCTAAGACAGTGGTTCTAGAACTTTTTTCACTCATGTTCCCCCTGAGGAACATATTTTTAGTCGTCTCCCCTGACATGGACAAAACATTTTTGTAAGAAATAAGAGGAACAGTGTCTGTAAAATCAGTGTCTGATTTTAAAAATCCTTTTTATCTAATAATTTAGCCTTTTTTCTCATAATTTTGACTTATGAATTGAATGTTTAATTGAGGAAAAACGTCTTTTTTAAAATTATTTTCGGCCATATATTACTTTTTTAATATAAAAAAAATTCAATCATTAATGGATAATTGTTTGTTAATTTTCCAATGATGCTCATGTGCCACAACCTAGAACACCCCCACATTTTAAATGGCTGTGATGCCCTTGGGTACAGACAGTGTTTTGAAGTACATCTGGTAGATCTGAGACAAATATTCCTTTGGACTAACACCTATTATCTTGTTCATTCTAAGAATTTCACATTTTGACCCCAGACTTATCGTGGAAACTTGAGCCAACCATCATTTAAGACTTGAGTTTTCTTTTTCACTAACACACAATTGGTGGTAAAGGTGTCATAGTGGTGCAATGGTTAGCACTCGTGCCTCACAGTGTGGGTTTTCAGCGGGTACTCTGGTTTCCTCCCACCATCCAAACACATGCACTGATAGGTTAATTGGTTAATCTAAATCAAGCATCTCCAAACTGTTCCACAAAGGACCGGTGTGGCTGCAGGTTTTTGTTCCAACCAAGCAGCAGCACATTAGACTGGACTTAATTAATCAATTGATCTCAGTCTTCAGAGAGTCAATTGGTCAAACTGTGGACTCTTGGTTGCAGCCACACCGGCCCTTTGTGGAACAGTTTGGAGATGCCTGATCTAAATTGTCGTGAATGTGACAGTGATTGTTTGTCTATATATGTTCAGTCCTGTGATGAACTGGCGTCTTACAAAAGGTGTACCCCACCTTCAACCATTGTTGCTGGATTAGGCCCCCATTGACCTCTGTGACCCTAGTGAGGATAATATGGGTTCAGACGATGAGACGAGACACATGTGGTAACACTTCATTAGTTTCATTCCAAAAGTATTTCACTTGTAGACCAGTGTAATTCTGAAGTCATATCAGCTGTTCCTGGTACTACTGACCACTTTCTGTCTGAACTCATCATTTCTAATCCTTAGTTTCTTCACCACTATTCACTCCCTTTTACCCACTTTCCCCTGGAGGAGTGGATACCTTTTTTAGTTGTAGTCACCTCAGGAATATCTGAGGTGACTCATCTTTGCACTGTCTTGATCTCTGACCCCCGACCTCTTCCCAAACCCTCACCTGCCTGGATGGACCCCCACCCTACTGCAACATTTTAGACCGGAACTACATCTGCAAATTTTAAACTCAGGGCTCAGTGTCTTGCCCAAGGACAGTTCGACATGTGGACAGCCAGAGGTGAGACGATGAATCGCCAACCCCTCGATCATTGGACGACCCGCTCTACCAACTGAGCCACAGATGCCCAAATGGACGCCCATCAGTCCTTCATCTACAGTCTGTCCGTCCATGGAGGTGGATCTGTCCTTCACTGTTGTTCTCCCTCAGGTTTATTTTTTCCCACTGGGTTTTTGAAGTTTTTTTCTTTTTTGGAGTTTTTTCATGCCCAGGACATGAATCTATTTTACTTCATCTACTGTTTATTTGACTGGTGTTTGTTTATATCCTTCTATCTCTTACTGGGCCAGTGAAACATCTACAAATACAAGTGAATTCAATTGATACCTGTTGATCCATTAATCATATCAATATATTAAAATAATTGGTGTAAAATGCAGTTTGTCATCTTTTCATGGTCATCAGATATGACCCATTTGAACATTCAGTGAACGTGAAAACACACTGTCATCTTCTACAAAACATTAACTAGAAAAACCCAGAGAGTTTGATAAATAACAGTGGATGATGGTTTTTGTCAGTTACTGAACTTGAACTAAAACGTGATTAAAAAATTTCTTTCCTTTTTCTTGAGTTTTCTGTTTCTGATATAATAAGCCTCAGATTTAATCTGAGCTTTAATGAACATCTACATGATCAATGAATAAAATGATCAAAAATACCTGATTTATACTGATAAAACAATAATAAATGGTGACAAATCACTTAAGAAAAATTTAATATAGTGAAAAAATATTTTTGGGAACAACCATAAAAGTAGCACTGGCTCATTATGGGTTAATAATGAACAATATTTAAGTTTTAAATACAGTGAGACACTCTTCTGTATCTTGGTTGGTGAGATTGTTCATGTTGTCCACTCTGGCCAAAAATACTAAATGGTCAGTAAAGAAATACAATTCTTCTGTCTAGAGCAGACAGAGGAATGGATGGTGCTGAACTTTAACACCACTGATAAAAAAATATGAGGCAACATTATACGCTTCTGCAATGTACATTATAACTGTTCTATAGATGAATGATATGGACTCTGATATACAACAGAAAACACATAATATCATAATAACAACGCCAACATGTGTAACTAATCATCCTTGGATTAAGAACAAGTTATTTGCGATACAAAAACATGATCCCCTAACACTTCTGAAAAGTTTGTATTCTATTCTTTCACACTGGTGTCATTTAAATGTACTTTTCAGAGGTCTATTTTCCAGTTGTTCCATTACTGTGGAACACAGAGGTTGCTTGTATCTATCTTTTAATGTAGCTATATCTGTACTGAACCATTTATTCCGGCCTGTAATACCACTTTGTACTGGTGCATCCATCACATCACCATTAAGAATTGCAATGCCTTTAAGCCTCTTAGGCACATTTCCCTTTTAGCCACCATGACTTTTTTTGATACCGGTGCAACCACAGGAATCTCTAATTCTGCATAAATTTTAGCAAAGCCTTCTTAACCTAATTGTGAATTGTGAAGACAGAGCAGGTTATAAATTTCCAGTAACTCCTTGGACCATTAACAGGTTTAATATGGTTTAATCGATAAAAGTGTCTGAAGAAGAATTATGATTAGTACAATAATGATGATTGTAAGTTCAAGTACAGAGTTTAAACTCTCACAAAATAATATCCACTTGTCATGAGTGTACACTATTCAGTCCATTGAAGATATGCTGTCATTAAAATAATAGGCTGAGGAGATCTACAGTCGGTTTGTAAGGCAATAAAAACATGATGAGAATAAAAACTTATGTTTAAACTTCTGCGCAAATGAATAAATACAGGGCTTCACCCACCGCCCATACATTAACTCAGTATTTTCACAAATCATTGTCTTTTTAGAGGAAAAATGTTCCATTCTCCTGCAGACTTTTTTTCCCATTTCTGGTAGACATTAATTTACATAGCATCACCAGGACAATGATATCCACTTGATTTGTTTAATCATATTAGCTTCAGCAGGAATCTGGACTGAATTTTGCATACAGTTAGTATAGAGAGAACGGGAATTTTAATAAACTCCAAATTATAGGTAACATCTACATTTAACTGAACAACCTAAAACTGGAGCTATGCATTTTGTTATCATGTACAGACATTATATCATATCCTGTTTGTGGGAAAACATGGTAAACAGCACCAGTGTTTTACAATGATAGTCTAAATTATATTTATTAAAAAAGAAAATGTTTTTCCCCAGTCATTTTACAACAATAATCCAGTAGAGCCCTCATTTATTATGACTACATAACAGATCTAGCTTATGTTAATGCTAATTTATTACGAACTTAACTTGCTTTCTAAGTTAAGCTACCATTTTACGCTGTTGCTATCCGTAGAAGAGCAGAAAAGTGACACTAAAGAACCCAGATGTCCCAGTGTCCTGAACATAAAAGCCAGTGTACAGAAAAATGCAAAGTTTGCATAAGGACACTGCTGAGTAATAAAATGTGTGATTTATCAAAAACCCAGAGGGGGGTGGGGGGTGGGGGGGTCCCTCTTTCTTTAATGTCCTTTGTAGTGGTTCACTGTGACCATCTCTGGGTCGGCCAGGAAGGGGTCAGGGGGCGAAGGTGGCTAGTGAATTTATAGCACCCTCCAATCCAAACCAGTGGCTCAGTTGGTAGAGTGGGTCGCCCAATGACTGAGAGAATGGAGGTTCGCGTCCACATGTCGAAGTGTCCTTGGGCAAGACACTGAACCCTGACTTAGGCCTCCAGTAGGACTGACCTTAGACCCAAGAAACCTACTGGTGTATGAGTGTGTGTGTGTGAATGGGTGAATGTAAAGCTAATATAAAGAGCTTTGAGCACCATGAAGGTGGAGTATGTGGTGAGTGGATGAAGAATGGACCAATCACAGGCCTCTTACCTGGTCTTCTCCGCTTCACCGTCTGTGGTGGGTCACATTTTTTGGGAGATGTGCGCAAGTATCTGTGAAGGGAGGTGGCATGTCACAGACGACTTGGTTTCGGAGCATAAATTCAGCCTAATGGCAATCACACCCAGATGATATATATTTGTGAAAATAACTTTTCCTTGATAGAAATATGAGGCATGCTCAATAATAATTTTGATAGAATTAATGTGCCCATGTTTTCACAGACATAAGAACAGCTCATCATAATTATGTAGCGCTGCACTTAATCAAACACAACAGAACTACGTCAAGTTCAGTTCAGGCTTAAGAGCATCAGCAGCAACACACGCTAATGTTTGGGCTGCAGCAGGAAATAATGAGGACATTTTACTGAGCTTGGGATATACATAGTTGAATAGTTACCGTTGAATAGCTTACAGTTCAGTTACAGAATTAAAGGACCACAATTTCAATTTGTGACCCGCAGTTACGGGTCATTAAAAAATATTTTAATGATATTCAGGTTGCGGTCGGTCGGGTCATTTGTCGTTTGAGATAAACATTAAAATAACCTGGTAAATACGCTTCATTAACTGAATGTCCGTGAAGATGATATACAACGTTGTCAGTATCCTACAGTATGGAGGGACCAAGAGAGAAAGTCAAGTTAGGAGAGTGGAAGCTCCGGTAACATACAAACAAAAAGTTAAGGTTTGGGACACATTAACTGAGATTTTTAAAGATGATGAGCAGCTCCCAGTGTCTTCTTTTCCGTGGAAACTGGGTTCAAATGTCTCTATGGTAAACATATTTATATATATATATATATATATATATATATATATATATATATAAACATGAAAATATCTGTCTGTCTATATAGCCAATAATTATTATTTTACTCGTTTTAAAACTGAAAAAGGACAAATAGGGTAAGTAAGTCATGCAAGAATATATTGTCAAGTTTCAGGGCTGTTTGGGCCTGAGCCCTGTGGGGTTCTGGTCCACAGAGACCAGTGTTGGCTTTTGTATTTTCCATGTGACATAAATAAATTATTAAACTGAGACCAACTGCATCTTGTCTTTGGAGCTTCCAATCAATGAACACAAAAATCCTTACAATGCAATGTTTCACTTTCAGTTTCAGTTTTAGGGCAGTTACAGGACACTCACCCACATTTTTACCCCAGCAGTGTTTGGTGAAGATGGTCTGTTTTGTTTTTCTTCACTTTCCTGGTCAGACTTTTAGTTTAGTTTTAAATGTAAAGTTATGCAAAAACAATGAACTTGAACATGGACATGACTCATTACTTCAGTTCTCAAGTATCATCATGGAATGAGTCAGTGACTATTTCAAACAAGACTTTTCTGAGTTTTGAATGACCAACCTCAATGACCTTAGACCTTGAATAACAACAGCAATTAACTCTGTGGGTCGCAATATGCTGTTACGTGTCTGGGAGGAATTCTCTTACACTGATGCGGTCTGTGTTGCAGGTGGTGGACACACTGAACACTGGTAAAACAGGAAATAAAAGTTAATTATGCATAGAATACTTGTGACTTGGATGGAGTTTTTTATTGCTTTTTCTTCTTAAAATACTGCATAATGAAATTGGTTCATTCTTTTTGAATAACTCTGTACATGTACCTGTTTTATTAATCTGAAACTGTTGTTTAATGTCATGTTCAACTTCTGATATTATCATATTTAACACATTTAAATCAAAAATGACCTTCTGTCTTCACAACTAATTTATGAGTTACAAAAGATTTCGGCTTTACAAACACAGTGATTTGATTTATATTGTGATACATATCGATATTGTGTGATTAGGACGATATCGATATTAGGTATTATATTAGGACTTACATGATCAACCTTAAAAAAGTATACTGGTATATTGTTTCCAGTTATTTTCTGATAGCGAAGGCCCAACATGATTATTTTTCAGGGAGCCCAGAATTGTTAAGTGTATCTCAGTATGTTGCACATGTGCTACCCCATGCTTTTCCATAACATGTACTTTAATGTACATGTACTTTAATATTAATACGCCTGCTGAGAAACACTGGTTTAATCAAATCAAAGAAAATTATCAATAAATTAAGTGATGAAACGTCAATTGATCACAGCTGTAGCTGTACACTGTAAACCCAAATGTTCAGAATAATTAAATATATTCAGTTGTGAATCAGAAAAAAATCAGAAATAGTACTACTAACTCAAATGTATTCAGTTACTGTAACATGTTCTTCTTTTTAAGTATTGTGGATATAATTGAACATAACTTAAAAACATAGATGAGGTAAAACTGAGTGGAATTAAGTCATTAAATGTTGAGAATGATATTGTTCTGTTATTTCTATTGTTTCAAATAAGGATGATTGAAAAAAAAAACTGATGTAGTAGATGATGAAATATAATTTCAGAACACTGCAAATAACCACCAATATCTATTACACCAAAAAAATTACAATCATAAAACAGTAATTTTATTCAGGGGCTGTGGTTCAGTTGGTAGAGCAGGTCGTCCAATGACTGAAGGGTCAGAGGTTCATGTCCCAGCTCTGTCTGTCCACATGTCCAACTGTCCTTGGACAAAGACACTGAACCCTCTCTTAGTCTCCCAGTAGGACTGACAGAACTTTAGAATACTAAGTTAATAAGTAATGTTTTAATGTAAGTATACTTTAATAAGAATGTACATTTTAAATTCTAGAAACTTGTATTTTTTTGGTTTCATCAACTTCAAATAATTAAGGCAATTGAGTTTTTTTAAGTTTTGCTAACTTATTCTCAGTGTTGGGAAAGTTCACCTTGATTAGGAACTAGTTCAAAGTTCAGTTCAAGTTACTCAGTATGAATTAGTTCAGTTCATCGTTCATTCTTCCAAATTATGAACTACAAGTTCATGGATCCCAAAATGAACTTTTTCGTTCTTTTTTTTGTGTTATTATTTTAAACTTATTATTAACCGTTCCTGACGTTATCCTGACCGTAGTCAGGAAATCAGGGGAAAATGCCGAAGTAAGTACCTTACCCCGGGGTTAACTTCCCTCTCACAAGGAGCGGTTTCATTGAGCTTCGTTTTCAATGTTTATTTCCAAGAATAGGACAACACCTGCTCCGGTCGCCGGTCACACTCTATACATTTAACTCTTTTTCTCCGCTCCCAAAACTCTCTGCACCTCTCTCTCTCTCTCTCTGCTCCGCCCAAAACACTTCTCATTGGTTATTCCACAACATTATGTTTCCAACATTTGTTCAGAATAATAAAATAATGACATCTATGATAATGCTGTGTTTTGATCCCATTTTATACCTTATAGGACTCAATAATTACAACGTGATGAGAACAAAATGTGAACTACATAAAAGCGCAGTTCAATAAATGCCAGAATAACCGCGTTTACAACTTCCCGTTCATTTGGCAAAAGTGAACGAGTCGTTCACATACGTCAAAAATATGATATCGTTCGTGAACGATCGTTCAATGAACCCGTTCAGGTACAACACTGCTTATTTGTGTTTACAGTGTAGTTGTAGGTCTATCCATCCAAAAACATCTCTCTATAACAAAACAGCTTTGTTGCCTAAACTTACCCAAACCTTAACCATGGCATTGTCATAGTCTAAATGTGTTGTACATTTTAAATATAAGCGCTGATGCTGTGTACATCCACTAATCCATGATGCTACAGAGGCACTACCAGCAAATCTGAAAACACTCATACCTACAGTATATGTCATTCTAACAGGTTTTTTACATAAAATTTTTTTGGCCGTTCAAATAATCACTGATCACACTGAAGAAAATAATCAAGTAATTGCTTATAAACTATAACACTGGTCTACAAACTACCTACAAACTCTCATACACACTCTCTTTTTAATATGTGGGTGTGTTTACTACTTTTACTTTATGTCTATCATCATCAGTTTATTGTTAATTGTATGTCATTGGGAAAAAATGTCGATATGATAGTAGATGGTATGGTATGGTAGAAATGTAAATGTTGGTTAAATGATGAATGTAACTATTAGGACATTGGAAAAAGGGGTGGTTTGCATAACGGTGCAGTGGAGTTTCTCAATGTAAATCTAGAAACCAACAAATGTAAATCTAAGTTTGTAAATAACTAAGAGTTAAGTTTCAAATCTAATGGAAGTTTTGATTGTACATGATAATACTACTAGTAAAATAAAAATAAAATAATATAAAAACATCCACTGGTCTACAAGTAAAATGCTTCTGGAATAAAACTAATGAAATGTTCCCACGTGTGTTAGTGATAAAGAAAAGTCAAGTGTTAAATGCTGGTTGGATCCATTCACTTTACAGGTTCTTTCTAGTGGAATATTTATTAATCCATTGTATACATGGATTTACCATTTATGTGGAATAACACACCATCACATATACACACGCAGGCTATTTCTGTAGTTGATTGTGTTTTCCGTAAAACCCTCTGTGAGATGACTTTGTTGTGATTTGGGACTTTATAAATAAAATGGAATTGAATTTAATATATTAAAAACATGAGCTAATCAGCACTAAAGTCATTTGTTTTCTGATTCACCTTATTAAAGTATGTAAGATTTAACACATTTAATGTTTGAAACAGATACTTTCTCAAAAATAAATAAATAAAATTGGCCAGTGTTATGATACTGGTCACTAAATCACTAGAAAACAATTCAAAAACTATAGAGCAACTGATAAATATTTTTAAATGTATTTATCATCCTGTTAGTATAAAACATGCTCTCAATAATTCAAGTTGAAGTAAATGTAACCTTCGACATCTATGGTTAAAACACACCTGCTGATCAATATATGTCTATATGTCTCTAATACACTTTTATATTCCAATAAGCTTATTAAAAACATGAACTAACCAGCACTAAAGTCATTTGTTTTCTGATTCATCTTATTAAAGTATGTAAGATTTAGCACATTTAACGTCTGAAGCAGATCATTTCTAAAAAACCCTAGACCAGTGTTATCAAATTCAATAAAATAACTGCTTATAAACGATAATCGATGGCCTGTGGCTTTAGCTGGAACCCACTAAACGTCTCTGGATGTTGAATGAGCGTACAGTTGAGCGTACAGTTAACCATGTGAGGGCTTCATTCAGAAAGACTAAAGCAGATCTTCAACCATAGCAGAACTAGCAGAACACCAGATCAAGGCCAAGTGAGCTTACTTAACACTGCACATCAAGGCACTGTTCAATTTTTAAGTGTGCATGAAAATGTCTGCGGATCATCCATCAATCCAGAGACATCTCCATAGCGTACACGCATCACTTCATTTTTAACAGTCACTCACACAGCAAACCTCTAATCCAGCTCACACTCTGGAGTTGTCTTTGACAGCAGCTTAGCCACCCTGCCATCCAGCCGAACACAGCGGGTGTGGAAGGGCCCTCAGGGGTGAGATATCCTCCGCCCCTTTTCCACCTCCTCCCCGGTTGCCCCCGGTGACAGTGACAGAAGTCTGTAATTGCCATCTCGTCAGACGGCTTCATTAAGACGAGCATTGTCTGCGCAGCTGAACGGTGGCGGATAGGGAAAGAGCTGAGGAGAGGAGAGGAGAGGAGAGGAGAGCACCGAGCCCACAATGCAATTACTGCATCGCCGTGACAGGTGGGGCCTCCAATCCTCTGCGTCGATGGGGCCCTGATGCATGTTGGGGAGTCGTGGTGGGCTCGCATCATTTTTCACCCCCCCCCCCCCCACCGTCATTAGTTGGTAATGATTGGATTATTTTGCAGATGAATCGCAGTATATATCTTACTCACAAACATTTCCTGGTCATATTAATCAAAACCATCAAGGCAGAGCAGTCAGAGCGAATTAAAAAAACAACACGTCTAGATTAAAAATGACCGTAATCCTTCATCAGTGGGTTTTTTAACCCTTTCGTTGGGGCTGTGTTGTTGTTTTGTGTATGTGTGTGTGTGTGTGTGTCGTCTTTTCTGAATGACTTTGACACTATGACGGTCTCGACGCATTGGTACAGTTAGATTAGTGACCATGCTCTGCAGTACGCTGTAAAAACAAACCTATAGAAGTGAGGTAACAACTTCCATTCATTTTGGTGGAGTACATTTTACCTTATATTTTGAGTAAAATTTAAACAGGGGTCTCAAACTCATTTTCTTCAGGGGTCATATTCATCCTGATTTGGTCTCCAATGGGCCGGACCAGTAAAATTAAAACATAATAAACTATAAATAATGACAACTCCACATTTCTGGCCATTAAATTATGAAAATATTTTTAGAAATGATCCAAATGCTAAAAAAAAAGTTGAATTTCATAAGGAAAATAAGGTCAATTTTAACAATATTCTGCTTCAATGTATTATTTGCCCATGTGTTTTATTATGGATCAGTTCTACAAAGACACTAAACTCTTAGTAACAGAAGCAGAAAATGGTTCAAATTTTGTCTAATTTTCTTTAGACATTTCAGGTTGTTCCTCTTTGTTCAGGTTATTTTTCTTATTTTTATTACAGGATAGTTTGTAAATATGATATTTTCATAGTTTAATATTATTTTTTGCCGTAAAAGAAGAATGACAAAAATTTGAAGTCGCCATCATTTATAGGCAAAGAAAAAACTGAGCATAATAATAAGTTATTATGCTCTTCATCCCACGGGCCAGATTGGAACCATTGGAAGGCCACATTTGGCCCCCGGGCCACATGTTTGAGACCCCTGCATTAAAAGAAATGAGGTAAAATCCAATAACATATCCTATTATACCACACAACAAATTACTCATTAAACATGAGTAATATTAACTCTGAATTGTTAAGAGGAATATATATATATAATTTATAGTTGGACATATCAGTCTTAAAGTCAATAATATTAAAACCAGAGTGAGCATTAGTATCTGATCTATACTAACACTATTATGCATGTGAAGAAGGATTTCAGCTTTGAAATTAAGACCCCCACCCAAATATGAAACACCACTACAGAGAGCAACTTAACATGGTGCAAAAATATTAGAATATAATAAAATATAGAATAAAAATAAAAAATAAAATAAAAAAATAGTAGAATAGAAATAAATACATTAAAAAAATAAATAAAATAAATATATATATATATATATATATATATATATATATATATATATATATATATATATATATATATATATATATATATATATATAAAGGAATACACTGTAAAACTGTGAAACACATCAAAACTGTCCCGACTAGTTTGTCCCAATGCATGCTGGGAAATCCCCCGAGTTGCTCCTTGGTGGATTTCGTCTATTATGTTACTGTTTACTAATAGGTATAATTTGAGTGGTTATAAAAGATTTCACAGTAATGAACAGTAGCAGGAATCAAACCACATTAAATAGTCTTTTAGAATTTATTCTATTTGATTCAATACTGTAACGAGCACTTGAAAATATAAAAATGAAATATTTGAATAAATCTACTTGTGTATCAAACAGTTGTGCAGCTAATTAATTAATTCCCTCTGGTAAACATGTACATTATATACCTGATTTATTGCAGTAAAAATAAGGACTGAAATTAAATGAAATAAAATGAAACACATCCGATTAATAAACTGTGAAATTCAGATTTATCTTCCCTTTACTGTCTTGTTATTAATGAAACTATCAAATGTCATCGTAAATCTTTTACACTGTTTTTGATGGGGTTTTTTTAAACTCTGTTTTGTCTCATTTTATTGTTTTTGTCTTTTAATATATTGTCCTGTCGTTTTTCAATCATTTTCATCTTGTCTTTGACATGTGCGTTTAAAAGTAAAAGTTTATATTTCAGTGAAATATAGATACATTAAATAATTGTGTTGTAAGATAATGATAAGAAATCAATCATTCACAGCCACACATATTGATAACACAATAAAAGGGAAGCTTTATATGTAGAAGTAAAACCAACAGTACTTCATGTTCAATTAATTAAGACCACACTGAGTTAAAATGAATGAATGAAAATGCAGCATACGTCTGAACCACTAAAACTATAACATGTTAATGTTACTGTAAAACACTTGTACAAAGTCAGCAAACAGATTCAGCTTCATTTATGATGTTGCCATCTGTGGCGTCTACAGCTTCCACACTTTACTTTTCAGATGCTTTGATGATGATTGTCACTGGACTGATATTTAGTCTGAAAACAATAGTGAACTACAGGAGGGGGAAAACAGGAAAATTCAACAGACGGGGAAAAGGAGAAGAGAAAAAAAACATATTAGCCGATTCATTTACACATAGCGCTGCGGCTATTTTAGCAAATTAATGTATTGACTATTTTCTTTTGATTCAATTAAATGATTATTTAAATAATTGAAAATGTGAAACAGATGTGTCTGAAATTCACACAACTGTCATTTATTCCAGAACCTGCTGAAATGTTCGCCTTTGTAGCAGATAAACTGCTACTATACCAGTAACTGTTTATCTATATATGTTCAGCCCTGAGATGAACTGGAGACTCATACAGGGTGTACCCCGCCTTCACCCATTGTAGCTGGATTAGGCCCCCAGTGACCCCTATGACCCTAGTGCAGATAAAGCGGGTTCAGATGATGAGTGAGTGAGTGATATATATATATATATATATATATATATATATATATATATATATATATATATATATATATATACTGTATATATGACCAACTGCTAAGTGAATGCCTCAGGCAACAAAAGCCCAGTAAAGTCGGGGAACCAGAGGGGCTATCATGGAAGGACAAACCCTTGCATGGCGTGTACCATCGGCAAATTGAGGAAGTGGCTGATATGGAAAAGACATACCAGTGGCTGGAGAAGGCTGGACTAAACGACAGCACAGAGGCACTACTCATGGCTGCACAAGAACAAGCCCTGAACACCAGAACAATAGAGGCCAGGGTCTACCACATCAGACAGGACCCCAGGTGTAGGCTGTGTAGAGAAGCCCCTGAAACAGTCCAGCACATCACAGCAGGGTGTAAGATGCTGGCAGGTAAGGCATACATGGAGAGGCATAACCAGGTAGTGGGCATACTGTACAGGAACATCTGTACAGAGTATGGACTGGAGGTCCCAGGGTCAAGATGGGAGACCCCCCCAAAGGTGACAGAGAACAAACAGGCCAAGATCCTGTGGGACTTCCAGATCCAGACTAACAAGATGGTGATGGCCAATCAGCCTGACATAGTGGTGGTGGATAAACATGAGAAGACAGTGGTGGTGATAGATGTAGCAGTCCCCAGTGATAGCAACATCAGAAAGAAAGAACATGAGAAGCTTGAGAAATACCAAGGGCTGAAAGAGGAGTTAGAGAAAATGTGGAGTGTGAAGGCAACGGTGGTACCAGTAGTGATCGGAGCATTAGGGGCAGTGACCCCCAAGCTGGGAGAATGGCTCCAGCAGATACCAGGAACAACATCAGAGATCTCTGTACAAAAGAGTGCATTGCTAGGAACAGCTAAGATCCTGCACAGAACCCTCAGGCTCCCAGACCTCTGGTAGAGGACCCGAGCCTGAAGGAAACACCGCCCACGTGGGGTGAGAGGAACATTTTTATATATATATATATATATATATATATATATAATATTTTCTTGGTATGTAAAATGAGTTTGTATAAATGTGTTTATGCATGTGAAAAGTGAACTGAATTGATCCAAAGGACTTGACTTTATATGTTTTTAGGAGAAGGGGTGGGATTAAATAAGTTTTGCTTCTTCCCACTCCTTTTCAATTATACAAACAAAGCCATGTTTTGTTATGTGTTGTTTTTGTTTTTATATTAGTTGAGTGCAATCTATTAAGTTATTGCATATTCGAAATAAATGAATTACTACTATATATATATATATATATATATATATATATATATATATATATATATATATATATATATATATATATATACATCTAATTTATTTTTGTTGTTAATTTTGAAGGTACACACTAGTGGTTTAGTCTTTGTAACAGAAATGACTTGGTTTATTTATATATATTTCACATACAGTTCTCTGCTTTTGCAGCACATGTAACACACAGTTTTGGAAATTATTATTTCTGGATGAATTCAATGAAAGAGCTCTTAAATATCACCTTTTT
Organism: Siphamia tubifer; assembly: GCA_020466265.1. Taxonomy (NCBI): domain Eukaryota; kingdom Metazoa; phylum Chordata; class Actinopteri; order Kurtiformes; family Apogonidae; genus Siphamia; species Siphamia tubifer. The sequence goes on along the minus strand of CM035798.1, from coordinate 14,886,669 downwards.
ATATTCAGTTTTTGTCCAATGAATCCAAAATGTACTTAAATCTTTTTTGTTTTTTAATTATTCATTTGATTATTTTAGTTTGATGTGTAGTCATTCATTCATATATTTAAATATGGTGCTTTTCACATATTGGGATTGTGTGCACATATATTCCATTTACACAGGGGACATGCAGCATCTCATGTATGTTTCTTTTTAACTTCATTATTCGTATGGTGTGTTTCTACCACAGAGGTCTGTACATCTTTCTTTTCAGTGCATCTGAAGACTTTTTACATCTTTCTATGCTTCGATTACAGCAGAACGTCTTCATACTAAAGGCGAACATGTGAAGGCAATGGCAGTCGTTCTCCTTCTCTGTCAGTCCACCCCCAGCAAGATGCATTCCTTTCATCCATCGAAATTCCGCATGATTGAAATTGCCCTCGGTGGAAACATATCATAGCCATCCACGGCTCTTGGATGGCTCCCATTGGGCGGTTCGGCCCATGCCAAGCATCTGGGTTGGCCGAGAGCCTCCAGGGAGGCCGGGGCTTATGTCTCCATGGGCCAGTAAGCCTAGAGGCCCCATAGCCCTGGGAGACGTAGCAAATCAGGGGAGCACCTTGGCAGTGGCGCCCCTCCTCTTAGCCTTAGGACTGTCATAGCTAAAAGAAGGCTAATGGTGGCCAACTGTGCAGCGAGTGGGTCTGGGGTGTTGGGGAAGCGTGTCTGTAGGTTCATCTGGATTGGCGTCGATAAGGATGTGCGCTCTTCGTCCTCTGCCTATCGCTGCCATGCACGGGGTGGGAGCCCAGCGTAACGTGTTCCTCAGTGTGTGTTTGTGTGTGTGTGTGTGTGTGCAGCGGTGGCACAATGATGAGGGACTGGCAGACCATCTCCAGAATGCCAGCAGTGACTGATGCCACACCAGACATTCCTTTCAGAGCAAACGGCAGCACACGGTCAGCACCATGCCAGCTACCACAGGCCCTCAGGACAGACCCCCACCCCACCCCCCCACCTCTCAACACTAGCAGCAGCAGCAGCAGCAGCACGACAGTTCTACCCCCTCCTTTAAGAAAAGACCATAGCAGAGATGGCACCAGTTTCCAGCCAATGAGTGAAACTGTGGAAACAAAGTAGAAAAATGTGTTTGGTGTCAACTTTTCAGCATTGTGTGAAGTTATTAGTGCAACTTTTATTCTTTTCACTTTGCTAAATCCTTCAGGATGTATAAACAAATGGAATAATAAGATGTAATATATACAGTACATTAGAGCTACACTGTTTGAACATCGACATTGTAATGTATGTATGCACGCAGTAGTCACATGGCAGGTCCTGCAATTATTTTTATTATTTCGTTTAGTTTTTATTTATTGGCATATATTTTTTATTTAAAAAATGCATTTATTTATTTTGTATTAATTTTAAAAAAAATTTTAATTACTCATTTTTATTTATTATTTTGGTTATTATTTATTCATTTTTTTGTAATTTTTTTATTTTGATGTATTTTTTATCCATTTATTCATTTTTATTTTTCTGTCTTGTTTGTTAATTGATTCATTTTTATAATTTTTTTTAAATTATTCATTTTATTTTATTATTTCAGCTACAAGAAGGATGACATTGAAACATACATTCTGCATCGACCACTTTTGTTCGACCATTTGTGTCGCCACCACACAGCTGTTATTATTATTTTTTCACATCACAATATGTATCACAGGGTTCAAACAATTGCAATGTCAATTTTTTCTAATATTGTGCAGCCCTACTACACATTTCTCCTGGCTATGTCAGAGCTCAAACATCCTCTAAATCATTTTTTTATCTATAGACCTCGGGGGGGCAGAGTCTTTCTTGTCGTCATCCCAAACCTCTGGAACTGTTCTGACTTCAACGCTTTTAAATCCATTATAAAAACTCATTTTGATTGCTTTTAATGTTTAAATGCTTAAAATTTTTTGTCTGTTTTTAACCCTTTGCTGCATGAATCACGAGAACCTTAGTGGAGATTTATTTCCTGAGTGTTTTTATTGTTCTTTAAAAACACAATATGATTTTTTTCATTTATATGAACCTATTGTTCCTGTTATGACACACATGTCCACTCACCTGAAACAAACATTTCATTCAGCTAATTTCTCACATTTGGTAAACTGTAATACTAGTTATTACTTTAATTATTACTTAATGGAGATAATATGCATTTTTCTTTTATTATTTTGTTCATTAAGAACAGCAGTTACATTAACAGTATGAATGTCAGTGTATTTGATTATACGTAACCCACAAAACCAATGACTATACAAGAGAACAGCTGTGGATTAACTGTCCACTGCAGTGACCAGTACATGCATCGAAGTGCTTTGTTTTTATTTTAGTTGGCTTTCATTGTACTGTAACGTGTCTTTGAGTGTTATACAAATAAAAAAAAAAATATTATTATTATTATTATTATTATTATTATTATTATTATTATTATTATTATTATTATTATTATTATTATTAGTAGTAGTAGTAGTAGTAGTAGTAGTAGTAGTAGTAGTAGTAGTAGTAGTAGTAGTAGTAGTAGTAGTAGTAGTAGTACTACTATCTTTATTATTAATATTATTATTTCTTTAAAAAGCTACAGATTGACTGGAATTCACTATGTGTTTGTCTATTGTGAATAGACATTACATTATAAATCTTTGTTGTTCAGAACCACAAATGGACGTCACCCATGGGTTTGTCGACTGTTGCTGTAAATCCTTAAGGTTGCCACTTTGGCCTCGTCGTCCCATCTGTTTGGAGCCAAAAATATCTATATTTGGACAGAGCGGAGCTGGACAAGAGTGAACGGTGAAACTTGCCAACACTGATTTGCTGGAACCGCTGACCATCCTGCTAACTAGGGAATGCTCTGCTCGACATCACCAAGTAACACTTAAGGTTATTCAAGAATAATAATGTTAGCTTCATGTCAAATTTGAACAAATGCTGTCATATAAAAATGGTAGAAGAGCAGCTCTGATGATGGTAACTGCAGTTGAAAAACACTTAGTTACAGCTTTTTATCACTGTAAGTCAGGGTTTTTCAACCTTAGGGTTAGGATCCTATGGGGGGTCAACTGGAATTCCAATGGGGTCACCTAAAATTTCTACTAATTGATTAAAAAAATGATTTCTCACTCCCTCTCTCTCGTGTCTGTTTTAGTCATTTTTAGAACCTATCTTACATACCAAGTCTGTTCATGGCTAGTTGTAACCCAGGTTAAAAAATCCTATTAATTTAAATAAATAATATATAAGTATGGTTCGGCCATGTTCTTCGCCTCCCCACCAACCACCCCACAAGAGCCATAAAAGACAAAACTGAGCTGTGGAGGACAAAAATAAACATGACTTTAAACTTCATCATCACATCGTGAAAGCAAAAAAGTGCAGCCTTACAGTACAACAATACTGTGTTGGGACTGGTATGTGAGATTTAAAAGATGTCTGAATGGAATATGGCAACAGCACAGTGGGGTGGGACATTGCATGGTGGCTGGAGGCGCCCACGAGGAAAGCCTCGCACTCGATGGCAACATCGACCTCCAACAACAAGGAATTGACTTAAAGGACGCAGACCAACTGTCACAAGATCGCCTGTTCTGGAGACAGCTGTCCCACCTGATCAGCTCAACGCAGAGGGCCCGGCAACCAGGCCTAACGCAGGAGCAGTGATGATGATGATGATGATGATGATGATGATGATGTATAACATAATTATTTAATATAGCCTATTAATATATGTATACATTACGACATGATATAATAATTAATGTGGCGAAAATATATTATTTTTATATGTATATTGTATGAATTTCTCAGCTTGGCTATAAGGGAGTTACCCATGATGCTTTTCATTACCCTTTGAACCCCATTCATTCCACAGTGGCTGTTGTGTCTCCCAGTAACACAGACACTTTAACAGTCATTTCTCCACCTAGACCAATGCTTTTAGTGTCAAAAGTTCAGCCGAACGATGCAAGAAGAGAAGATGACCAGCAGACTATCATCAGCTTAAGAAGAATTGTTAAAACTTGGACTCCACAAGCCCGGAGAAGTGGACCGTTCTACAGAACCTCGGTCTTCCATCAGTCCTGCTCACCAACGTACGCTCACTGGAAAACAAACTGGACTACCTGAAGCCAAACATGATCCACCAGACTGATGAATCCTCATTCTCACCCAGATGTGGCTCAACTCTTCTGTCCCGGACACCGACATTAGCCTGGATGGGCTAACAATATTCAGATCTAACAGAAGCCATGCTCTCATAGGTGTTTGTATCTACACTAACAGCTGGTGTTAGCCTGGACGGGCTAAAATCTAAATCTACATTTTCTTTTAACACATATTTCATACAAAATCAGTACATTTTAAAAATAATTTTTAAAGGGTTTGAGGGGTAGTATCGGGGGCCTTGGAATGAATTAGGCCTTTTACATGTAAAATGCGACTATTTATGAAAAATTCACGGTACGAAAACACTTCTGGAACTAATTATTTTCGTAAGTAGAGGTACCACTGTACTTTGTTTGTCCTTAATCCGTGTATCATTCGTTTTTCAAAATGAAACCAAAAATAAGACAACGAAAAAACAACATGTTTCTTCGTTATTTATTTCCAAAACCAACATGTTTTTTTTTTTTCATTTTTGTGTTTAAATGAACAATGGAAAAAACGGATAACGGACATTTTCCGTTTTATCCAATTTTGACCTGAACCCAGTTGAATAAACCAGAAATGAATCTTAACAACCCGAAAGAAACATGGCCAAAGGACTTAAAGATTTTTATGGTATGATTAAACAGTTGTTTGGAAATGGAAAAACACATGCTGAGATTTCTAACACGCTCCTGCAGTTAGGTATTCAGAGATCCTCGGAAATGTCGGTGACAATTCTGTGTTCAACACCAACTCAGATGTAAATAACATATGTCAGATACAGAACTGGAAACTGTTATCAATACATAAGGTAAGTACAAGCTGTACACATATGACAGATATACATATACACTTGTCATATAAATATTTGTGTGTGTATTATTATAAAAAGAACATACCTGGAATATGACACTAATTTTCTCCATAGTCATATCTTCAGGTCTTAGGGTGACCCTCTTAGTTTCCCCAAATGGGACATAGGTTTCTATCTTTGTCACTGCGGGTCACGATCATTTCTGGTTTATTCAATTTGTTTCAGATCAAAATTGGATAAAACAGGAAATGTCTGTTGTCGTTTTTTTTTTTTCATTATTCATTTAAACAGAAAAACAAAAAATTAAAAATGGATCGTTATCCGTTTTTTTTCCTTTTGGTAACAAATAATGAAGAAACAAGTAGTTTTTTTATTGTCTTATTTTTGGTTTTATTTTGAGAAATGAATGAACGAATGATACACAGATTAAGGACAAACCAAGTACAGTGGTACCTCTACTTACGAAATTAAGTATGTCCTTTATGTCCTTCCTATTACAATAGGGTGTCTATTCTTTTTTATGTGACATATATTCCATATCCTCCTGAAACACAGAAGAAAAGAACAGTTTTTAGTTAGATAATAGCTAAGACAATCTAGCTCTTCAAAAAAATAAGGTTATCATATGTCCCTTATCATTGTCCAGCACACGAGACATATAATCTGATAAAAAGAGATTATCCAGTTGATTACAGATTGCATTTATTTTGATGGATTACACTATATTTTATTCTTTCTAATAGGCATTTGTACTTTCTTTTTTCATGCTTTAATGTTCAAGAGAATATCACACCACTAATCCAATATATAACACAAAGGGGTCACTGAAGGTACAATCTATTTTGTCAGTGTCCAGGATGATGTTTTGAAAGGATTAAATGAATCGCTGAAAATCTAATTACCCTGATACTGATGAAATAAAGCAATGATTTGTAAAAGTATAATATCTGCAAAAAGATCAGTGAAGAACATTCAAAAAAAAAAAGAAAAGTAGACAATGCCATTCCTGTTATTTTGACCAACGAGTCCATGCAGTGTTTTATCCACATCCCACAAACATAGCATCACTAGAAAAGCCATAATGTCTTTTCCATGATACAGTGGGATTCAAATAGACCGCATGAGTGATGCTTCACCCATGGGCCACCAACTCACATCCCCCACAGAGGATGAAAATTAATCACAGGCTCTAACAAGGATAAGTGCTGTGGTAAAATCTATATAATTTAAAGAATAGAACTTTAAAAAAATAAAATTTAACACAATGTTAATTATCTTGCCAATCAACTCTGCATTAAATTAAAGCTTCTGCTGTATCTAATATTATCTGTTTCACTGACTTTGTGGTTTATAGTCATTTTTATATTCTTGTGGGGACACAGATATTAAGTAAAATACAGTTTTTGACAAAAAAAATCCCAAACATTTACAAACATGTCAAAAGTATTAAGAGCTAAAACCTCCGCATTAATGCTTGAAAGTTGAGATACTGGTAAAACTAGACCACTATATTAAAAAAGGACTAATCTAAAGTCCTGTTTCTACAATGACGGTACGGGTCAGGTCTGGATAGGTTCTATTGTCTCGGGAAGGAGTAATACATTAGGAATAGATATTAACACAGTGTATTGTTTATCTGTGCATAAGTTAATGCTGTTTAACTCTGGTGTGTTGTTGAAGCTAATATGATAATAAGCTAGCTGTCATCTGTGTGCCTTCTGTGAGGTGATTTCTATGTATTCCATGAGACATATTATACATCTGAGTGACTCATACAGTCGTCTACGGTCTTTACAAGCAGTAATTTTTTCTACCCGACTTAAAATGAATATTTTAAATATAGGAAAAAAATAGATTTTTTAACCAAAAAAAATAAATGTAAAAATCATAAAACAAAAAATCCAGACCAGTACGCTTTCCTCGTAATGGAAATGCTAAAATGAGCGTACCGAAAAGCATAATGGAAACAGGGCTTAAATTGTCCATAGGTGTGAATGATACAGTGATTGTTTGTCTATATATGTTCAGTCCTGAGATCAACTGGATACTCATACAGGGTGTCTTTGGCGTCTCTGGATTAGGACCCCTGTGACCCCCATGACCCTAGTGAGGCGGGTTCAAATGATGAGACAAGACAAAAAAAAAAGAGGACAAACAAAACTCCAGAGAGCAGGCCAATATCATAAAGCACCTCGACCTCCTTTAGTTTCCAGAAGAGCCTCTGCCTCTCATATGTGAGATTATTCCGAGGTTGGCGGGGGGGGGGGGTATTCAATCGCCAGAGCCCCTCGTGCTCCACTAGGGCTTAAGTGATGACACAGAATGATTATAGCACAGTTAAATACCTGGTCTAATGAGCCAATTAGCCCCATTGACATCGGTGGATGTCTCGGAGGTGGAGCGAGCACCACGTACATGCTCCTTAATCAGAACCGATAACACCATTTAGCCTTCAAACGCTAATCCTGACTCGCGGGCTCTCTCTGGAATCCACTGTGATTTCTCTGTACTCACGCTGAGAAACTTCACACCTGATTCATTTTCAATTCCACTCTTCCTCACACAGTTACAACTAAGCTACAGTAATACACCCATTATGACTGGTGAGTTTCTATTCTCTCCTTTTTTTTTATTATTGCATAGGATATAACCTTATTTAATATCTCTTTTTTTTTGCAGTGAGGATCTTCCTGGTACCTTTTTTTTTTAGCCCTTTAACTCCTGAGACTTAAACAATTTCACAGTAAAAAAATAAAATAAGATTAAATAAGCAACAAAATAAACAAAAACTGCCAAAGTGATCAGTAAAATGAACAGAAATTAACATAAAACTAACAATAGAATATGTAACATGAACAAAGTAAGACACTAATAGAAAACAATTGAAGATAAATAACAAAATAAAAAACTAAACGTAGAAAAAGATAAACAAAAATAAGCAACAACATCGACAGAAACTAATAAATATTCACAAAATAACAAATAACACCAAAAAATAACACAAAAAAACCCTAACCCCCACCCCCTAAAAAAAAAAACTAAACAAAATGAAGTTAAAAACAAAGGAATAAATGACTAGTGTTGTCATTTGGTTCCAGTAGTTTTACTTTGGACTTTTTCTTTTTCTAAATCAGTTGCTTTTTGACACCATGAACAATATTATCAGTAAAATTTTAAAAAATTTAAAACCTAGAATTTTTCGGAATTTTTAAACTAAACCATCCATTCAGAACGCGTGAGCACTGACGCATCAGGAGTTAAAGGGTTAAACAACATTAACATATAGTCAAACCACAATACGCCAAAGGTTTGCTCTTATTATTTCACAGGTTTACAGAGCTGTAAAAAAAAAAAAAAAAAAAAAAAGAAAGACAGAAAGAAAAAAAAAAGCAGACAGTGGAAAACGTTTAATGTCAATTTCCGTTTGGTCTATAAAAAATGAAACTGAAAAAACAAAGAGGTGACGAGTACTTCAGATAAATTTGGGGCATTTCATTAAAAACATGTGCCACAACAAAGAGAGTGAAATACTTCGTTGTGACCACGAGCCTTATTGAGTCACAAGGGTGTGAATGTTTTGATATTATTCAAGTTACTGTAAAAAAATCATGCATTCTCAGCCTCTATGTACCGTGAGAATATCACAATGTACGCATATGAAACTGTTTTCTTGTCTCATTGAAACTCTTAAAAGAAAAGAAAGGGGAAAAAAATTAAAAGAAATGAAAATCAGTTTGACCAGAGGCAGCCTTGGTTTCTTCCTGGAAAAAAAAAAAAAAAAACTAAAATAAAAAAAAAAACTACGTTGCCTTCCAGCTCTTACCCAAAAAATTTAAATGTCGTATTCAAGGAAACGTGCAGGTTTTCTATCGAGCACACACACAGGATGCACGCGCAGGCTGAGTTCTAGTAAACTTTAGTTAGATATGGGATAAAGTGTCGGTCTTCTTTTGTGGTTCGAGAAGTGCAGGAAGGTAAAAGCCTGTTTCCTATCTGCTCATCTTCACTTCAGAGTACGAACAAACACACATCAAGGTCAGTTACACAACACTGACGAACCAAACACACACATTTACAAACTAATGTCAGACGCGGGCAGGCAATTTTACCCACAAATGAACAAGTCAACACACGTTCACCCTCATTTTCCCGCTGAATTTACACATTAATTACACACTAACTGCTAATAAAACACAGTCGGATTCAATACGCTAATGCACAGATACAGCAACTCTTCACTCTCACAACCTCCTAATCAAATCACAAACACTTACACACTGGCACACAGCGAGCCAACAGCACACATGACCTTTAAATCATCCCATATACTCCCACATTCACATGTATTTGTACCATTTACCAGTGAGGACTATCACAAACCAAGTGCGCCTAACTTTAACTCCAATCACTTTATTAATCTCGCCCAACATTGGTTGGGTAAGATTATTGTGTGTCTGTCTATGTGTGTGTGTGTGTGTGTGTGTGTGTGTGTGTGTGTCTGTCTGTCTGTGTGCATCTGTGTGTGTGTGTGTGTGTGTCCGCAGAGACATATCATGCTATTACTCAATGAACACTTCAGATATCACCATTAAATTACATAGGCATATACATATAACTAATGCACATCAGATGCAATGATCCATTCGAGTAAAGGCCAAAGGTCAAGGTCACAATTAACTAAAAGGTCAAAATCACATTATTGGTTATAACTCAACAACAGAGGGTCACAGAACCTACAGATTGGTACCAAATGATGTGGAATGAAGATTTATATAATTGTCATATATGGTGTTATCACCTATAACCAATAGTTTTTGAAATCTCTGGAGGTCAATGGTTAAATGTCGCAAAATTAACTTCTACAACACTGTTTGTGTGTGTCAAGCATAGACATATCACACTATAACTTAATTAATACTGGATATATTATTATAATATTACATAGACTGACAAAATTATTAATATTGCAAAAGGTCAAAGGTTAAGGTCGCATTTAGCAGAAAGGTCAAAATCACATTATTGGCTCTAATTCAAGAACGGGTTGTCATAGAAACTTCAGATTGACACAAAATAAGAGTGAGTTTAGGCATTCTCTGAATGCTTGTTATATTAACCTTAAAAGTCCATTCCATGCCAAAAGCAGGAGAAGCAGCTAAAATGTGCCCAATAAAGGCCTGCTCAATTTTTTAAGGACAGAGGTATTTTTATTCGAGGCATTTATGATTATGAGGGTTTTTTTTTTTTTGAAAATGTGAATATATATGAATACAAATGCAGAATATACACAAAATTCTGATGTAATTCACAAATGCTTTTTACACTTGGAAAGAGAGATCTCACAATAATGGCATTTCTACTTGACAATATATGGTACTATACACACCTAATAAAGGTAAAAATAATAAACCTAGTGTAAACCAAAAGAAAATAGGTCATTTACTAGGTCCCAAAAAAACCCCAGAGTAAACTACTTTCATAGCCTTTCCTACCAACATGGAATTTGATATCATCCTGCAGTAGTTTTAAAAAATATATATATTTGGTCAGGAACATACAGGACAAAAAACTAGGGTTACACTGTCAGAAGCAATGGCTAGGGGTATATCAGTAATGTCCAGGGGCGGAGCATTTGGTTCACTGTGTGTGTGTGTGTGTGTGTGTGTGTGTGGGGGGGGGGGGGGGGGACCAGGAGTGGGCCCTTTATATAGTCCTAGTATAGGTAATGTTGGTCTTCATTCCGACACCATGGTTTTAATAAGTCCTCATGTTGATCTCCCTCAAGGCATAGACATTTTGTTTTGTTTCATGTCTTTTATGTCTTGTGTGTTTATGTTTTAAGATTGTTTCTGTTTAAAAGTAGACTATAGACCCCTTCGAAGTCAACGTCAGAGGAAGTTGCGCATGTGATGGAAACACTGTTGTTTATACAGATGACAGACTTAAAGCATACCTAGTAATGTCTAGTTATTGTGTTGTCAGTTGTCAGAATCATTACAAGGACAGAGTTAAACTATATAGAATTTCATCTGGATCTCACCCATTAAAAAAAAAAATAAAAAAAATTTACGATATCTATGGTAACAAGCGATGTGGACTGGGATGAGAGCACGATCAGGAATGGCTGTTTGTCTGTCCTTGCATGACCCAAACCTATAATTAAGTACATATTGAAAATAAGAAGAAAGATATGGGAGATATCCAAGTAGGTGGTTAAGTGATTAACCTGGGTAAGTTAAACCAGAGGAAGTGATAAACCTGCTAACAGAGTAGCGTGCTAGCTTTCTCTAGTTCAGAGAATAAGGACTCCAGCCTCTTCTGTTAACAGGTTTACTACCACCTCTAGGTTAACTTACCACTAAACCACCTACTTGGAATACCCCCACCCCCTGCAAGGACAAACGACAACTTCCTCAATCCAATAGAATGTTTACCCTGCAGTTATCTGTCTAAATAGAACCATCCAGTTTATTGTAAAGCACCCAGGCTTCGTACATAGGAACCTACTGGACTTGACACTGGTCAAATTTGTAACCGTCACAGTACATGTCGGCGTAAAACATGTTTTATTGTATACTTGGAAACTTACTGACATCGTCCGTCCACTCTTTTATGAAGTAAGGATCTGGTATGTGATGGCTACTTTTAAGTGCTCATTTATTTATGTAGCATTCTAGAGCTTGAAAAGACACAGATTCATCATAGTCTGACAGCTCATAATGCCGGTCTACGGACAGTCCTGGCTGCGCGCACATCCTAGCACCATTCTGTTTGTCTACAAACATGCTGCGTATCTGTTACTGAGTGCGTGAGGCAAGGTGCGTTCATGAACTGTGGGAATTTTAGGTATCCGGGGTACAGGGGGTGACGGTAGCGAGAGTGAAGCATGCAATATTAACTTTATGATAGATAGATATTAGTGGTTATTTGGACTGAACTTGTATTTCAGCATCTACTACATCAGTTACGTTTATTTTTTTTTCAATCATCCTTATTTGAAACAATAGAAATAACAGTACAATATTGTCAGAAGATGGAGAAGATGATAATTTATCTGAGAAAATGGTGCAAAAAAGATTATCTGCAATGACTACTCACTTAGTGCTTGGTGGATTTGGAACAAAAAACTAAGTCAGTTGGTTTCATTTCAATGCAAGAACAAATAATAGCAAACTTTAATTAAAAAAGGGGGAAAAAAATAAGGAGCAGATGTGGGTGTGGCAGGACTATATTTAGGTCTATTGTATGCATTGTTCCACCCTTTTATAAAAGGATGCATCCCGGATTAAAATGGTCCTGTTGAATTGATTAGTAAAAGGAACCAAATTTTTAAAAAAAAACCTTAAAAGAACCCAATCATAAGCCAGAACCTAGAAAACAACCTGCCACTGGAGTATCTGCATGAATGAAGGACTGAAATAGGAAATCAAACACTATAAATTAAAACTAAAAGGAAAGATTTGACATAAATCCTTTAAATATACTTAGAATTTGCCAATAATGACCGATGCCAAACGATGTGAACCACTTTCAGATAAAACCTGGGTGAAAAAAAGATTAAATATGAATGGAAGCAAATCAAAAACAGATTAAAAACAAAAATAAATAGATGAAATTATAACTAATGATATTCAGGCTTGTATGGACCAGGAGACTGGAGCCTTCATTCTACAAACAAATGGAAAAAATAAATAAATGTTATGCAAACTTACATGAGGACCAACTGAAACCAATGTTGGACGAGGTTTGGACAAATCATGACAGAATCTGAGGATGTGATATTTTAAGTGAGAAACACCATCAACAGCTCAGGTAGGATGTTACTGTGTGAAATCTGATCTATTGTAAATGGAAATGTGTGAAAATACACTTCAACCTTTATATATTTAGATCCAGGCTGATCCAATGGCATGAAATAAAACCACTGTGATGGATGGATGGATGGATGGATGGATGGATGGATGGATGGATGGATGGATGGATGGATGGATGGATGGATGGATGGATGGATGGATGGATGGATGGATGGATGGATGGATGGATGGATGGATGGATGGATGGATGGATGGATGGATGGATGGATGGATGGATGGATGGATGGATGGATGGATGGATGGATGGATGGATGGATGGATGGATGGATGGATGGATGGATGGATGGATGGATGGATGGATGGATGGATGGAATTAAGGAGCCATAGACAACAGGGTCTGCAGTGACTCACTTGTGTCCTGTACTGACCTGTGACCCCAGACCTCACCTGTCTGATGGATGAACACCCCCCACCCCATTGAATATGCTATTCACAATGCTCTACACCCTTAATTTGGACCCCCCCCATATATCTATATCTATCTATCTATCTATCTATCTATATCTATGGTTTCGCCCTAGTATCCATGCATGTCAGATGTATGATGCTGCTCTCTGTGGTACCAAATTAGTCAGTTTTGGTCTTTTTATACATAAACATAAAATGGAGATTTCCGAAAATCTTTTTATAAAAATGTTTGTGTACGGTCAGAACAATGGTTCAGCTCAGTAGAAAACCTACCTTTCAGTTTCCAACCAATCATTTTTGTTTTTTTTTAGAAAGTTTGTGTATTTTCAAAGTGTAGCTTGCTTATATGTATTATGAAAAATAGCCTTCAAGTCAGCTGTTGTCAATAACTATCACAGTAAATGTTTTTGTTGTTTTATTCCAGAGAGAGAGCTGGTAATCAGGTGGTTACTTGTGGTTTAAGATAATTATGTATTGTCAGAACATGACAAATATTTCAAAAATCTATAAGAACATTTCCAACAACTATAATGAAAAACTAAAATATGTCACGTCCAAACAAACTGTAGCATTTTGTAAGCATAGATGATGAAAATGTAAACACAATTAACCCTGAAAACTGTTTATAAACTTTTACTGCTATATTTATTACAGTGTAGAATTATGAATTTAACCACTATGCTTTTGGAATTCTGTTAAACAACGAAACACTAACGTCAAATATGTTCCTATGTTTATCCATTTATTTTACCTCAACTTACAGTCTAAAAATGTTAGATTTTTAGATGTAATTTCCTGCATTCTAGTGCATTTTAGAGTGACCTGTAGGACAAACCCTCAACCCATGAAATAGATGTCGAACAGTAGATTTCAGCTGTTGGTCCAAATGTGAGCCCTTCCCAAAATATTTTAAGTGAATATTGTGCAATGTTCATATAGGTCTATTGATAAGGACGTGATGCAACAAGACGCTTCTTCTTGTTATGGGTGTGTAGAGGATAGGACCCAAATGCAGACGCCAACCGCTTCAACACAGGCTCTTTATTGGGAGCTCAAACACATAAAGTCCAGATAACCAAAGATGACCACGAGTCATACCAACTCACACGCACACACAAAAAGTCCGAACTCTCAAACGGGTGCAACGATCCGGTGGTCCGTCGGGAAAGAGAACAGGAGCACAGAAGACGTCAAACATGTGGGGTGAACTGACAAAGGAGACAGAAAAGGAAAGTACTTAAATAGGGAGAGGTGATGAGGACAGGTGTGTTGAGGACCAGGTGAAATAATTAAGGTGAGAGGTGACAGGGAGCAGACTGGAAAGAAAGTGAAGGGAAAAAAGAAACAGTGAGGAGGGACATGACACTTCTCAGTTCAATGATAATCTTCGAGCTGCTATAGTTTTCACAACATATGTTTCTAGGCCTAAATAACCGCTTCTACTGCATCTGCACTAGCTTAGTGTCCCCACTGGAACTAGCTTATTAATAGTGGCACAATAGAGCTAAAGTAACGGTGGTGGTTCGATTTTCAGTGTTATCACTATTACTTCTCATGAAGATCTTGATGATCATAGAAGTACATGTACGTTCAGTTTCATACCAGCAGGAAAAAATGACCAATGTCTCCCTTTTGGTCAGTCTTTCTTTTTTTAGCTTGCTATTAAAAAAAAAAAAAAAAAAAAAAAAAAACTACACAGAATTTTTGAACGAATCTGCAACTTGACCTTCTGGGCTAAACCAAGTCTACAATAGGGGAAGGGGGGGGGGGGGTCGTAATGTTTTATTTTCCCTTAATTGTTCGGTTGATTCATTCTCTTGTGTTTCCTACATTGAAAGTAAACCGGCAACAGAAAGTGACTGATAGAGGAAATAAGAAGGACTTTATATGTCACATATTAGACAAAATATTGGGGGTGACAGATTGGCACTTTCGCAACATTAGGGAGGACATGTCCGCCTCAATGTTTTTGGTGGTTCCACCTGTGTGTGGATACACTCCCGTCATAAATTCATGTCTGTTTGTCCGTCTGTCAGCAGGATTACACAGAAAGTTCAGAACAGAATTTGATGAAACTTTCAGAAATGATAGATAATGGGTTAACGAAGAAGCCATGAGATTTTGAGTAATGAAGGTCAAAGGTCAAGGTCTCACTAAAGGTCAAAATCTAAAAGACATCAGTGGTAATATGTCAAGATTCAGACAAGATAGAATCTGGTGGGTTTTTTTCATCCACATCGTCTCACCTTCGGACATCAGATGGGTCAACACCTATGGCTCCATCACGTCACATTTTGACGTCATATGACGCCATATCAAGCCTTGCCGGTGGTCTGCTGTCTCTGACTGCCTTGTTAAGAGTTATATTTGCAAGTTTGCTTTTGAAAATAAAGCTGATTCAAGTCATAGACCAGCAGAGACACATCAGAGTTCAGAGGGCAGAAACTGGGCATCTTCTTATGACTGATCAAGGAGTGCGCCCGTATCGCCAACATCAGCGATTTTGGGTCCGATCTGGATGGACTGTGAATGGCGTTGTTGTCCTGGATTTCAGGATGTCATAGCCACTGACAGACTTGGCGTGGTTTAACAGCTCTTGACAGCGTATTTATGCAGATCAATATAAACATAAATTAAAAAAAATTTGCTGTGTGCATGAAGTTTTTAGCTTAAAAAAATATGCATTTCAAAAATACCCAGGTATGTGTAAACAGGCCCTTAAACAGGGGAAGTTCATAGTCGGCTCATGTAATAAAATTTGTTACGTCGCCCCTTCAAAAGGGAGAAGGTTATTGTTTTTAGCTCGGTTTGTCTGTCAGCAGCTTTACACGAAAACTACTAGACCAGTTGTCATGTAATTTTCAGAAAAGGTGCAAGGTGGTCCACAATAGATTCCATTATACTTTGGTGGATGTAGGTCAAAGGTCATGGTCACAGTCATCAAAAATGTATTTTTGCGTTGATAAGAGATAGGGAAAATGAGGTAAAATGTGTGCAAGGGGGGCCGGGGGTTTGTTATGTCAGGCGCCACTTGTTCCATTTATTTCTATGTAAATTCTGTTCATTTTCAAGACAATACCAAACACGACCATTATTGTACCGAGTAGACATCTTCTCCAAGGACATCTTTAAAATATTTAACCTGAAACAAGGAAATACTGAATGTGTTTTATTTACAGTGGAAGAAATGAACAAGTAAATTCACTGAGCAAATGGGACTGAGCTGAGCTGTCAATACCAGTCAATTAAAATGGGAGTCCGTCTTCAGTCATAATCCAGGCTGGCCAAGGCCCCGCCCACAGCTCCATTCACCCCCAGAACCACTGAACGTCCAGATGAGAGACAAAATTGTGGCATGTGTCCTATGAGCGTGGAGAAAAAAACAGTTCCATTCAGTCCCATTGAAGTGCATGGATGTTGAGCTTTTTCAGGGAAATGCATTGACCTTAGAGCATAGAAGAAAACAGCACTGAAATTATGTTCCTCTTTTACTACTTTCAAAAGTAAAACTAAAAGTAAAACTGCTTTTATAAATAACCCCACATTTTCTTAAATTTTTAGTTTCCTTGTTTATTATTTCTCTTTAAAGTCTATATTTAATTCATGTCCACATGTCACTCTAAGTAATGGTAAATTATTTTTTTGTATTTGTTTTCATTGCATTGATTTATTAGTTTATTTAAGTATTTTTTTATTAAGCTTTTGGCTTTCCATGTACTGTTAAATTGTATTTGTATTTATACTTGCTTATGTATTTGTCATCTTTTAAATTGCAAAATAAAATAAAGTAAACATATGACAAGTGAACAACATCCACTCAGTCCATGTGTGATAAGTAGCTGCTTCTGAACATACTCTTGTTCCACATTAACATGTTCCAACACATTTGTAGACAATGAAATGTTTACACAAACGTACATATTTAACCATTTTATTTTTTTTTTAAATTTAGGGAAAAACGTGCAGCCTGAAAGAAATAGACTTTGGTGCTGATGTCATATTTCACCTATTGAAGAGCAAAATGGAAACCAGTCGGAGTTCTTATCTTTCTATAAATAAATTAAGGTATAATTCCCTTCACAGTAAAATGTCTTTCTTTCCAGTAAATCCTTTGAAACACAGACACATACACATAGAATGGCGCATACGTCCCAGTGGAAACATACATTTAAAAATGTCGTGTTGGGTGCGTCTCGTCCCGATGTGTTCATCAGTAAATCCGGTGTCCAGATGGTAACGGAAGGAGACATCAGTCTGTCGTCCCTAAAGAAGAAGCAGAGCGACGCAGCCACTGAATCGGTGTGGATCTCTTATCTGCCGTGGTCCCCGTGGACCAACACAAGAGCCTACCGTGCCACGTCTGCCTGCCTCTCCAAGTGGTCACAGGGGACGGCCAATTAGCAGATCCCATAAAGAGGCGCCGTGGCCTTAATAAGAGACTGAGGGAGAAGGAGAATCAATTAAACCTGCACTGACCCCCACAAACGACATGGGACGATCTGTCACAGCACCTTTAAGAGGCGGTAGTGGACCACCACAAACTGGTATCGTTTTGTTTTTGGTGACTCAGTGAAAAACAGGAAGCACAGTACGATAGAGAACTGACTGTGGGTGGGTTTACATTCAAATATATTTACAAATGTTACCAAACATTCACAAAGTCTGACAAAGAAAATATGGATTTATGTGCTGTTTCACTGTTGTTTTCAATCTGACATTTGTGTTTCTTCCATGAATGAATGAATGAATTAATTGAATGCAGACTGATTATTGATTATTTTCTTCCGTTCAATTAAAATATTTGAATAGGTGAAAAAAAGAATTCAAGTGTAAACCTAATATTAAAAACTATACTAACTAAACTAGAAAATTAAAAGGTTATCTAAAAATTAAAACAGAACACCAGTTTGGATTCAAATTTCTTATTTTAACAATTTCTATATATTGGGTGGGTTAATTAAATGTGTTATTTGGCTGAACTTGTACAATAATAAACACATGCATTAAACATAATAACTACACATTTAAAAAAACATTTGAAAATTACATTTAAATAAAAAAAATTTTAATAAAAGATTACAACAACACTGAATGAAACACATTCAAAACCAACTACAGAAACAGCCAGTATGGGGTGCGGCCCCCACCAACATTCACAAAGACAGGACGTCTCCTCATGGACCGAACCAAGTGTCTGCAGTCGTCTTGGGGGAGTTGTTACGACTCTGCCTGCAAAACATTCTGGAGTTCCTGCCTGGTTTGAGGTCTGGGTTCTCCTGCTAACAGAGCTCGTCCCAGTTGGTTCCACCCATGTTCCACTGACACTTTGTGTCTTTTATCGTGTCTTTATATAGAGAAGACAATCACTCTTTCATTTCAACAACTGCACTGGCACAACTCCTAATTCCATATGTTGGACTCAATATGTATTGTTAACATGTTGATTTACATGATGACCATTCATGTAAAATAAGGTGTCCATTGTGACTCCAACTGTCACCTGAGACTCAAATTGAACAACTCAGATCCTGAGCAAAAATTAACCAAAATTTTAAGTGTTGTGTTTTCATTACCTCTGAGGAGGCTATATATAAAAATAACAACAACATACATAACATATATATATATATATATATATATATATATATATATATATATATATATATATATATATGAACAACAACAAACATCTACAACCACTATGTGCACTGCAGTCGACCACACATTTGGATCCTAATCACTAACATGGTGTCATTCCACTGAAAACCACTTTTCCACGCTCCTTTTGGAATCTGATGGATCACCCCAAGTTACCAACACATGCTGTGTTTGCTGTGTGGTGTGTCTCCTCCACTGGCTGTATTTCTCGTTCATAGAAAACAACACAGAGAAACGAGCGACTCAGAAAAAGTCTGTCCACTACACGTCACAGGGACTTTAGCGCCACCCACGTGGGGTTAAGCCTGTCCCCCATTGCAGTGAATCTGAAGTAGCATTAGCATTAGCATCGACAAGAGACGATGGCGCCACAGTAGCTGCTGCACAAACTTGAAAATGATGGCGGAAAAACTGGTTGATGTGCTTTCTGTGGAGATAAAGGATGTTTTTTCAAAACAAGCGATGACATGAAACCTAGCTGGATGCTACTCTGGGATGATAAATACACAAAGAGAGAGGGGAGGGGGCAGTGTTTCTTCAGGCATTCTGAGCCAATCAGAGACGCATCATTACTGCGTCATGGACATGTATGAGGAAGTACTGGTAAACTGTGTTGTTTGACCTATAGTCATTTTTGTACAAGAACAGCTTGAAACAAAGCAATCTGTTTTTTTAAAATAGAACCAACACACAATGTATTCAATAACAATATGAATAACAGCAATATTAATGAAATAACCATGGAATGACTCCTTTAACCCTCATGGGGACCTACAAGTGCACGTGCACACACACACACACACACACACACACACCCACTGGTCCACATTCACATACCCTGATAAAAATAGTTATTGTAATGCATTATTTTTTCTACAGATGTTTTAAAGTATGAAAGAAAATGATTCCATGTGATGAAAAATTTCTCAGTTGAACCTCTGACAGAAAACTTAATCTTTTCCAGGTTTAAAAAAAGACATTAGGTCTGTTATCTAGGCGTGTTCTGCTGGAGGTTTAGGTGACTTCCACAGAAGGACAATACATCTATACGCAATCAAAGAAGCAGATGAACATATAATAATTCAGGGGCATTCCAAAGATGACAAAAAGTGGACAAGCTGTTACATTACTGCCTACAACTATAGACATTATTAAAAGAAAATATTCCAGAAACCAGACAACCTTAAACATGACCAACAGCTGCAGGCAAGAAGAGGCACACCTATTATATGCTTCATCACAAAGCTGTCTTCAGTGTCTGAATACATTTACTTATATAGTCATATTACATTCTTCTATATATGAATATATGGGGATTCTTGTCAGTACAGTTAGATGCTGTTTTTTTTTCTTTTTGGTTGCAGTTTACAATAGTGAAAACTAGAGCTGTACAGTATAGTGTCTGAGCATCAACACTGTAATGACAAATGAAATTAACTCAACATTTTCTCATAGAACTTAACACATACTGAACACATTATAATCATTCTGAACCAGTTTGGACTGAGTCACTGGTAACAAGACTGAAAAATGAGTGACCAACATGAGAACATCACCCAAAACCAACAAGAGAAAATCACTCAAACCAACAAAAGAACATCACCCAAAGCCAACAAGAGAAAATCAACCAAAACCAACAAGAGAAAATCACTCAAACCAACAAGAGAAAATTACACAACACCAACAAGAGAAAATTATTTGCTTTTTTAAATTTATTTATTTATTTATTTTTTAATTTTCTAATTTATTTTTCCTTGTATTTTTTTTTCTTTTTAACCCTTTAATGCATGAATTATGAAAACAGTAGTCAAGATTTTTTTTTCCTAAGTGTTTTTATTCCTCTTTAGGCATAAAAAAAAGCAATGTGATTGAAATATTTTTTAATTCACTTATTTTTTTATGAAGTTACAAAAATATCCACTCAGCTGGAAAACACTTTGAACCAAAGAAACGTGTATTTAAAACGCAATATCAGAATACTATGAAATAAAACATTTTTAATGCAGTTTTTGTGTAAAAAGAGACTGTTAATTACGGTCTAATAACAACAAGCAACTGGTTCACAGGTAAACATGTTAGTGCAGATCAGGTATTAAGAACAGACCAGTTACAGTAATGATATGAACTGACTGATATGGAACTAAAACAACTAAAACCATGAATATACAAGAGAACAACTGTAGAAAAACTGTCCACTGGAGTGACCAGTGTGTGTCAAAGGATTAATTATTCATTTTATTTAATTATTTCAGTCACAAGAACAGGGGTATCCTACATGTTTTATATATTTCTCTCTTTACACATGGAAGCCATTAAATCATGATCAAATTTCCCCTGAGTTTTATGAGGAGCTGTATTTTGCATTTTAATATTTTAATTTCTATCTTTTAAACATTGTTACTATTGTATTTATTATATTACTAAGTGTGTAATGTGATGTATGTGTGACTTAAGCACTTTACTGAAGTTGTATTTTCTAGGCAATGACACTAAAGGCATTCATTTCAATCATTCATTGAACCAGATGTGGTGGAAGAGGGACACATCGAAAACAGTCAGGATACCGGCCCTCGAGGACTGGATTTGGACACCCCTGTACAAGAAGGACGAGACTGAAACCTGTGATCTGTGTCGACCACTAATCTGTTTGACCGTTTGCATCGGCACCACACAGCTGTTATATAATTTTTTTTCATATCACAATATATATCGAAGGGTTAAAAAAAAAAAAAACAACAACAACTCACAATGTCATTTTTTTTTCTAATATCGTGCAGCCCTAAGCAAAACACATGAGTGTGTCTTTTGTTTTGGACAAAGTGTTCATAGGTACAGGTAAAAAGGCTTGGTGTGTTTTATACATAGGCCTTATGTTGATGAAATTGAGGAATTAGTGGCGGTTCAATAACAAATAAAGGTTTCCAGAAGGAAGTTGGTGCTGGTGCATTGTGGGTAGCTTCCTCTCATTTCTGTTTACAGAGCTGTCAACAAAAAAACAGCAGAGGCACCTCAGGAGGGAGGAGAGGATAATGAAAAGTTTGCACTCTGTTTTAGACAATAATTCATCGCAGAAATTAAATTCCACATACAGTTTTCTTAATTTGACTTTAATTAAACAATACTCTATAAATGGTATTTTCAATGACCAAATGTTCCCATGTAGCCAAGCAGAGGGTCCCCAGCCATTAAGACGGATATAAAGTTGGTCTCCGGGGGCTCGACTGGAGTCTGATTTGCAGGAATGACAGCTGATGACTTCAGAAAGTTAATTAACTTTTCAATTAGGATTGCATCTGACATTGCAGTTGTGTCTGTGAGAGCGAACCAGACTGCTGTTCAGGGAGAAACAGACTTAGTGTGTAATAGATTGATGCACTTCAGTGTCTTTGAGCACTTGAATAATGGTTTGTAATGTGTGCATGTGGCATCAAAGTGATTGTGCTGCTTTTTATTTTGTCATTAGATAGTTGTGATTATGTTTAAAGGTGATTTGGTTGGGTTCTCTCATCTTACTTACACATGTTCTACTCAAATACAGGTTTTATGAAATATTTAACTCATTTTGGATATTGTGGAAATATTGAAGCTGCTGCGCTTGGTCATTTTTCGGGGTATTATTAGATAAAATTATCCTTCAGCATATTGCAATTCAAATGGTCTGATAACCCTGTTCACAGATGCTGATAACACAGATATTTTTTTCTAAAGAGATATTTTCTTTCTGTAAAAAGGAAAATTCTGCCAATAATTTTAATTTTACTAAATAACATGGACCAACTGGCAGTTTAGTGACCTCACATGTGGAGAAATCACTATGCCATTGTCGGTTTGGGTTTATAGCTTTAATAATAAATAAGACAAAAACACACCTCTAGTCTCTGATTTCATGTCAATGATTTTGTTATCTCTCTTTATTTTGATTCAGTGTTGTTAAAACACCATCTTTTACAATTAAAACCCATAAATGACGTCTGCTGCCTTTCACCTAGGACCCAAATCCATCTCCCATCCACAATCGCCTTGTTTATATGAGTTTTTATTCTTGTTTAATTCCAAATAAAAGTTCATTCTGCTTTAAGATTAACCATGGAAACACCTAATTCCAGTTGAAATTGATCATTCCCAATTAAACTTAATTCTGAATATCTCAACAAAAATTGACTGAACGTGTCCAACATCTGATCTTGTCGATAGTTTTTGTTTGTTGTCCAACCTTTGGACTCTGTGGATAATAGTGGACAAATGGGACTCAACAGCGTTTTGTCAATGCCAGGAACACAGAGGAGTACAGTCTTTTGCAAACTCAGCGAATGTGGTCTTGGTAAGAACGGCCTCAGAGAATCCACTTCCTAAGAACACAAGTTTATCTATAGTTGGAACGGCTGCAATTTGTTAACCCCGCCCCCCCCTATTGTTTTAGAGTCAGTTTGTCTGTCAGCAGATTTTACATTGCAGTGAATGGAGAATAAATTTCAAAGTGATCCAGAATACATGATCCATCTGATGTCAGATGGACCGGCTTTTTCTGGGTCCCTGGTTCCTCTTGTTGTTTTCTGTGAATGCAGTATGCAGCCAGTGGAGGTGATGAACCACTGTCAAAGGCAACATGTGTTAGTAACTAGGGGTGACACATCAGATTCCAAAAGGAGCGTGGAAAAGTGGTTTTCAGTGGAATGACACTTTTAATTAAGAGGTGAACAGAGGACGACTTTGGAAGTGTTTGTTGATGACAATGACGTTTTCGCTCTTCCTCCGACTGGGTTTGGCAAGAGTTCAGTTCACTATCAGATGGTTCCACTGGTGGGTAAAGAAATAGTACCAGTGCAGAAGCCCATGGTTATTGTGGTACCCCCCTGGTTGTGTTGGTAGAGGACCAAGTCAAAGAGGCTGGTAAACTAGGGCTGACAGTGATGGAACTGGGAGGAAGAAATGACAATGACCTGGACAACACATGTTGGCAGCTAGTGTTCTGTAGCCCTGAGTCAGTCAAGATGATGGACAGAGTCTTCATCTAATCACATGCAAGGATTTTAGATAAGACCCCTCCTTTGAAAATGGATCGGTCCCAGATGGTATCGTGATACCAGATGGCGACAGACAGGTTCCATTACAACTGGACAAGAACATGAACTTTCAGCGAACACACGCAAAAATCAGACTGGACCCCAACATTAGAATTACTCTATTGTTGACATAGAAGAATAAAAAATATATATATATATATATATTTTTTTTTTTTATTTCTGTGAGCCCCTAAGTACATACTTTTACAAACTGTTAAGGTTATGCCCACAGAAGCATGTGTTTTATCTTTTATGGTTTTATGGCAAGTGATTAATATCACAGTTTGTTTGTTATTAGGACATTCTGTGTTCTTAAAGCCATTTTTGCAATAAAGACTAATCCTTGATGAAAATTATCCAAAAAGCAAATGCATGTGTCTTGTCAAATGTATACTGTTTGTTGAGTTTAATGTTGTTTTATTGTATTTTTTGTTTGTTACTTACTGTTGTTTCTTGAAAGCTAAACCAGGTCAAATTAGCTCCAATAGCTAAAGTCTTTTACACATTACAGTGGTTACATATTTTAAAAAGTAAATGTATTGACCCTGTCAAATAAAATTTTAATAATAAATAAAATACAATATGAAAAAACTGACAGTTTCTTCTAGTCTGTTTGAGATTAAACAACTTCTCAACAAATGTCCAACTACATTGTATGAAATAATGTAAATTGAATATTTCATGATATAACAAGATAAATTATATAGTTTAATTATGTCATAAGTTTGTGTCATTTTAAAATGAAAAAAAAACTTAATCTAACATGAAAATAAAAGGTTATAATGTGATAACATCTTGCTTTGAAATAGAATAAAATGTCTGTTTAAAAGGTGAAAAACATCTTCTAATGTGACAGTGACAGTAATGTGTTTTTATGATTGCATGTTATTTCACATAAATTTCATACATTTCTGAAGATATGTGCATCATCCAATTTAAGGTTTACATTTGTATCAACAACACAAAAGAAATGAGACGGTAATTTGTGGATTCTGTCCAAACATTATATCAGATGTCCTCACTTGTTTAAAGCCTTTCTGCTCTTGAATACAATCGTTTCAATTAGTCAATAATTCCTCAATTTTAAGCTAATATTAAGTGCGCGCCGGGCTCTAATTGAAGGCCGGGTGGCGGTGTGCACTGACGTGGGGACAATGTGCTAGCGTGGCGCTACTCATTAGCCCGACACTGCCTTACACCTGGGGTTCGTTCAGAACACGGGTCAGAGGGCGCAGGAGTTTGTACGATAATTATTGACAAACAGATGTTATAAAATCATTTATGGTAATGCAATCATAATAAATGGGCTTTGTGTAACCGGGCAGATGAGCAGAGGGAGAGGACGTCTATGTAAGAAGGAGGGAAAAGAGAGGCTGCTAGAGTGATTGCATTAAAGGCTTTTGATGATTGAAAAGTGTATGGCATAAAGAACACCTGCATCAGACACACACTTTTACACAGTTACGATGCCAAATAATTGTGACTGAGGCTGTGTTTTTCCTTCTTCGGTGTGCGTTCTTGCCTGTATACTGTATAAAATCAAAAACAACCAGACATTTATAATATATGCCTTAAGGTTTTTATTGTAAAAGAACCCGGTGTGGTGTTTTGTCACACTGAGATAAAAGTTTAAATCCACCCCAAATGTGTGTTTAGGTATTCAGCTGTTCTTTGGACTAAATACATCCACCAATATTATGATTATTGACTTGTTATGTTATTACCTCATTTTTAGATGAGTGGAAAACATGTATTTAAAGTATTATACTCAGTAAGACACATTATTTGGGAACACAAGAGTAGTACTATCTGCTAAAAAGTATATGTTACATAGAACACTGTGGTATATTTTCAATGATTAATTCGAGATTGTCACGATGTAACTGAAATAAGTAATGTAAAACTTTCCATTTATTAATCTCATTGGTCTATATGTCCTGTCCTCTTTGCATTTTTGTGTGTCAGAAAGATGATGTATTGGTCAATATCAGTGCTAAAAATATGTGATACTGTTGGCTATTAAAGATGCAGGAGAAAAAAATCAGGAGGGAGAAAACAGGAGGGAGAAAACAGTATTTGACAATGCTCAAATCTATAGATAATTATATATAATTGTATGTGATTTTAACTGTCAGGAAATACTGTAATGAAGTTACTTTTCCAATTTTCAATGACCAGATACATAACAAAGCTGTCGAATCATGTCTGAAAACTTGTGATTGGACAAAATCTGGACATAATGAAATCAATTTCCAACAGCCTGAGAAAAAAAATAATAATAAAGGTAAGGACTAAGGAGTAGATACAGAGGTCCCATGGTTTCTCAGATCACTTCAATTAAAATATGGTGAAGGTAAATGACCAGTGAGACTAAGTGAGCTTTACGTTTTTTCAGTTACAATAATGATCAACTAAATCAGGGGTATTTCCATCTTCAATATGACTCAGTTTTAACCCTTTAACTCCTGAAATGTTACCAGTTCCACAGTAAGAAGAATTAAAATAAGCAACAAAATGAACAAAAATGGCCAAAGTCATCAATAAAATGAATAATATACTGACAAAATATGAACAAAGTAAGACAACATTTTGTTGCTCATTGTTTATTTTTCTACATTTTACTTTTTATTTGATTTTTTCTTTAATTTTGCTCCATTTGTGTCTTACTTTCTTCATGTTACTAATTATTTTGTCAGTGTATTATTCAATTTTTGTTCATTTGATTGATGAATTTAGCCATTTTTGTTCATTTTTACTGTGGAACTGCTAACGTTTCGGGAGTTAAAGGGTTAAACTGAATCATGTGGAAGAGGGAAATATCTAAAAAATGTAGGACATCTGCCCTTGATGATTGGATTTGGACACCCCTGATCTAAATAAACAGTAAATGTCAAACTCAAAAACATGACTCAGTTTAATCTCAAACTTAAAGTCAGTCACTCCAGTATACTGAAGACTAATATTTGTAAATGGCCACAACTACTAACACCAATCCTTTATTTAAAAAAAAATCCATTAGGGTGTGTTAAATAGATTATATGCTGTGTGAAATGGTTCAGTAAGACCATTTTTAACTGCCACTCTCACATCTAAAAGTCCAGTATTCATGTTTGTCAACCATTGTATTAGTGTGCACTTTAGTATCATCACTGCTTGTACCCATTCATTATTTCTTGCAACTACATTTCTAATTGTAAGTTACAACCCAAATATAAAGTGCTTCCAGACTATTCTACTTATTGTATTATTTCAGATGATAATAATATATGACTGAGCTACTGTTTGAAGAACTGGCCTCTGATTGGTTGTTCAATAACTGACACTTCATGGATGATTCTATTATTGTTTTCCTCTACTGTCATTTATATTTCTATATGTTTTTTCCACTAATTCAGTGGACACTGTACATTCCTAATTGGTTATTTTAGTGATGAATTATTTGCTCAATTCATTCCCATTGGACCTATAGTTACAATTTATCAATGCATTATCATTTCCACTTTAACCAAGTCTGAAAACATTTTGAAACATCTGAAGATCTTCCTTTTCTATGTTCAGTATTTTCCATCTGATGTGTAAATTAAAATGCATTAAAAACAGTTAAGTTAGAAATGCACCTACATTTTACTTCAGAATTAATAATAAGGAAGGTTTGTGCACATTTATGGGATTGCTGTTTTGTCTATCACATCATGTACACACACACACACACACACACACACACACACACACATTAGAACAGCATAGATGCCAAATTGTGGCTAAAGCCGCATTTCCGTTCTCATTAATATACCTTTAATTTTAGTAAATTCCAAAATGACTGTCCATTTAGTGCACTCGTCTTTCAGCTTCTATTGTAAAAGGAAGCTGATGTGATGTTATGTCGCACGCTGAGCCTCCTGTTCAGACCTACAGCCAAACCCAAGTGTGTGTTTTGGTATTTAGCTGCTTTTGATCATAACACCAACATTTAATTATAAAAATAACCTCTATCTCCAGCATAAGGAGCACCCTCACAAATAAAATATTAGCACCTAAAAGGAGGGGAAAGCTAAGGTGTCTTTACATATATTGTCATTTGCTATAAGACACCCTATCTGTCTCTCGAAATGTGTCAGGAATTACCGCCAATTCCAAAAACATGCATTAGCCCCCACCTTAGGTGCAATAGTTCTTTTTACAGCGGGCAAATATCGCAGTGAAACACGGCTGTGCGAGGCAGCTAACCTGGCAGCTGGTGGAGAATAACCCTGCACAGGAAGAAAGCAACCATGTTATCATGCACACACATGTGGCCTGGGTAAAGATTAAGCCGTATTCATCCCTGGCTGCTTTCACTCTCTCCTGCCTCAGTCCATCACAAGATATGGCAGCCGTTCAGCCAGGAAGCCAAGGAAGAGGTGCCACGGATTTCACGGCGTTCCCAAATCGGGCCGTCTGGAGACTCGGGCGAGGTGCTCCGTCGCACCGCAAAAAAAAAAAAAAAAAAAAAAAAAAAAAACCCTCCTCGGCTTTTCCCACCGATCATAAGCTCTGTACTGATGCCGGGGGTTTGGAATTTTTGTTGGATGAGAGTGTTAACAGAGCCCCCCACCCCACCCCCACTAACACACACACACACACATATATACTCTCAATACAATCCCCTGTTGTGTGCATGGAATTGGGAATCATCTGCTGATTCATGCTTTCTGAGGTCTATTGTCTTTTAGGAAGTGCTAATATTTTCATGGAGTTTTTTTTTTGTTTTTTTCAGGGGAGTGGATTTACTTGAATGAAAGCCGGAATGTAAGAAAGAAAATAATCATTTAGCATGGAGAAGTGAGGGATCATTGCATGTCCCAGCTGACATGTACATTATCACTGAATGGGGCTGGGTTGTAGTGGTGGGGGGATGTGTGTGTGTGTGTGTGTGTGTGTGTGTGGGGGGGGGGGGGGGGGTTCGCTGTGCTGTTGGCCTTGACTTGGGGAGAGAGGCTTACACCCCGAGAGCTACTTAGGGGCCTCTCGGTGCTAAGCCTCTAATAATTCCTGCAGTTCCTTTAAAAAAAAGGAGAAACACAAAAGGGCAAACAAAGTGATGAATGCAGGGTGGATGGTAATACATCACACTGAGCTGCAGGATTTGCCTAAGACCTCTGTGTAGGTGTGACAGCACCGGTCAACACCGACAAGAATAAAAACACACTGAGGAACCAGATACCAAATAGAGAAAAAATAAATAAAGATAAGAACAGAGCAGACTAAGGCCTGGGCCTTGTCCACACTGGCCTCTTATTAAACTGTAAATGGCAATTTAGGTCAGTTAAACACACACACACACACACACACACACACACACACTTGGTAGAGTCCAGTATCTGTGTATGAATGTATCCATAAAACAGAGATGTGACATGTTCTGTGTCTGTACCGATGCTTTGAGGGGAAAAAGAAGAAAACAGTATGTGTTTAAAGAAAAAAAAAAAAACATTTGCATTACTGTGACTAGGCCTTAGTTAAAAAAAAAAAGCCTATGTGTATTTGGTGCTAAAATCCTACCGTAATCACTGTAGGAATATTGTCATTGTGATTAGTGAGGTTATTGAGGTTAAGATAAACATGCAAACACAGTAAAATGCATTTTACACTGTATGTTAAGTGTCACTATATAAAACACACTGTTATATTTAATTTCTGCAAATTATGTCATTTTAAATCTTCCTAAATATAGACCTAACATACAGCCTTATACTACTGTCTATTAATACAGACTGATATTACATTTGTGATTATGTCTGTAATTTGATTATTTACAAATCCCTAATGTTCAATAAGTTTCAGGTAAAGGATTTGTTTTGAAACTCATTATATGTCATAAAATAGTGAAAACATGTGATGAGCCTGTGAACTAAGCAGTGCCAAATTCTCATTTGTTCTGGAGTTTTCCGGCTGACAGATGACAGGAGCCATAATTAGCAGGACGCCCCTCAATATCAACAATAGCAGAATAATACACACCTTATCAATATTCTACAGACAGTTAGACTGTGATAGTTGGTAATAAAGATCACTAATCATTCTTTTCTTTATTTTTGCTGCTGTGAACAGTGTGGTTTACTCACCACAGAGTGTTATGTTATATTTAAAAAAAAAGGATAAATAAATTAAAACATTAAATAACATCTATGACGTATAAAAGAACATATAGGGGAAAAAAGGACATTTGATATTTATCACTTTTAAATGTCTGTAGTGGTTTTTTTATTGGACATCTGTGCAAAATTTTACTGATATTTGCTAAATATAGTGTCAGTTTTTTCATTAAATCACAACTATGATAATTTGTTTACTGATTATCACGAGATGACACAAGAAGTAATTCCATAAATTAGGCGATGAACTTGAATATCAAGTTGATTTATAGACATATTTATTATTCTATATTTCCTCTCTATTCTGTACTAAATAAAAAAATTATTGAGTTTCTTTAAAACTCTTCTTCTTCACCTGTTGTAATATCTGTCAACATGTTTGTTTTTTTTAATTAATGGTCTTTCCAATGCTGTTTTGCATAATATATCAATTTGTCTCTGCCTGAAAACCACCTTTTTCCACTGCAAAAATAAAATTGACGTTTTCCATGAAACAAAGAGTAATATTTGAAGGAAGGTCAATGGAAAAGTGATTTATGTAAGGATGGCAATGTATTGATGTTAACTGGCTTTCTTGGTGACAATGTTTAATACTGTGTAACCTGTAAATAAGCAGAACAGAAAGAGACAAAATGGCTTTTATGGGGAAAAAAAACCCAAAAACCTCTACATAGAAACCAGAGTACAGGTGATTATTATAACCGTTATTAGCATAGAATGTCAATGCACACCTCGGTCAAACTACAAGGAATCTGAGCCAAACTTCATATTAGCATAAGCACACATTCTGTCAGACTGAACTTTTAACTACAGTGTCAAAAGAATTAAAGTCAAGAAATAAAATAAGCTTAAAGGCAGCAGTCGCTAACGTTATATGCTATAAAATTGCCGTTTTTATTCAGGGAAACTGGTGACTGCAGTGAAAGTATTAATGTATAATGTAACTTATACTTTAATTAAAGTGATATAGATTTTTTTAGCTGGTGAAGATTTGTTTTGTTTTTCCTATTACCTTCAAGTAGTTGTTTTTTTTTTTAAATACTGCTGCAATTTTTTAACCATTCAGGTTTGGCTGAGTGGTTAATAAGTTAAGTTTTTGTACTAAAACTTAGAAACTTCTATTTTTTATTGCTTTGCACAAATATTAAGTATCAAAAGGTTTAAGAAATACAATAGAGCTGCACAATATATTGTTTGAGCATTGACATCGCAATGTAGGTGTTCGCAATAGTCACATGACACGTCCTGTTAATGTAGGAGACGAATGAGCTCAACATTTTCTGATGTAATTTCAATAGAACCTGACACACACTGAGCACAACCATTCTGTAGTCACTGGAAACAAGACTGAAAAATGAGCGACCAACAAGAGAAAATCACCCAAAACCAACCAGAGAAAATCACCCAAAACCAACAAAAGAAAATCACTCAAAACTAACAAGACAAAATCACTCAAAACCAATAAGAGAAAAATCACTCAAAACCAACCAGAGAAAATCACCCAAAACCAACAAGACAAAATCACCCAAAACCAACAAGAGAAAATCACTCCAAACTAACAAGAGAAAATCACCCAAAACCAACAAGAGAAAATCACTCAAAACCAACAAGACAAAATCACCCAAAACCAACAAGAGAAAATCACTCCAAACTAACAAGAGAAAATCACCCAAAACCAACAAGAGAAAATCACTCAAAACCAACAAGAGAAAATCACCCAAAACCAACAAAAGAAAGCACTCAAAACCGACAAGAGAAAATCACTCAAAACCAACCAGAGAAAATCACCCAAAAGCAACCAGAGAAAGTCACCCAAAACCAACAAGACAAAATCACCCAAAACCAACAAGAGAAAATCACTCCAAACTAACAAGAGAAAATCACCCAAAACCAACAAGAGAAAATCACTCAACACCGACAAGAGAAAATCACTCAAAACCAAGGCTCAGTGCCAGGAAGAAAAGCAACATCAGTTGTGTGGAATTATTTGTTTTTTTATTTATTTCTTTAATTTTTTTAAAAATGAATTAATTAATGTATGTATTTATTTTTGTATTTAATAAAACAATATTTATTATTTATTTTATTTAATTATTTCAAGAATGATGATACGGAAATGTGTTCTGTGTCAACCACTAATCTTTTTGACCAATCGTGCCGCCACAACCGTTATATACTCCTGAGGATTTTTTTCGTATCGCAATATCGATCGCAATGTCAGTTTTTTTCTAATGTCGTGGAGACCTAAAATACAAAATGCTGTAAATGATATGTCCAAAAAGCTGCAGTTTTATCATTGTTAGGCTGAAAAACTGAAAATAAAAAAAGTTATCTTCATCTTGTAATCGTAACTTGTTGACGTTCAAGACATTCTACTTATTGTTGCAGAGTTCAATGATGAAGTCTTAAAAGTGTGGTCTGAACTTTTTAATGTAGCCAAATGAAAACAAAAGGCGCTGTGCATCGCCTTGACAGAGCTCAGGAGTATTGCCAGAGGAGCCAGGTAATCACGATGGTGTATCCACGCAGAAACGATTAGCTTACCCATCTGAATATTCAAGGTGATGCCCGAGCCATTTGCGTTGTGCTTCCTACATCCTCGCTTCACCACACACAGGCGGGTAAAGGTGGGGGGTGGGGGGTGCTGCATGTGGCACAGAACTCAAAGTGGTTTCCCTGTGTCAGTAATTTTTTTTTTTTTTTGAAAAAGCCACTGGTGCAGCATATTAGTCATAATTTATGTTTATCATCCCTTGTACCCCGACTGACTTCAACAAACCGTTTAACGCTCCAAGCATATGTGCATATGGCTGCTTTAATAGCTATTCTGCATGGAGGAGCACTTTAAAGACTCTAAATCATTTCTTTGGACAAACACTAATGAATTATGTCACCACAAGTGCAATTGAAAAGTGCAGGGCAAACCAGTGGTAATTATTGGGAGGCTTGGGAGATTTTAATTATCAGGAGTAGGCTCCTTTAAAGTGTAAGTAACAGGATTCAGAGGGAGACGCAAAAGTCAGTGGAACCTCGAAGATGGGCGGAGTTCAAAACTAAAATGAGGAAAAGGAATCAGGATATTGTGTTCAGAAATGCTAAATTATCCAGCTTTGCATATAATACTTGGAAAAAAATATTCATATCTAGTATGTTTGATAGCAAATTTTAACACCTGAGGCGTAAATACTGGATTTTATAATGATAATACTTACAGTAAATTATAATGGTATATCAAGCTTTGGTTAAATTAAGATTTTACTTGTTTTTTTTATATGGAGTAAAACAGATGTGAGTGAATAAAACTGTAAATGAGCTGGAGAAAAAAAACAAGTCAAGTTTTGCACTATAATGTGTATTGTAATTTTCTTTTTATTAAACCACTAAATTGGTTTTGAAAAGAGTATATTTAGGAACCAACATTGAAGCCAAATAATTCTGAATGGTTCGCCAGCCTTCAGAAAGAAATAAGAATACTATATAAAATGGTTTTTTTTGTTTGTTTTTTTCTTTTTATTACTGGTGCTAATTCAAGTGTAAAAGTGATTCCAAAAATAACAAATGCTGCTAAATCTCTATAGATTTATATCATGAATTAATCAAATGTTTTGTGTTGTTCCATCAGGATGAACAATAATTTGAGTGTCCTGTTGTGGTCTTTTTAATAAATCTTAACTTAGTACCCCTATTGGGATTGTTATTTATATATATATATATATATATATATATATATATATATATATATATATATATATATATATATATATATATATATATATATATATGCTCGTACCTTAATTAAGAATAACTGCAGACTATGAGTTTTTTTTCCCATTCTTTCTTTAGTTATTTTAAGTTGTACCTTTAGCGAGTTGGGAATAGACATTTTGTCAAAAGAGGTGAATGGTTTTTCCTAACTGCATTAAATTGTGCTATAATATCAGGTTTTGAATTTCACATTTACTGACACTTTATTAAGTTTGTTTATGAATCCGATGACAGTTCTGAAGGCTCTTCTCTCTGCTCTGTGTGTATTTATGTCTGAATACGTAAGCAGGTCCATTATGAATGTCCTGAAATCTGATTTATTCCAGAAAAAGATCCTCATTCCAAATCATTAAAAAATGGCAACAAGCTGTGAGTGTTTTTTTTTTCTGCCATAGAAAAAAATAGCTGAAATATGGCATGTGAGAAATGTGCAAGGTGGCCGTCTTACAGAAGGTGTAGAGGTGGGATAAATTTAATTACAGCTTCAAATATTCATTTGGCAAATATATCAAGGTTGGAAACACAGGCCCAGAAATGGCAAGCCAGCCTGGCAGCCGCTCACAATAGCGGATGGCAAATGACAGTAATCCATGAAAAGAGACCAGACATTTATAGAATTTATAGAGAAGGACTCGCCATTCCAAGATCTCTGATGTTTGTGGGATTTGCTCATTGGCATGTTAAATGTAGAAAAATATAAACTGTAAAATAACCTGTTTTTCCACACTTTGGTTGCTAAATTTCCAAATTGATTTAGGAAATCATTGAGCTACACGTGGGAACATTTTTGCAACAACTTACTTGACTTTTTCTTCTTTAATTAGAATTAAGTCATCCACACATTGATGGTCTTTCAATGTGACTTTGTGCTTGTGCTCTGCTGCTTGTAAAAAAAAAAGAATATTTTGGGTTTCACAGAATTTAAACGATAGATAAGCTATTTAAAACAGCATTTCAAACAATAAACGCAGGCTTCAGTGTGGTTTCCACTTACTGATACTTTCAGAGTGAATATTAATGTCATCTAATAAGATATTCCAGCTAATATTGCACCAGATTCAATCATTTATAATCTAAAATATTATCCCACCACAGGGCTAACATTCCTTTTCTTTATATTTAGTGAAACCACTTATACAACTTCTCTGTTTAAGAAGATTAAGCCTGTTTTAAATAACTGTTTTTGTTGCTTGTAATAAGCAGAGCACACTTGAATTTTGGCTTTTTCGGTTATTCCTTCTGTGGGTAGTTTTGGGAAATCTAGCACAGCAAAATATACTCATCCCATTGGGATTTTTTTTAATACTAGAATTACCAAATAAAAGAAGGATATATGTTTTCCCTTTTCCTTCCTTGCAAAAAATACATTTCAAAAAAGTAAAAATTAAAAAAGGTACAAATGTAAAAACACTGTGCCTCTGGAAAGTCATGTGCCAGTCTTTTCCTTTTTTTTTTTTTTTTTTTTTTAAGAAAAATATTCTTTCATTTAAAGTAAATCTTATTATAACCCATAAAGAGCAAGAGCTACTTTGTGGCAGTTCCCAAATCATATGTTCACTCCATTTAACCTTTTTTATGCGATTTATCACTATTTATAATTTTATTATCTGCTGTATTTTTGCATTTTTTTCCCAAACAAATCTGGTATTTTCTTATATTTAATTCACTGATCATTTAGATGTTCATTAAAACTCAGGGGAATTTCAAAAGGTATCAGATGAAATGACAAAATGACAGAAAAAAAAGTGGCTTTTCAACTACAATAACACAAATCAAATGTCTTCATCCACCATCATTGCTAAAGCTGAATGAAAACAACAGCGGAGCATCTGAACGTCCACATAGGTCATATGTGAAGACCATGAAAAGATGAAAAACTGTAATTATTTACATGAACTGATATGATTAATGGATCAACAGGTATAAAAAATTTTTTATCAATAGATGCTTTTAGTCGCTGGTGGATGTTTGAATCTCTGAAATTAAAAAGCTTTTAACATTCCATTCTTTTCTTTGGACTTTTGCTCAATTTTAGTGAAACAAAAGAAAAAAAGTACAAGGTGTGTAACACTCCATTTGAAAGAGAACGTCTTTAAACGGAACATAAAAACTACATACGTGCTAACGTGGCTCAGGCGTGACCCTAACCCTCCAACAGTCTGACTCTGATGCTAAAAGGTTAAAGCAGAACACCTTTTATGCGTTGTGTCTTTTGTTCAGGCCTCAGACGGTCA
This sequence comes from Siphamia tubifer, assembly GCA_020466265.1. Taxonomy (NCBI): domain Eukaryota; kingdom Metazoa; phylum Chordata; class Actinopteri; order Kurtiformes; family Apogonidae; genus Siphamia; species Siphamia tubifer. Next base: position 14,850,537 of record CM035798.1, on the reverse strand, counting down.
CTAAACGCAGCAGCAGCAGCAGCAGCAGGAAACACGACACGTGAGCTTTGCTGCTCTCTGATCTGACACACTCGCAGCCTCGTCTCCAGCTGTGCGACGGCGTGTAGATGGCAGCGCCGGCACAGGTGAACGCACGCGCCAGGGCACTTCCTCTTCCTGTGTCAGCGAGTGAAGCGGCCTACTTTGACTGCGTTATCATACCAGGGTTGATTTAATCAGCAGTTAGAGGTGGAGGGAGGAGGGGATGGAGGGGTGAGGGAGGGAGAGAGACTGTTTTACTTTCCCCGAGCCTGCAACCGGAGGAGAGTACGGAGGCGGTGAGTGGTTCTCCGAAGACCACACTAGTCACAGAGAGTCCCAGAACCGGCGCCAAACAACCACCTCGCCATCCTCTCCTCTTCTGTCGAAAACCAGATTAGAGTAGATCAAAAACTTCACCCACCTCGTCTCCACGTCTGAGGGCCACCTTGGCACTCGTTGCAGCAGGGATCTCTCTAATTTAAGGATGGGGGTGGTAGTGGGGGGGGTTGGGGGTTTACACAGGACGTCAGCTGGTGCTCTGGTCTAATGGGAAACAACGGCAGAGAGGTTAAGTCAAAGGTGGAAAATAAAAATGACCTACATTGCCAAAGCCACAAGCCTCCTCCCCTGGTATCTTTCCTGTATATCTGCATCTGAATCAGTAAGATATGAAGTTAAGATCACAATATATCTGCACCGTTTTGAGTAGCGTGATCAAATGTGATGCAATGAAGGGTGGCACTTTAGCTAAGTAAATGCATCATAACCAGTAAGGCACTTTATTTGCAAGGCAAGGCCAAGCGTTTGAGTTTGTTCAGTCTTGTTTACTGATAAATACAGAAATGATTAATTATGAGGAAGAATGCAGATGCACTTTAGAACTTCACCGTGAGTGCTGTTGCATCTATCATGTATAAGTATCCCATGGGTAAATTAAATGTATGACACATGACCTGATGTAGTGGTGCTACCTGTAAGACGATACATTGGTGTTAAAGTCACAATCGTTTACAAGACATAAAATAACTACAGTATAATCTAAAGGTTTAAAATGTAAAATGTGTACATGAGCCACATGTTGGTGTGTGCAATGTGAAGCTAATATTAGCTAAAACTGCCAAAGAGCAGAAGGGAAACAGTAATGACCCCCACAGGTTAGCATTAGCAGGAAATTTAAAACAGAGTGTCCCAAAAAAATTTGACATTTCATTACTTAATAATTTGTTTAAAAATTTGTTTCCTCAAAACAGGGCAATAATTTGTGTTACTTTGCTTTCAGGAACAGACATGCTGTTTACTGCGACAGAAAAGGCGTTCTGTGTATTGAAGTGTGTCCAAACTCAGTCAAATGTGAACGCGCAACATGAATTTGTTAGAAAATTTCATAAACAAGCGCCAACAGGAAAGAAGATTTGGATGTGGCATCAAGAGGAAATGGCTGTTTGTGTTGGAAAAAAGGAGTCCAACTTAATGTGTGCCACGTCACACATATTGAACATTTATAATAACTTTGGAACATTATAAAATTACCATTGCCCCCAAATTTTTTTCTTTGAAATTTGTAGAATTAAAACATTTTATGTCCACAATAAATCCGATTAAATGTCATTCCTCCTGACTATGTAATCACATCTCAAATTATGTTTGTTTTTTGGGACACTGTATATAAATATATTAAAAAAAAAAACTACATATAAATTAGTGCACAGTCTCTTCTCATTTATTTATGCAAAAGAGTTAGCTAGAAATGCTAACATCGACAAATGATGCGCTCTGTGCATTAATCAGACAAGCCTCATAAAGCCTATATGCACGTACACACATATATACATATATATATATATATATATATAAAAAAGGTACAAAATGTGCTTGTGTACTTACAGGATGTTTGTGTTTCAGTCTGTGTTGAGATGTTTGCTAAGGCTGTTGGTGACTCTTTCCAAGTTCGCACAGTGTTGTTGCTTCTAGAGGAACAAATGAGACACATTGAAGTATTTAAACATAGATATCACCCTTTACGCTTTTGACTGATAATTTAATCTAAGTTCTTTATGTAGAAATCAGTACATAGGCTGTTATCACAAGTAAAGCTAACCCAACTGTTTGCTAGCAGAAGTAGGCTTAGCTAACACACAGTTCACAGAACTACGTGAAGCGCCAAAACTTCACAAGTTTGAACCAATGTCACATGTTAAATTCAAGTGAGTTTGTGTGTTTATGGTGAGTTTGTGATGGAAGGTGTGTTGACGTGGTCATTTGGTATAATTTCTAAGCTAACGTATCTGATGGTGTGGCATACTATGGATGATGCTCAAGGCACAGATGGACTGAGGAGTCAATATAAATGTATATATTTAATGACAGATTTGCACTAATGCCACTAAATATATATATATATATATATATATATATATATATATATATATATATATATATATATATATATATATACAAACAAACAAAAAAGAATGAATACAACAAAACTAAAGGACAATGACACATTCTTGTCTTATTCTTCTTTTCTGCAATATTATATCTTTGTTATTAGATTAATTTAGGAGCATTTTTGTCACAAAGGTCATTTATCAGATCAGGTCAGATTTTTTTTTTGGGATGTGAAAATTAGAAAACACTCACTTTTTACACAACTTAAAGTCTTTTCACACCATGCAAGTAATAAAGTACTAATTTATTATTTCCCAAATTGAATTTTGTGGATATTATAGTTTTGGTCTGACCCTCACCACCACCTTTGTGTTAACATGATAACTAAATTCATATTTTCTATACCAATGGATATCACGGAGAGTAGGAACACATTCAATTTTGGACAATTTACAATTTCTAGATTGCTTTCAAGGGGGTGCTCAAAAGTTTAAAATCACTAAACACTCTTGTTTATATTGCTGGAACTATTTGTCTGATTAACTTTAAAGCAAATGAAAGGTCATGACCTGTGGACATCATGACATCATTAAGGCCTCAGGGCATTCAAGAATACACCCCTAGCTGTTGCTTCTAATGGCATTATATATTATTACACATTTCTTTACATGTAACATAACGTACCTTGAGGTTTTCTGTTGTTTTTTAGCTCTTTGATGGAGGTTTGACAGAAAATATGTCGTTCTTTTATTTTTATTGAATTGAGTTGGATCAAGCTGTGACAATATAAACACTATATTCGTTCAAAGAATTGTAGTTTTTTAAGAGTTCGGGAACTTTTCCACAACACACTAACTTTAGGTTTTCGTTAAACATACTTCTATGTCTAAGATGATTTATAAACCAGCACATTTTCACAGAAACACCATAGGATTACGATTTACCAATTGATGCTAACTTTACTTGCAACAGGAAAAAAATGTGTTTTTGAGTTATACCTCTACAACAAACCTTTGTTTGGGAAAAACTGGAGAAAAAGAACATTTAACACTGCAGCCGATATGAAATGTACCGCCCACAGAAACTCAACAACATCATCAGTAGCAGAGAAAAAAAAAAAAAAAAACATTGATTGGGACACAGATGTTTGATTCTACAAAGTGCAGACAGTTTAGTTCAGCCGAGAAAAAGAGGAAAATGTGTGGAAGGAAAATGCAGGTGAACTTTCTACCTGTACGTCAACTCAAAAAAATGGCAGCTCAGTCAAACTCTCAAATTAAAGACATGAATCATTTTTGTGCGAATGGGAGCCAAAGCAATAAATGACACCCCCCCTAACTTCTACCCATGTGCTGCTGCATGGGAACAGTGGATGTGGAGGTATGGGGAAGATCCTGGCATCAGGATAAAGGGGGGAGTAGAGAGGTGCTAGGGTTTCTAATCGGGGAAGAGAAGAACAGACGGATGGAGGGATGGAGGAGGAAGAAGAGGAGGAGGAAGGGGGTAGGAGGGGGGGGGTGATAAAGCCTGATCTGTGCCACGGGGCATTTATGGCTGGAGGGGGGGACGGGTGGGAGGAGGCATTGTCTGCTGTGTCCGTGCGTTTATAGGATTGAGCTCAAGTTTCCTTTGTGTTTCCATTTTGTTGAAGGATTATGTTCTTTGAGAGAGTTGTGTGAGCAGCGCAGAGCGAGTGGAGGCGGAGAGAGAGAGAGAGAGAGAGAGAGAGAGGATGGAGATGGGGGGGTGAGGAGGGAGGGAGGGGTCGGAGGGAGGATGTCTTTGTTCAGAGCGTTGATCATGAACAAGACAGATAGCAGAGGGTGTGTGCATGTTTTTATACGCCACGGATTCGCAGGAGTGTGTGTGTGTGTGTGTGTGTGTGTGTGTGTGTGTGTGTGTATGTGTGTGTGTGTGTCAGAGAGAGAGAGAGAGAGAGAGAGAGAGAGAGAGAGAGAGAGAGATGTCAGGACATGGAACCAGCTTCGGAACAATTTAAAATCAATTTGCCTCCCAAGAAGGAAGGGCTCGGCGACACATTTTCCCCTCTGAGCAGTCACAGAACTTCCATTGTATTTAACACATATCAGTTACATAATCTCTCTGCTCTGCTGGACACAACGGTCACGTCGCTGGCCTCCGTTTCTTTTCCTTTGCAGCATCACTGATTAAACCAAAGGGCTTGAAGAGTTTGTAATGAACATAAACAACTCTGAGAAGAGAGAAAAACCAGTGCTGTGAGGGATGTCAAAAGTGTTTCAAAGCAACAGTTTCCACGTTAGAAAGCACGCCTTTCCAACCCCCCCAAACCCCCCCCCCCCTTTTTAACTCAAATCCTATAAGTCACATCCAAAACAATTTGCTCCCATCAATTGATTGGTGACGGTTATGACATGAAAGTTTCCAATGATGTCTTTCCAAAGCTCATTTAAAATTCAACAAATAAATAGAGGGAGGAAAAAGTAAGTAACTGGTGATAATCTGAGTTCTGAAACTTTTCCAACTCATCTTATTTGGAATAAATAAATAAATAAATATAAAGTACACCCTGGTGTCTTTACCTTGTTCCAACCCCACTGGGTAACCACGGCGCCCATTGTGTTTTCCTCAACTTGTTAAAACACCACATGGTACATTTGCATAGGATAACCAACATATAGCAAATCATTTGCATGCCTGAAAGTGCACTTGAGTAACCGTAATTACACGTGACACCAATTACTCTGTTACTTTGTATTAAATTATAATGGAAAATTCCACTAGAGAATTGGAGCCTAATTGCATCTTAATTTGCATAATTTTGCATATTAATCACATCTCAGATGAATAATAAATTTCAGCAGATTTTTTAATTTATGCACAGATACAAAAACAAGTTGAAAAATAATTGGTGAGTGAAAAAAATCAGGAACTATTACTTAGAGCATTTGTGCTAATTTCTCTCATTACCCCACGCTCAAGTCAAAGATATCTCTACTGTTGATCAAAAATGATTTTGAAACTGAGAGTGACTCAAAGCTGCGAGAGAGAGAGAGAGAGAGAGAGAGAGAGAGAGAGAGAGAGAGAGAGAGAGAGAGAGAAAAAAATGGGAGAAAATTTTGATTTTTTGGAAATACCCATGCATCAATTTTTCATAAAACTTTGTGGCTCCATTTAAAGCTGTTCCTGTTGCTGAGATGCCAAATGTATTCGACGATGATAATTCTAATCACTTCCTCCCTCTCTTTCTCTTTCTGTTTTTGTGTTGTGTGTGTGTTTTTTTTTTCTTGGTCAACACCTGTGCCTGCTATTGTACGTGGCTCGCTGCCAGCAGACACAAAATCCAATACCTGTAGCCCAGATTAAAACCAAATATACAACAAAAACAACATATTTTCCGATTTAACATGCTGAAGTTATTCTAAAGCGTTGATAATGAAGAAAAGCGAGAATATAAACCCAAATCTGTTCTTTTAAGCATTCAATTATTTTAGTCTTGAACATTATGAAAGTTAAAATCACAACACGCAAAGGTGGGGGAAATGGAAAATACATGAATTAATTTAGGTCCAGTTTATTAAGACACAGTAAACAGATCATAGTCATATGAAATCAGTGTTTTTGTTAATTAATCTGGTAAACAAAGACAATATACTTATAAAAATAATAATAATAATAATGTCTATCAAAGTTACTTTGGCCTGTTGTTCATACTAAATGTAAATGTCATATTGTAAAAAAAACTTCTTTGAAATATTTACAAAACTAATCATTTTATGCAAAAATATAATAGAGTGGTTGCAAACACACACACATGCATTTACTTCAAAACTCATAAATGCATCATTATGACATAATATACTTCACATATTTCTGTTAAATTTTCTCCCCAATCAGACACAGACTTCAGTGTCACACTAAAGTGCTTCAGTCATATACCAGGCATATTCCTGCTCCAGTGTGGGTTCTATATTTAACCTACGCTCCACCGCTGACCTCCCTCAGAGACTCTGGAGGTTTGTTCAACACAACGTCTTTATCCCTGTCAGTCAATGCTTTTCAGTCTGCAAACAGCGAAGTCAGCTCAGCTGTGGACAACAGTGCCTTTCAGTGGTTTGACAGAGGAAAAGAGTCCACGGCTGCAGGTACAACTACCACAAAACAGGCATTTTGAAAACACTCAGGTCATGTCCTCTGAATTCTGAAGCTGTTTTCATTTTACAGTAAGAAATTAATCTAGAGTATAGGCTGTCAAATGATTAACTTTAGACGGAATGTATTTAAATGTTTGCCTTTAAATCCAACAAACACTGACTTGGATTTCTTACCTTAAAATTCAGTGCTTGCAATTACACTGTGCAGGAACGTGTGTAGCAATAGACCACTAATAATTTAGATGACTGTTGGTATATATAAAAAAAACAAACATCCTAAGACTTCCTCAGATGTGAAGTCCATGGAAGCCAGTGTTTCATGTTTGCCTGTAACATTTATTGAACTTTAAATCTCAAACTCAAAAATGGTGAAGAATAAAACATAATCTCTCATCATTTTTTGGGGAAATATTCCTGTAACATAATTCAGTGTAGTTTACTGCTTTTAAAGACCACATGTTAAAAATGTCTGTCATTTATCTATAAGTTTGTGTTACAAATCATGATGTTGATGGCAATATTACTGGTCCTTTGGACACTTTACATTCTTCCCTATCGCAAAAAATACAGAAAACTGGCTGCAACACAAACAAACCTGGAGTAACTGTTTCATAATGAATAATTTGTTTTATATTGCCATTTCAAATATATACTACAATGTTTTATTTATATATAATATATATATATATATATATATATATATATATATATATATATATATATATATATATATATATATATATATATACACACACACACACACACACACACACACACACACACACAGACAGTATATCGCTAATGCACAGTCCAGTATTTTCAGTTAAATTTTGACTTCAATAACTGATCTCTGTCTGATGTTGAAATACAGTCACTGTGCTTAAATGTCAATTTGCACTTTCATCATATTGAACGTTTATTTTTGCATCTTACAGTTTTGTGTGTGTGTGTGTGTGTGTGTGTGTGTGTGTGTGTGTGTGTGTTTTAAATCATGGTATGTTTTTATTTAGACTATTTACACTTTTTTCCTTTATACATAGTGTCTTTACTCATGTATTTTTCCAGTTTGATCTATTTTTTTAACTGTGTCTCATGCTCTTGCTGTACTGTTATTTCCTTTTTGTAATCAAGAAAGTGCATTTATCTATTTATCTATCTTATAAAATGACAAAACATGTTGGAAGATTTTGGTTACATGACCCTATATTTGTCTCTTTCCCATTTTTTTTTACTTATACATCAGCTGTTGGTCGATATATATAAAAAAAGGCATTTGTATCGTGACACTGACAAGTTTCGGGCCATATATGTGAAAAATAGACATTTAGACTTACTGTTTATCTGCCTTTCCTCCTGTTTTCTACTTTTGTGCTTCATTTTACCTCCTGCTGTTCTGTCATCCATGTGATAAACTCTGGACTCCAACTCTTCACCGTGTTTATCTTCACATTCTCCCACAAACACAACTCGTTAATATTCAGCTCCATTCGACTCACAGATGTAAAAAGCATTTTCACTGACAAATATAATTACTATGACACATTCTGTTTCGGATACCTAAGTGCTGCGTTGCTAATTATTGATCAATACAATTAGTTGGAAAACTTCAGGTGGGCGGGGCCGCGCGCAGGTGTCTGATCTGCTCGTGCGCACGGAGCGGGAGGAAGTAAAAAAAAATAAAAATAAAAATAAAAACTTTTTTTTTTTAAATTAACCTAAAACGGTGGTGACCTGCAATCACCGAAAACAACGGGGATTAAATTATGTTTTTGTGTGCTGATCAAATTTTACATTTTCTCACAATCATTTTTAGGCACCTGTGTAGAAAAAACAAAGCCCGTTGAAACTATCGGCGCGTGTGAATGTAATTTTACTGGCATATTCCATGTTTTTTCTCTCTTTGTTAATCTTCACAAACACATATTTAAACTTACATCCAGTACTTTCATACTTTAAAAAAAAAACACGAGCTCAACATACTGGACATAAATGGGTGTGTGTCTCCCTCTAGTGGATGTAGTGAGTATTTCATCAATGCTCAGAACATCACCCCAGGGGTACAAACTTTAGGCTTTTTTTAATGAAACTGTTGTATTGACTGAAACAGCACGATACAACAATTTTTTTGTATTTGTTATTTCATTTCCACCTTATTATTGGAATTTTCCATGCGTTGTGTGTTTGTGTTTGTGTGTGTATTCATATCTTTCTGGGAACATTGATATGTTTACACAGTCGTGCTATGGGGGCCTCTGACACCATGGGGACCAAAATTCAGGTTCCCACAAGGGTTGAAAATGAATGTAGGTCCCTATTAGTAAAATCTAAATATGTGTGAAGTATGCAAATGATGTGGCTCTTTATATATTTTTTCCGGAAGTCCCCATAAAGCATAAGCTAAACAGGTACAAAGTGAAATATGAATTTGAAGATGTGTTGCCCTATATATATATATATATATATATATATATATATATATATATGTGTGTGTGTGTGTGTGTGTGTGTGTGTGTATTTATTATTCATTTTGCTTTTATTTTTTTATTTAATGTATGTATGTATTTATTTATTTATTGAATGGATTAAATTTATATAGCTCTTTTTTGGCCATTCAATATATGTATTAATTTATTTATTTATTTTCCCCCAAACCTTTATGACATTTTATGCTTCTTAAGGCTGTGTTTTTAATTTGATTTTGATTTGATTTAGTGATTTATTCCAAACATGCAATAGAATGTAACATATATGTGAACTAGCAAAGCAGAAATAATAATACATTACAATTGTAGAAAGAAGGGAATAAGTGTTTTGTTTTTAGTCACACCTCTATGCAATGCTATATCTCTACGAAACAATAATAGATGTATAGGATAAGTAATGTATAGGATAAGAATATAATGCTATAGATGATGCAATAAGCTCTTACAACTGCCTGCGAAGCAACCAGTGGATTTTAACCTTTCTGTCAGATGTCAGTAAGGCTGGGTACCAAATTAAGAACTTACGTTCCAGTTGCAGTACCTTTGTTCCAGTTCCTGAACGGTACCTTTTACGGTTCCCATTTTACAATTGATATAGCAATAGGATTTGTATAGCACATTATCATACATAACTGCCATTTAGTTCAATATATTTAGGGCCTCGGCCATTGAGTAACTTAAAGACAATCAGAAGAGTTTAGGGCTTGTGTTCACAGGATGAGGTTTTTAGCACCGAGAGCACTAAAAACCTTGTATCACAGTCCCAGGCGGAGGTGGAGAGAGGACTCAGATGTTCAGTGTTGAAGGGAAAAATTATTTAATAACAAACAACAAAAAGCCGACAAAGACAGAGATAAAACAGAAATAAGACCAAACAAAACCTGGGGGGGGCGGCACGGTGGTGCAGTGGTTAGCACTCGTGCCTCACAGCAAGAAGGACCCTGGTTCGAATCCCATACCAGACCTTTCTGTGTGGAGTTTGCATGTCCTCCCCGTGTCCGCGTGGGTTTTCGCCGGGCACTCCGGTTTCCTCCCACCATCCAAACACATGCACTGATAGGTTAATTGGTTAATCTAAAATGGGCCATAGGTGTGAATGTGAGAGTGATTGTTTGTCTATATATGTTCAGCCCTGCGATGAACTGGCGTCTCATACAGGGTGTACCCCGCCTTCGCTCATTGTAGCTGGATTAGGCCCCCAGTGACCCCCGTGACCCTAGTGAGGATAAAGCGGGTTCAGATAATGAATGAATGAAAACCTGGGGGTAGATCAACCAGAGTCCGTGGTGGTGAATGAAATGACCGGGTTATGGTAACAAGTGAAAAAAACAGCCTGTCCAGGTTATGGAGGTGACAAACTGAATGGTCCCACACCGGCAACTGCAAGCTGCATTGCTTAAATTCTGCAGATCAGCAACAACTTGCAGCTGCACAGTGCAGACCTGGTGAATCTGGTAAGTACTGGAGGAAAGGTCATGACAAGACGCTTTCCACCAATGAGCACATGTTGTTGCTAAATTACACAAATGTCACACACTTCCGTGTTAGAAACATTGTATGTGTATACATTAACACCTTCCTTGTTATTAGCATACAAAACCACTTTTATTTAAAAACAAACAAACAAACAGTAAATATAGGCTATGTACCGGGCAGCCCAACTGATGCCGCAACATCTCTCCATGTCTTCGCTTTTAACCCTGAGTCGTGGTATCCCTTAAAGCAAATCAAGGCAAAGTTATTACTATAGCACATTTCATGTACAGGACAATTCAAGGTGCTTTACTCAAAACTTATGAAAAAAAAAAAAAAAAAAAAAACAGGTTGTCTGAAACCACTAAGATCAATCTCTAAACCTGGTCCAAATACGTCGCCATTCTTTTCGGTGGTTGTTGACTGTGGTTGTCCTGCCTCTTCCTGACTTTTGATTGGTCAGTAAGAGAATTGTGACATTGATGAGTGCAGTGCTGTTCTAAAAGATGAACTAATTCCAACTTTTTTTTTTTTTTGTCTGCATTTGTTCTCATTGTTTAACACCACAGAAAGGGAGTCAACATTGTTTGAGATTAATGCATATTTTAGTCTTGCAGCCAAATATTTTAATATTTAGTGCATGTATGTGACCATCATCGGTCCTCCCTGAAAGCTGAGCAGACATCCTTTATTAGAACTCTCTATTATAATCCAGGGAGGGCAGTGCTACACCTCAGTGATGTGTGGGGGAAACAATTCCAATTCCAACTTAAAAAAACTATTGAACTATTTCCAACTTAAAAAAACATCTCTGCGGTTTTTTTTTAGCTCTCTTGACACTGAACTACATATGACAGCACTATAGATGCATATATATATATATATATATATATATATATATATATATATATATATATATATATATATATATATATATATATAAAACATTGTAATATATATTTTTAATATATAATTCAAATGGCCATATAAACACATTATTCATTAGGAAACAGTTACTCCAGGTTTGTTTGTGTTGCAGACAGTTTTCTGTATTTTTTGCAATAGAATGTAATAGAAAAATGACAGACATTTTTAACATGTGGTCTTTAAAATACATTTTGACAGCTTTTATAACTAGAAAAGCTTTCTGAGAGCACAGACCTCCACCAAGGTAGCCGTTGGTTGATATTGTCAGTAAATGCTCTGTTTGTAACACTTCTCCATTTCAGTCTTTATTAACTAACTTATTTTATTAACTTGTAAGTAGTAACTTATTCTTTGTAAATGAGTGAATTTAGGCAGGTAAGTCTGTCTGTCATTTCGCGGAAGTAGAACAACAGAACACCACTGATTTCTACTTTTTGTCTCATAATTTTTACTTTTTTCTATAATTATGGCTTTTCATGGGGATGAATGTGGACTTTCATAGTTTACAATTGCATAGCTGTGTTAGTGATGAAAACTCCACTAAATAAGGTTGCACGTGCGTAGTTAAAATGTCATAATTATGAGATAATATCTTATAATTTAGACTTTTTATCTTGTAATTATGACTTTTTAATCTCATAATTTTGCCCTTTTTATCTCATAATTAAGAATTAATTATGAGATAAAAATTAATTACGACTTTTTAATCTCATAATTGTAACTTTTTTTTTCAGTAGCAGAAACGAGTTTCCTTAATTTTCTAATAAAAAAGGAAGAGGGAAAATATTTCGGGTCGTTGTGGTAAACGTTGGTTATTCCTACATTTCCCTCGGTCCCTGAACGCCGCAGTCACCCGAAGCATTATGGGTAAAGTATGGGTTGTGTTGCATAAGGTGTCAAAAGGCACTGGCGGTAATGGAGGCTGTGTCAGACCGGTCCCGGGGTCCAATAGAGGGATAAACCGGGTCATGCAGCGGTTCGGAGGCCTGTCCGTGTGTCTGGAGCTGGGGGGTCTATCAGTCTGGAGACCCGGTGTCCGGAAAAACCCCCACAGCCCCCAGACCCGCAGCATCAGCGGGACCACCAGGGGCAGGCAGCGGGTCCAGAGCAGGGGTGTGTGTGAGGGTCCAGTTCGGCCTGTGTGCAGCAGGAAGCTGGTGTTCGCCGGACAGACACACAGACATTTATGTTCCAATGAAAAGAGGCCGGACATCTGTGTGGTCGGAACCCCGGACCACATCACATGGGTCCACTGTAAAGTCATCATGTTCCTGGTCAGGCTTTACTTTGAGGTAGATCTGGAATCAGTGGAGTTTGAGAGAGGAGCCAAACAGGTAAAGGCTCACACAGGGGCGTCACAGACATTTAAAATGTGGGGGCACATGAGCAAAATATTCTGAATCTATCATCGGAAAATTAACGAACAATTAAATTTTTACATTAAAAAAGTAATATATGGCCGAAAAAAAATAACAAAAATGTGTTTTTCCTCAATTAAACATTTATTCAATTCATAAGTCAAAATTATGAGATTTAAAAAAAAACTGATATCAGTTTAGAATGAAAAAATCAGACATTGATTTTACAGACACTGTTCCTCTTTTTTTCTTACAAAAATGTTTTGTCAATGTCAGGGGAGACGACTAAAAATATGTTCCTCAGGGGGAACATCAGTGAAAAAAGTTCTAGAACCACTGTCTTAGGGTAAATGTCACAGAACAAGACATAGTTTAATTGACTTAGGGCGTATTCACATAGTAAAGTCCGGACCAAGGTTTGGACCAGAACCTTTTTTTGGCTTTTCACACTGTACTTATAATCCAGACTTTATTTACAGTCTTCATTCACACTGTATTGAATCAAATGGACCAACGGACTTTAGAACGTCATGTCGTCAATGTGTGTACAGCGTGCGTCTCTCTATACTCAACCCTGATTGGTTAGTAGATGAGTGCGCTACACTGTTGCAGGAAATGGACCCAGTTACTAGTTTTATGAGTATTTTCCAATTCAGTCTTTATAGTATCATCCGACCAAATTTCAATGAAATACCTGGTTCCCTCGTCTCCCCATGTATTGCCGCGACTCATGCTTGGACGTTGACTAGATTCCGCGCACGTGACTGTGACGTAATTGGTCCGATAGTCCGGACTTTCCTAAACAGACCTTTCACACTGTGCACCAGCGAACCTTGGTCCGGACCGAGACTACCTCCTCAGCTCGGACCAAAGACTCGGTCTTTAGTCCGGACCAAGGTTCGGGGGAGGTTTCACACTTGTCAATAAGGTTCGAACTTTCCTGGAAAGTCCGAAAGTCCGGATTTTCTGAGTGCTATGTGAATAGGCCCTTAGTTTAACAACAGTAACATTTCTCATTACTTACTGGTTAATGACTGTTTGTTAACACCACGAAGAAGAGCTGTTTACATTACCACTGAACTGAGGTGCGCTTCATTTACATATGCTGTTGTGCCGCCCGGGCGGGTAAACAGTTTAAACCATAGATATTGTAACAGCCCCGAAATGTTATTGATGTTTGTTTGGTGTGATTGTGACGACAGTAACTGTTTATCCTGAAATAAAAAGTAGGTGAGACCAACTCTGTCTGTTTCCTGGATCCAGTAACGATACAATATATAAACTCAGGAAAAAGTGGAGGCTATGAAATCATCTGGGTGGAGAAGTGGGGTTGATGCAACACCCCCATCCCCCACGGGTGCGACGCCCATGGGCTCACACACACTATTCTACTAATCCATTCATCTGGCATTTTTCTACGAGTTGATTCAATGAAATAATTTTTTTGAAAAGGAAAAAAGAAAAGTGGAAAATGTGAAGCAGACATAAACCTGTCCTTCAACCCAGAACCATCTGAAACAACCACAAAAAGTATACAGTTAAATGAACATGGGGAAAATATAGATGCCTGTCCTCTGCAGTGGACAAGAGTTTTAGAGTTTTAATTAGAAAAACTGAAAAAGATATTTAATTAAAAAGTGTGTATGCGGGAAAACAACAACAAAACTGTTGCATCACACTGTTTCCAATGAAGGCAATTATTTAATAATAATAAAAAAAAAATCCTGAACTTTCATTTTGCTGGGACTTGGGTAACATAATAATATAATAACAATGAGAGAGAGAGAGAGAGAGAGAGAGACACAGGAAAAGATGGAGAGAGAGCAACAGAGAGAGATGACATGAGGGAGACACACACACACACACAGAAAAAGAGGGAGGGAGGGAGAGTGACAGAGAGAGAGAGATGAGATGGGGAGAGAGAGGGAGAGAGAGAGAGCAAGGGACAGACAGACACGCACAGAAAGAGAGAGAGAGGGAGAGAGAGAGCAACAGAGAGAGATGAGATGGGGGAGGGAGAGAGAGACAGGGAGATACACAGAAAAGAGAGAGGGAGAGCGACGGAGAGAGAGAGAGGGAGGGAGAGAGAAAGGGACAGACACGCACAGAAAGAGAGAGATGAGATGGGGGAGATAGAGGGGAGGGAGAGACACACATACACAGAAAAAGAGAGGGAGGGAAAGAGCAACAGAGAGATGAGATGGGGAGAGAGTGGGGGAGGGAGAGAGAGACAGGGAGAGACACACACAGAAAAAGAGAGAGAGAGAGAGGGAGGGAGAGAGAGAGAGATGAGATGGGGGAGGGAGAGAGAGACAGGGAGAGACACACACACAGAAAAAGAGAGAGAGAGAGAGGGAGGGAGAGAGCAACAGAGAGAGATGAGATGGGGGAGAGAGGGAGAGAGAGACTAGTTAATTCCTCAATTTTTAAATTTTCCTTGTTGCCATCACCATTCTGAGTGAGTGAGTGAGTGAGTGACAGACAGACAGACAAAACAGTGGGAGAGAGTGTGTGTGTGTGTGTTAACAGTGTGTGTGATGGGACAAATATTATTTAATTAATTCAGTATTGTGCTGCATTTAGTGTGTTTTTTTTTTCATAGGAAAACGTTTTATTACTTTCCACCAGTAACAAATTAAGGTATTTTTTTGTGTGTGTTTACTGAGGCTGGTCAGATTGAGGGTCCCGATGGAGGGCAGGTTTGATGGGGGCCCTAGTTAACTATCTGGGTTTGTCTAACTGAAAGTCTGCCACTGAGCGGTTATAGGGTATATGCATTTGTAATATTAATTGTGACTGAAATTCTACATTAATATAAATAAATCACTGCACATTCAGCTGTTGTACATTGTTTAGTATTTCCATTTTATGCTTTAATATAAGTTTTCAGAAGATTGGGCACTGCAGACGACAACATGATCTTTTTAAAAAGGCTACAAAACATGTTTTAACATTAAATAGATGTTTCGTCCTCTCTGTTCTATTGTCCTTTTGGTTGATGACAGAAGAAGTATCTACAGATGTAGAAACGTTTCACAATTTCTGCAAGATTCTTCAAAGTACAAATATCACCAATAATAGAGAAGAGTGAAAATGTGAATAGTCAGTATATTTGCCTGTGTATTGCACTCTACATTTTGGGTCCAGTTCATTAACAACTTACGATGGAACTAATAAACAACTGAAACAAGTGGGGGAGAGATATAATATATTGCTATATATTGTATAGCAATATATTATATTGTTATACATGGCAATATAATATTTGTGTAAAAGTTTAAAGCAGTATAAGTGATGGTTCCAATGTTAAAAAAAAAAAAGTTGTTTGTGTGAAATAAATTTTCCAGGAAAATTAAGGAAACAAAGCTTTAATTCAGGAAAATTCCAATTGAATATTTATTTTGATTAATTGGAGTAAATAAATAAGTTTACCAATTCGTGCTAGTTTGCCTGTGTGTATTAAATTATATTGTAAGTAATATTTAAAAGTTTATTTAACTTGTAGAAACGTGCAGGAACCCTGTAAATATAATATACGGGAATAACTGAGAATCTACATATGCTTGATTTAAATGATGACAGTCAGGTTTTGCCAATACCAGCCTGTCTGTTTATGTTTCAGGGGGAAGTAGCTGAATGTTGAAGACAAACAATAAGTTGGCTGGAGCCGTATCTGTAGTCAATTATACTGTATGTTGGCAAACATCAGCTGTTTAAACACCCACAGTTAACTTCATGTAACTCTATCACTGTTAACAGAGGATAGCTACTGTTGATGTAATTGTTGGTTCTTGGTTAAATTCCAGGCAATAAGGATGATGTACACAAAATGGGTTCATTTTTTAGACCTGATTAAATCAGAGCTAAACTTTAAATTCTGTTTCACCAAACTTCTATAGTAGCGTGTAATTGATAAAGAATCCATTTAAACTGATCTTTAAACCTCAGTTTAGGTTTTAATCTAAATGTAACCGTTCATTGTGCACATTTGCAGAAAATGGAAATGTACAAAAATAGAATATTAATACAATCTGCATTCACTAGTGTATAATCGTCAGAAAAGGTCAAGTTTTGTGTTTTCTTGACCTTAGAATGGACCATATATATATATATATATATATATATATATATATATATATATATTTACAGAGGGACAGTTCACCATGTTGCATCATGTTTGTTTTGTTGTTCCAAATGTTTTTTCTTAAAGGAGTTATTCCATGGTTATTTCATTAATATTATTGTGTGGGGGCGGCTGTGGCTCAGTTGGTAAAGCAGGTCGTCCGATGATTGGTTGGTTGGCGGTTCATGTCCCGGCTCTGGCTGTCCATGTGTCGAAGTGTCCTTGAGCAAGACACTGAACCCTGACTTAGGATCCTAGTAGGACTAACAGAACCTTAGAGTGAGATGAGTGTTTGTGAATGGGTGAATGTGAGGCTAATGTAAAGCACTTTGAGCACCATGAAGGTGGAAAAGAACTATAGAAGTGACCATTTACCATTCTCCATTGTTATTGAATGCATTGTGTGTTGGTTCTATTTTAAAAAAAAAATGTCCGTATTGTTTTATTTCCAGCAGTTTTTTCATGGTAGAAAAATAACTTGAGGTGGAACAACAGAGTTTACCGGTACTTCCTCATACATGTCCATGACGTGGTGACGAGGCGTCTCTGATTGGCTCAGAATGCGTGAAGGAACACCCCCCCCTCCCCTTTTGCTCTCTGTGTGTTTTTACCTTTACCAGAGTATCATCCAGCTAGGTTTCGTGCTGTTGTTTGTTCTGAAAACATGTAGGGAAAAAACGAGGCTTTATTTCCACAGTCCACAGAGAGCACATGAACCAGTTTGATCCGCCATTTTTTTTTTCCAGTTTGTGCAGCAGCTACTGTGGCTCCGTCTTCTCTTGTAGATGCTAAAGCTAATGCTACTTCAGATTCGCTGCAATCCCTCGTTCCTCTTGTTGTTTTCAGTGAATGCAGTATGCAGCCAGTGGAGGTGATGAACCACTGTCAAAGGAGCATGTGTTTGTAAGTCGGGGTGACCCATCAGATTCCCAAAGGAGCGTGGAAAAGTGGTTTTCAGTGGAATGACACCTTTAAGTTCACAGATAGAAGTCGAACTGTGAACAAAATTTGAGCATCCCTTATAGAAACAAAATTAATTTCTTTTTCATATATTTCAAGCAAGTGATTAAACAACACAAATAAGTTAACAATACAAAGACTCCCAACAGAATACATACAAGACCAACAAATAAATTAATTTGTCCAATGCTCAAAAAGGAGTGGGAAGAAGAAAACATTTATTTAATCCCACTCTGAGTTTGCCATCTACACACAGAAGTTGTTTTCAGATACATTTTTATTTTCATATTTTTTAATGGAATGTCCTTTGCAACAGACGGCATTTTTGAAGTAAAACGGTGAAACATTTGTCCCCTACAGAGGATATAACCAGCTCATTCCTTCAGTTCACCGACACCAAGAAAACAGCACCTTTTACTTTGTACCCAACATGATTTTTACCCCACCCCCAAAAGATGACAGGAGTACTGTTTTTTTTGTGTTTTTTTGTTTTTTTCTGTCTGATTTTCAGCACGTTTACACAAAAACTACTGGACCCATTTCCATTAAATGTTCTTTAAAGGTGTGAGGTGGTCCATAATAGATCCCATTAAAATCTGGTGAATCTAGGTCAAAGTCACAGTCACCAAAAATCTGTTTTTGCAATGATAAGAGATGGGGTCAATCAGGTAAAATGTGCAGGGGGCAGGGTTTGTTGTACCTGGTCTGTTTATTGTATAAATCATATTTTTATGTTGGTGTTGTTCTACTTCTCTATGTTGTGACTTTGAGCTCCTAGTGTTAACAGTATAATAATACAGAAACAATTAAATTAAATACAACTCAATTATTTGTAAATTATGCTGTGCCCTACCTGGGGTTAAACCCATCCCCCGTTGCAGGGAATCTGATGTAGCATTAGCATTAGCATCTACGAGAGAAGACGGAGCCACAGTAGCTGCTGCACAAACTGGAAAAATGGCGGATCACCTGGTTCATGTGCGCACTGTGGAAATAAAGCCTTTTTTTTTTTGATGCATGTTTTCAGAACAAGAAATGGCACAAAACGTAGCTGGATGATACTCTGGTAAAGGTAAACACACACAGAGAGCGAGAGGGGAGGGGGGAGTGTTCCTTCACGCATTCTGAGCCAATCAGAGACGCCTCGTGACCGCGTATGAGGACGTACCGCTAAACTTTGCTGTTCGACCTCAAGTCATTTTTCTACTGTGAAACAAAGCAATTCGGTCATTTTTTTAAAAATAGAACCAACACACAATGTATTTAATAACAATGGAGAACACAGTTTGCATGTCCTCCCCGTGTCCGCGTGGGTTTTCGCTCCGGTTTCCTCCCACCATCCAAACACATGCACTGATAGGTTAATTGGTTAATCTAAAATTGGCCATAGGTGTGAATGTGAGAGTGATTGTTTGTCTATATATGTTCAGCCCTGAGATGAACTGGAGACTCATACAGGGTGTACCCCGCCTTCGCCCATTGTAGCTGGATTAGGCCCCCAGTGACCCCCGTGACCCTAGTGAGGATAAAGCGGGTTCAGATAATGAATGAATGATCATTTAATGAAATCAAAGAAAGTATGAAGATTATTTAATTACAAAAATAATCAATAAGTGCATCTGTAATTCTGTGTTTGTGACTTAAAGACAACCTGTGACATTCACTGATATGGTCCCCTGTCCACTAGGCTCTGGTTCATGTGTCCGAGTTAATGTCCACTGGCAGGTACCACCGGCTAAAGGGAGTCGTGTCAGATGAGGTAACGCATCAGCTTTTTAATCATACAAAGTGATGTTTCCTTGTCGGTGTGTGATAGTGTCTTTGTTTAACCAGATGATGGAGTACGTGGAGACGAAATGTAAGACTCTCACCAAAACCCAGAGACAGCAGCTCATGGTCACAACAGATGATATTTTATTTCTGCTGCCTGAAGACGTCTCTGTAACCTTTGATGCGTACGGTGAGTTTGTGTTATCGTCAGATATGCATTAATGCTGGGACAGTTGTGTGTTTTTTTAACAATGTGGAGAAGATGAACCTACAGATCAAAGCTGAACCAAAATAGCTGTGCAGTAATAGATGGCGATACTCAGAGGTCAGAGGTCAGAGGTCATAAAACCTGTCTGTACTCTTGACCTGGACGTTTTTGAACTGATTGAATTTAATTTTTTTTTTTTTTTTTTTTTTTTACAGAACTTTAAAGCTGTAATGTCTTGTTGATTCATCTACTAATGAATGGAAAGATATTAACACGAAATTTATATTGTAATACTGGAAGGTCTCAGAGCATGTGTGTGTATGTGCTTGTCTTAATGTCTTTCTGGGGACATTGATGTGTTTACAGTCACCATGGGGACCAAAATTCACAATCTCCACAGTGGTTGACCCCTTAACGTCCATTTTCTGTTGTCCAGTGGTCCCCAACCTTTTTATAACCGCAGACCGGTTAACGTTTGACAATTTTACCAAGGACCGGGGGGGGGGGGGGGCTTGGTCTGTGGGAATCACCTGTCACAATAAATCCATATGTCAAATACAACTCCTGGTATTGTCTGTTAAAATATTTCCTTTTCTTGGAGGTTGGAGGCTCTGCTTCTGTCTCTTCAGTGGCCTTTTCCTCTTTGAAAAGAAACTGTAAAAACATCAGTTTTTACTTATTCTGCGAACATGTGGGTTACATTTTTGGCATTGAGGTGACAGAGACGTAACCGAGAGAATCCGGTCATTTTTCAAAATAAATGATTGTTCAGACTCGGATAATAAATACAAGAGAAATAATTAATTACATAATTAATTATTAGGCGGCCAGCGGCCCGGTACCGATTGATCCACGGACCGGTACCAGGACCAGGACCAATGTTTCCCAATCCTGGTCCTCGTGGGCACACTATCCTGCATGTTTTAGATGTTTCTCCCTCCAAATACACCTGATTTAAATGATCAGTCTGTCATAAAGCTTTGCAGAAGAATGATAATGACCGTCAGGTGTGTTTAAGGAGGGAAACATCTAAAACATGCAGGATAGTGTGCCTTACGAGGACATTATACTGCCAATCATATTGTATTATTACATTTTAAATACATTTGTAATTTAGAATGTAAGTACCTACACTGCTTTTAATCGTGGGGGTTGAATTGAACCACATTTCATTTGTAGTCGTTCATTCAACCTTATGTTCGACTTCTCAGAGTTCATAAGTAACATGAAGATTTTTATGTATTTTTTATGATTTTAGAATCATTCTGAAATAAAATTGTTTTTTAGTCAAATATGTTCATGGATAATGAAGCCATTGTTCTTTTATCATTTATTTTTTACAGTAAGAATTCATGAAAAAAACAAAAAAAAACCAAAAAACAAAAAAACAAAAAAACAAAACAAAACAAAAAAAAAAATATATATATATATATATATATATATATATATATATATATATATATATATATATATACCCTAATGGGACAAGGTCATTTATAAATGATGGTACCCTCAAAATAAAGGTCAAAGGTCAACGTTGTAAAGTGAGCATAGGAAATTTATTTTAGGTCTTAATACTATTAAAATCCAAGGTCATTAATTTTATTTATTAATTTTCTTAAGTCTTATAAAGGGTTAAAGTGTGTAAGATTTTAGATACTTTCTAAAAAAAAAATTGTAGAGCAGTAAAATCTATTGTATGTGCTATACTCAAATGAATTATCTCCACTTACTTTAGAATTTAAATTATCTTTCAGTTTCTTGATTTTTATTTGAGTTTGAACAAATCTGTGAAAGCACAACCCATCAACCTCTGGTGGTAAATTATTGTCGATTATATTCAAGTCCAATTGTAGAGCAGTGAACGTGGAGAAAGGATGATTTGATTCTTTATTTCTTCAACTACTACAGGTCGAAAGTTCTGCTTCGTCGTCATAAGGTTTTGGTTCCTGACGACACTAGAAGGACCTGACGACCCAGAGGGAACCAAAATCTTCAAAATATCATCCAGTAACGATGGCGGCCCACAGAAGAAAATAGCAACTGCCGTGTATGAGTAAGTACTTCCAATTAATTTCCATATTTGTCGTCCTTTTGTCCCCTGCTATGGATCATGATTAAATATTTCCTTTCCCTCCTTTGTCGTTGCCAGTTCTTCTCCGTGTGCTGGCTCTCATTAAAAGCTCATTCTTGATCTGTAATTTTCGAACATGTTCTGTGCCAAACCCATTTAATTTCTTTATAGAGAGTGTTGAACCACAATTAAAAAGGTACAAATATTTGCTTTGACGCATAATTATAAGTTGGCTAAAGTTAGCTGCAGGTCTGTGAACATATGGCAGGTGTGTTTTTGTGGGCGGGAAAAAAGCCACAGCTATGCAACAACTGATGCTGAAAGTTAAGTCTCTTTCAAATTAAATATTATTTTGGAAACATGCTCTGAGGTGTCATGCGTGGGTTCATATAATATATTTAACAGCTTGCTTTGCTGCTGGACTTCCCCCATATTATATTCATGGTGGTAAAGAGGGTAAGTAAAAGCCACGACACAATAACTGTCTTCAGGGTGATACTTTAGTAACTCAGTGTGTGGGAGGAAAATTATACTATAAGATCATTTTATAATGCAATTGAATTTTATTTAATTTTTTTAGTGAAAGATAGTTTGTATTAATTTTTAATGTCTTTGTTGTTTCACTTCAGTCTTAAAATTAGATGAACAGTCTGACTTTGGAAATATGCACCAAAAGTATTTCAGTAGATACATGTGATTATTAATGGAATATTATACTTCACATGTTCTGAACAGATGCAAATTGATAATATTTAATAGAAATCTATGGATTCTTGGTGACATTAATATTGATGTGATTCTTGATACATTTTCTGTGTAAAAAAAAAAATTTTAAAAAA
Source organism: Siphamia tubifer (assembly GCA_020466265.1). NCBI lineage: Eukaryota > Metazoa > Chordata > Actinopteri > Kurtiformes > Apogonidae > Siphamia > Siphamia tubifer. Next base: position 14,827,780 of record CM035798.1, on the reverse strand, counting down.
TGCTGGGCCAGTGTTCAGAGTGAGAAGTCCCACTACTGCATCGATCTAACATGTAGCTCCACCCACTTTCTTCAGCCTCCAAAGCAAAGAACATCATAAAACAACATATATCGCAATGGAAAACATTTTTTGGACAATTTTAAGGTTTCATACAATGTCAAATATTATTATTATTATTATTATTATTATTATTATTATTATTATTATTATTATTATTATTATTATTATTATTATTATTATTATTATTATTATTATTATCCAACACCAGACCTTTCTGTGTGGAGTTTGCATGTTCTCCTCTTGTCTTCCTCCAGTTTCCTCCCACCATCCAAACACATGCACTGATAGGTTAATTGGTTAATCTAAATTGTCCATAGGTGTGAATGTGAGAGTGATTGTTTGTCTATATATAGTGAAGAAGTATTTGAACACCCGGCTATTTTGCAAGCTCTACCACTTTGAAGTCATGGAGGAGTCTGAAATGTTCATGGTAGGTGCATGTCCACTGTGAGAGAGAGAAACTAAAAAGAAAAATCCAGAAATCACAATGCATGATTTTTTTATTTTTTTTTGTCTGCATTTGTTCTCATTGTTTAACACCACAGAGAGGGAGTCAACATTGTTTGAGATCAATGCATATTTTAGTCTTGCAGCCAAATATTTTAATATTTAGTGCATGTGTGTGACCATCATCGGTCCTCCCTGAAAGCTGAGCAGACATCCTTTATTAGAACTCTCTATTATAAGCCAGGGGGGGCAGTGCTACACCTCAGTGATGTGTGGGGGAAACAAAGGCTGGACAGGACGGACAGGGACAGAAAATAACAGGTAACAGGTGGTGCTATTGCAGTTAAAGATTGTAAGGTGGTGTGTTATTCCCAACTACTAACTGTCCATCAATAAAAATAAATAAATAAATCGAGAAAAGAGAAGAAAACCAAAACAGCACAAAAGAAAAAGAAATTCAAAAAATAAATAATTAAACAAAAATGGTAGTGAGCACCACAGTTGTGGATGACTTGATAGTGTAAAATGCATGATTTTTTTAATGATTTATTTGTGTGATATAGTGGCAAATAAGTATTTGAACACCTGAGAAAATGAATGTTAATATTTGGTACAGTAGCCTTTGTATGCTATTACAGAAGTCAAAGGTTTCTTATAGTTTTCACCAGGTTTGCACACACTGCAGGAGGGATCTTGGCCCACTCCTCCACACAGATCTTCTCTAGATCAGTCAGGTTTCTGGGCTGTCGCTGAGAAACACGGAGTTTGAGCTCGATCGGGTTCAGGTCTGGAGACTGGCTGGGCCATGCTAGAACCTTGATATGCTTCTTACGGAGCCACAGAGCCACACGACCCATCTTCAATGCTCTGACTGAGGGAAGGAGGTTGTTCCCCAAAATCTCACAATCCACAGCCCCAGTCATCCTCTCTTTAACGCAGTACACTCGTCCTGTCCCATGTGCAGAAAAACACCCCCATGCTTCACAGTAGGGAGGGTGTTCTTCAGATTGTACTCTTCATTCTTCTTCCTCCAAACACACTTAGTGGAATTATGACCAAAAACTTCTATTTTGGTCTCATCTGACCACAAAACATTCTCCCATGACTCCTCTGTATCATCCAAATGGTCATATGTAAAATTAATACGGGCCTTAACATATGCTGGTTGGTGCCATGAATGATTTCAAATCATGACGTCTTAGTGTATTACCTTCAGTAACCATGGAAACGGTGGTCCCAGCTCTTTTCAGGTCATTGACCAACTCCTGTCGTGTAGTTCTGGGTTGATTCCTCACCTTTCTTAAAATCATTGAGACCCCACGAGGTGATTTCTTGCATGAGGCTCCACTCCGATTGAGATTGAGCATCATGTTTAGCTTCATCCATTTTCTAATGATTGCTCCAACAGTGGACCTTTGTTCACTAAGCTGCTTGGCTATTGCTCTGTAGGCCTTTTCCATCCTTGTGGAGGTGGACAATTTTGTCTCTGGTGTCTTTGGACAGCTTTTTGGTCTTCTCCATGTTACAAGTTAAAGTCTTACTGATTGTATGGGGTGGACAGGTGTCTTTATGCAGCTAACGACCTCAAACAGGTGCATCTGATTTTCAGGATGCTACATGGAGTGCAGGTGGACTTCTAATGTGCGGACTAACAGGTCTTTCAGGTTCACAAATAAATCGGTAAAAAATCATGCATTGTGATTTCTGGATTTTTCTTTTTAGTTTATCTCTCTCACAGTGGACATGCACCTACGATGAAAATGTCAGACCCCTCCGTGATTTCTAAGTGGGAGAAATAGCAAATTAGCAGGGTGTTCAAAATAGTCTTTTCTTCACTGTATGTTCAGCCCTGAGATGAACTGGAGACTCATATGGGGTGTACCCCACCTGAGATAGGCTCCATGTGACCCCTGTGACCCTAGTGAGGATAAAGCTGGTTCAGTACTATTATAATAAATTAAATATTTGTGAAAAAGTATTTTCTTTGTGTTTCAAAAGGTCTGGCTGCATCAGACACAGTAACAAAAAAAAGAAGATTTAGCATTTTTTTGTTAGTATGAAAAATAAAACTAAATTGTTGACAGTTTCAACACATCATGCTTTGGATATGTTTCATTATTTCACTGAAACATCCAGTTTTAACAGAGCAGATCTATAACATTAATGTACTAGTAAAATCAATGAGTGGGATGGAGACACTTGCTTCATGTTCAGTTAATATCGTAGGTGAAAAAATTACTTTTTCTTGAGTTTTGTCTCTTTTGATTAATCAAGTATCTATATGAACTGTGAATTAAATAGAGGAAAACACATGAATTATTTTGGAAAATGCAGAAAATAGATGGATAGACTTTATTAATCCCTTACAAGAAATTTCTCACTTATGGCAGCAGTAGAGTTCAGTTCAGTTTAGTTTAGTTTAGTTTATTTCGAGTACACAAAATCATCAAAAGATCAATCATGATGGTTAAAAAAAACAAAAAAACATATTTCTTACACTCGAAAAGGCGTGGGGAGAAGTAAAACTTCACACCCCCTTTTTATAAAATAATAATCCAGCAGCTTCTGCATTCTATGATTTAACACACTTTTTTATATCTATTTATCCTTTATGCAAAATATCTACAATCATTTATATACACATTGTTTTATAAGTCACACAAAGCTATTTGTTTCATGAACTATAAATATAATTATATTCACTTTATATTTACTACAAATACAGTATTTAATATATCTCGTAATCATGATAATCTATATTAATTTATTACTATAAAATCTTATTTCGTACATCCTTCTACATTATAACTGAATATTCACTTATTGCAGATTTTAATGTAAAAAACAAAAAGAAAAACAATGATAGCATTGAACACCAACACCAATAATGTTTGACAACAATTACAGAACAGGGAATACCAACAATGGTAAGGACATTATACCAGTATTGATAGGTAAACAACAATATTAAACCACAGGTGAAAAACAAGTTTCCATGGAAGACGGAACAGAATGCAAACACATACAGTAAAACATACTCAGACAGCAGACATTGTCGACACAGTACACGTGGAAAACCATGATTGGTCTTTTTGAATTTATTCACAGATGCATGTGGTGTCCAAAAACGTTTTTCCTCCACTGTAGAGTATTTCGAACAATAATTCCTATTTCATACTATATATGATCACTGATCTGTAGTTTGTTCCATTAGTTTCCACAGTACTGTGGAAAGACTGTAAAAGACTGTACTTAAGTATATGCCATATATTACCTCAGTACTATGGCAACAAGAAGGGAATGAGTAAACAAACAAACAAAAACAAGAGGAGAATGACATCGTGTAACCATATACCCCTGATTGGCTTAATATGGCGTCAGAATGTGACATGATTGAGCCATAGGTGTTGACCCATCTGATGAAGGTGAGACGATGTGAATGAAAAAAATTCTATCTTGTCTGAATTCAGAGGTATTACCACTGATGTGTTTTAGCTGTTGACCTTCACTGTGACCTTGACCTTTGACCTCCATTGTTCAAAATCTAATGGGTTCTTCTTTGACCCATTATCTATCATTCCTGAAAGTTTCATCAAAATCCGTTCAGAACCTTTTGCATAATCCTGCTGACAGACAGACAGACAAATGGACCAGAATTTAATACCTCCTTAGGGAAGGAAATAAATAACTATAAGTATATAATGTTTAAATTGTATAATTACCTTTTTTTTTATATTTGGTGCAGCCATGGCTCAGTTGGTAGACAAGGTTGTCCAATAACGATAGGGTTGCTGGGTCAAATTCCACTCTGTCCTAATCAGTTCCTTGTGCCCTTGGGCAAAGACACTTCACCCTCCTTGCCTCCAGTGTCACTCACACTGGTATATGAATATTTGGTGGTGGTCAGAGGGACCATAGGTGCAAAATGTCAGCCAGGCTTCTGTCAATCTGCCCCAGGGCAACTGTGGATATAAATGTAGTTTACCACCATTAGAGGGAGAATGTGAGAGTGAATGAATCACTAATGTGAAGTGGTTTGAGTGGGCAATAAAGTGCTATATAAATCCAATCCATTATGATTATTATTGTCACATACACTAATAGTGAAACTGAACTGATACTGATATTAAAATTTTGACTTGACTAACACCTGAACCTGATGTTTTTTTAAACCTCCAACAAACATCTACATAATAGTGACTTAAATATAGAAAAATACACGATTAACACAGAATATTAAAAAAAACTGATACATTTTTTTAAATGTAGAGAAATTCAGTTCATGGGTTGAACAAATGAAACAAAGCACGTACTGTAATGACCTGACTCTGAGATGAATACTTGTCTTTGCATTGATTCAAAATTCTGGTTTTATTTGTAAGACAAAGCCACCACAGTACAAACACAAACACAGCTGCTTCTGTGTGAATTAAATGGAATAAATACACACATACATGATTTATACTGAAAAGTACACAAATAATAAAAATTGCAGTAAATGGTGATAAGATTTGTGGTAAATGTTCTGCACTTACATAGTTCAAAGAGCTTTACCTTAGCCTCACATTCACACACCAGTAGGTTTCTAAGGTTTAAGGTCAGTTCTACTGGGAGACGAAGTCAGGGTTTAGTGTCTTTGCCCAAGGACACTTCGACGTGTGGATAACCCAGAGCCGGGATGCAAACTGCCAACCTCTCGGTCATTGGGCGACCCACTCTACCAACTGAGCTACAGCCGCCCTAAAACTAAAGTCCATTATTGGTCCAGAAAATATTATGGATGTGGTCACTGTAGATGTGGTTACAACACAAAAGGGTCTTTAACCCTTTAAACCTCCAAGGGTCCACATATAGGCCAGAAGTAGTCACTGAAAAATGTTAAGTAAACCACCCAAACCTGTCCCACATGTCACATGACCTAATGTAGTTTGACAACGGATATTCTCATAGAGAGAGAGAGATTCCAACAAATGCAGTTATAGTCCAACAAAAAACTTGTCCAAATGTAGTCCAAAAACACATCAAAACATCAATAAATATCCACAAATATTTTATCTATTGCATCATTTAACAGGACCCGCCTCCAATATCCCAGTTTTCATCTTAATATTTTCATTTATAATATAATCAAACGCTAACTGCATGTTATTAAAAATGAACCAAACAACAGCATTCAATTTAAGCGAAATTGAGTGGAAGTTAAAAGGGTTAAACTTCGAATTCACTACAAAGACCCGACAACGATGGCCTTTGTGCTGCAGATACACAACTTGTCAAACACCTTGTATCTAATTAATCTACTCATTTAAAGGACACAAACAAGTTGTTCATTGCGTCTAATTCTGTTTCTGCCCTCTTTCACTGCCTGTTTCTAAACAACTGCTGCCGTTTTTGGCTGTGGAGACAAAAATACTCATCTTCCTGCGCCTGTTATTGTAAAGCCTCTTTCTGCTGCCATCAGTAATCCAGTTAGTTGTTGGACCACATGGCGTAGCTATTCTACCTAATGCCCACCTATCTAGTTAGCCAGATTCTCTTTCCTATTGTTTCAGGTCTTAGAATCCCTCTGAGAAAGCCTGTTACACTTCAAATTTGATCCCAAAGCCCGGCAGCGGCGGACAGGTTGGCAGGATAAGGAAGCCATTTTTAGAAAGCTCACCTCATTATTTCCAAGGTGAGAGATGAAGCAAAACTTAGTTAGACTGTCTGTTTTAGTTGATGCTGTATTTTTTTTTATTTTTTTTTTTTGCCTCAGATTCCACCGTGAGCTGACGCGAGGAGCTTCTCCTGATTGGACCGTCACCACCGTCTGGCACTGGCACTGGACTCAGGCTGAAACACCCAAATGAAGCCGAGGGAGGGCCAGTGAACGCAAGGATGAAGTTATACGGACGCTGCGAAATGACACTGAAGAATTGTGTGTGTGTGTGAGGACAAACACTTGAGTCCGCAGGATGAATCCAGGAAGAAAAAAACTTTTACTTGAAGACATCTTCTCACCTCAGCCTTCAGACGTGTTCTGTTTTTTTTTTTCCAGTAGCAGAAACACTGTTCGCTTCAATTTCTTTTGTGTTTTAGTTTTTCTTTATGAACACAGATGACTTTAATCTCTTTGCTGGGTTGTGAAATATGACTTATATAAATAAATGTCTTTATTATTTTATACAAGTTTTTGTTTTTTAATTTTTACATTTAAAACAGGGGTCTCAAACTCATTTTGTTTCAGTGGCCACATTCAACCCAATTTGATTTCCAGTGGTCGGATAACTCCAAACTTTTGTCTATGATTTAGTGCAAAACACTCCCATTAAAATATTACAAGTATTTTGTTTTACCAACTATACAAATAAAAAATATGGAAACAACCAGAAAAAAAAAAAACTCAAATTTCCTTGGAAAAATAAATGCAATTTTAACAATGTTTTGCTTCAACATATAATTTTTACATGAAGATGCAAAAGAATAATTAAAATTGTACTGAATTTTCTTTAGACATTTCATGTTGTTCCAGGTTTTTCACATTTTATTGTTACATTATAGTTTGTAAATGTAAATATTTCTATATTTTCATGTTATTTCTAACCCTTTAAACTTCCAAGGGTCCGCATATCGGCCGGAAATAGTAACTGAAAAATGTTAAGTAAACCACCCTAACCTGTCCCGAATGTCACGTGACCTAATGTAGTTTGACAACGGAGATTCTCACACGTTTGAAAGAGAGACAGAGAGTGACAGAAGCACTTTCAGATAAAATATCCACAGCAGGTACAATCACTCAAATGTCAAACAGCAGATCTGAACCTTTATGTCTCATAATTATCAAGAGGAACAATAGTCCAACAAAAATACATCAAAACATCAATAAATATCCACAAATGTTTTATCTATTACATCATTTAACAGGACCTTCCTCCAATATCCCACATTTCATCTCAATATTTTCATATCTAATATAAGCAAACACCAACTGCATGTTATTAAAATGAACAAAAGAACAGCATTAAATTGACTTTATTAAGAAATGTAGATGAAATTGAGTGGAAGTTTAAAGGGTTCAAACTAAAACACAGATAAAAATTTTAAATTGTCATTATTGGCATAATTTAAAATGTTTTTCACATCAAACCGAGAAGAAAATATGGATTAATTATTTTTTTTTGTAGGTTTTTATGTTATTTGATATAATATTGGTCTCTATGTGGAATTAATGCACTTTGCAAATTCAGGCCGCATTAGAACCTTTGGTGGGCTGCCTTTGGCTGCCGGGCCACATGTTTGAGACCTCAACCTTAAAAAATCCATAATGAACCAGTCCATGTGAAATGTTACTCAATATTTGTGAACTGAAGTACCTCAAACCAAGGTATAGTAGTATATACTGTACACTGCAAAAACCTGAATCTTGTGTATTTTTCTCATTTTTAGTCCAAATATCTCGTCACACTTAAAGTAAGACTCAATTACCAAAATAGTAACTTGTGAAATATAAATAACTTATTTTTAGACAATCTTAACAGTCTTATTTCAAGTAATCCACCAAGATAATTTTCACTTCTCTGTCTGCCAATGGAACAAGTGAAAATGATCTTGGTAAGATTTCTTTAAATAAAATTATCAAAATCTACTATACATTTGGTAAGATTTTGATTTTTTTCCCCCAGTGTACGTCCCAAAGAAAACAAAGCACCCAGAGACAGCAGACCCCCACCAAAGCTTGAAATGACATCAAAATGTGACGTGATGGAGCCATAGGTGTTGATCCATCTGATGTCTGAAGGTAAAATGATGTGAATTTAAAAAAAAAACACCAGATTCTATCTTGTGTGAATCCTGAGATATTACCACTGATGTTTTAGACCTTGACCTTTGACCTTCATTGCTCAAAATCTAATGGGTTCTTCCTTGACCCATTATCTATCATTCCTGAAAGTTTCATCAAAATCCATTCAGAACTTTTTGCATAATCCTGCTGACAAACAAACCCAAATTTAATACCTCCTTGGCGCAAGTCATTAGAATCACAGTTTACACATTGATGATTTTCAAAATAATTAAACAATCTAAATGCTATTTCAGGATGTGAATCTATAAGGTTACCTACATCTTGTAGAAGACCCCAGTGACCACAAATAAATATGGATCTTTGTAAACCATGTCATGTTTTTTTACTTCCAGGTTTGGATGCACTTGGCAGCTACAGTATATGAATTAAAATATTTTGCTCACAACTAAAATGCATTCAAATTGTGTGCATAACTTATCAACGGTGAGTGGTTATGAGGTTTTGTTGTTGAAAGTTTTCTATGAGTTAGTCATTTAATATATTTAATCATTCATTTTTGCACTTTAACCAATGTTTGCAGAACATCCGTTTCCTTTTTCATGTAAACAAGCACTCACTTTTTCATAAGATATTTTTGTACAAGAACACAATGAACAGCTTTTTATTCGTAAGGTTTGACCACAGTGGACAACGCTTGTCCTTACAAAACTTGGAGGTAATGATTCACAAAGGTCCTCATTTCTCTGTGACTGAAGCAAATCCATTGAGGTTTTCTGCAAGATGTAGGAAATAAGTTATTTTATGTCCTGAATTTGCATTTTCATTAATTCGCTATTTATAAAATTAGCATTGCAGAAAGTCTGTAATTACTTGGGACATATGGTATAATAGTACATCCTCCTGAGACCCAGAAAAGTACAAGTTTTGGCTTTTTTTCTCTATTAAATAATTACCTTTTTGGAAACTGTACAATGCAACATTTTTTTAGATGCAGTTTTAAACCTTTTCTGAAATGTCCTTTGCAGTGGACAACATTTTTTTGTTCTTAAACCCTCCTTCTTGGCAAGGAGAAACTCCCAAAACCCAGTGGGGGGAAAAACAAAAACATTGGGGAGAACCACAGTGAAGGACAGATCCACTGCCATGGAGATGAAGGACTGATGGACGTGCACGTGCATCTGTAGTCCCAGTCTGTTAGAATGCAGTAGGGTGACGTTATTGTTATCATGGCTAGTAACACCTTTCTCATATCAAAGACTCTCAAGTGTGTCTCATCAGGTTTATTGACACTCAAAAGGGTGAAACTAGAAAGTGCATACAACTATCATAGTTACCAAATGTTTGTTGTGTATAATGTACACACTGCTAGTGCTAAGCTAACGGAAATACTAGAACAATACATCGCGCGTTGTGTACGCCATTTTGACTACGCCGTAAAACGGTTAATTAGCACATTACGTTGCTAGTTATAAACAAATGTCTTGTTAAGAACTAAATTTCATGTACAATTAAAGCTTAAGTTGTAAATAATACAGACCGGCGATACAAGCTCAAATACGAGACACCATAGTCTCATAGGTAGCAGAGGCTACATGCTAGCATAACCTTTGTTTGTTCTGCCGTTACTTCCGGTTGAAATAAACTTTATTGAAAACAGTGCAAATTCGCGAGAGCTACTGAATTCAACCACTAGGTGAAGCTAAATGCACATGAAAATCTATGAAAGAGAGTAAATGGTCAGCACATATATTTTTTTTACATTTGAATGAACTTTTTATGCATAACAGAACAAGTAGGGTGGGTCCATCCAGACAAGTGAGGGTAAGGGAGGAGGTCTGGGGTCATAGGTCAGGGCACAGATGTGTCACCTTAGGTCCTATCATTATTTGGCCCCAGGCAGCTACAACTGAAACAGCACTAGAGCTGGACAATATAGTATGAGTATCAACATCGCAATGTATGTGTTCGCAATAGCCACATCGAAGGTCCTGCAATTATTTAATTTATTTGAGTTTTTTAAATTTATTTGTATATATTTTTTATTTATTAATTTGATTATTTTAGACATTTATTTATTATTATTTGCCTGTCTTTTTATTTATTTAATTATTAATTTTCTTTAATAATTTTGATTATAAGGATGATACTGAAACGTATGTTCTGTGTTGACCACTAATCTGTTTGAACATTTGCGTCAGCACCACACTGCTGTTGTACTCCTGAATATTTTTTTTCATATCGCAATATATATACGGCAGGTTTAAAAAACAAAATTGCAGTGTCAGTTTTTTCTCATATCGTGCAGCTCTAAACAGTACCCAGAGGGGAGTGGGAAAAAGAGACACTGGGTGAATAGGCAGAATCAGACTTTTTTTGTCACTGTTGTATACAATACACTGAGATATACAGACTAAATAAACTAGATACTGAAATTATAAGTGGAGGTAAAAGTGGTCCATAATACCAGGAACATGTGACAGTACAATGTACTTCCCATACTGTTAGGCAGAGGTGGTCAAAGTACTCAAATTGTGTACTTAAGTAGAAGTACAGCTACTTGTGTGAAAAATACTCTGTTAAAAGTAGAAGTACTAATCCTTTACTTAAGTAAAAGTTAAAAAAAAGTACAACTTCTTAATTGTAATAAAGAACAAAAGTCAAAAGTAAAAGTGTTTGTTTTTTTTGTCATGAACGCAATACAATCAGAAAATAAAATGAGAAAAGTTTTAAAAGTATCTAAAATAAAACCTTTAAAGTGAGTTACTGTGTAGATAACGTGTTTGATCGAGTCACAGTTACTCAGTTTTGTGGATATTGTCAGGAAATTTAGGAAAAATGGGGGAAGACAAGTCATAATTGAGATAAAAACTTATGAAATAAAAAAATAAAAATGCATAATTTTAAGATAAAAAGTCGAAATTGTGAGATAATAATTTTGACTTTTTATCTCACAATTTTTACTTTTTATCCCATAAAAGTAAAAATTGTGAGATAAAAAGTCAAAATTGTGACATAATAGTCATATAACTATAATATATAAAGCCATAGTTTCTCTCCTCCACTTATTTTCTCTCTGAAGCGACTGATTTTTCGTACTGTCACATCTCTTTAGTCTGTAAAAGTAATGAGTCTATTCTGAGAATATATAAAGTATAAAGTGCAGATAGTTTTACAAAAATGTAGGGAGTAAAAGTAAAAAGTTGCCAGAAAAATAAATACTCAAGTAAAGTATAGATACCTAAAAAAATCTACTTAAGTACAGTAATGAAGTACTTTTACTTCGTTACTTTACACCTCTGCTGTTAGAGTAGGTTCAGTCTGTTTTTAACTAACCTGACCATAAGCTTTTTCTAATACAGAGACTGTGTCGACTTCTTTAATATTAGCTACAAGCTGATTCCATAAGACAGGAGTTGGTCACTAAAGACTCTAGCTCTTATTGTACAAGGATATTCAAAAACAATGAACCAATTTCATGGTGCATTGCTTCAGTTCTCAAGCATCATCATAGAATGAGGCAGTGACCATTTGAAAGAGCAGTTTTCGAAGTGCTAAATGGCTAACCTCAATGACCTTAAACATCAGATAACACCAACCATCAACTCAGTGGATCATGATATGGTGATTCACGTCTGAGGAGAATTCTCTTATTGTATTGATGCTGTCTGTGCTGCAGGTGGTGGACACTTTGAACACTCGTAAGACAGGAAATAAAAGTTAATTATGCGTAGAATACTTGGGACGGTTAGTGGTTGTTAGTATTCGTGCCTCGCAGCAAGAAAGATCCTGGTTCTATTCCCACACCAGACCTTTCTGTGTGGAGTTTGCATGTTCTCCTCGTGTCTGCGTGGGTTTTCTCCAGTTTCCTCCCACCATCCAAACACATGCACAGATACAGTAGGTTAACTGGTTAATCTAAATTGTCCATAGGTGTGAATGTGACAGTGATTGTTTGTCTATATATATTCAGCCCTGAAATGAACTGGAGACTCATACAGAGTGTACCCCACCTTCACCCATTGTAGCTGGATTAGGCCCCCAGTGACCCCTGTGACCCAAATGAAGATAAAGTGGGTTCAGATGACAAGTGATACTTGTGACTTGGCTTGAGTTTTCTATTTCTTTTTCCTTTTTAACATATTGCATAATGAAATCAGTTCATTCTTTTTGAATAACCCATGTATTTGTGGAGACCCTGGGAACTACTACTATATCTGCATTTTGACAGTGTTCTGTTGGGATTGTACAGCGCCAGAGGTACCATCAAACTATTAATGGTCTACAAGTAAAATGCTTCCGGAATAAAACTAATGAAATGTTCCCACATGTGTGTTACTGATAAAGAAAATTCAAGTCTTAAATGCTCAATTATTATTGACGTATAATGTTGTGAACCTGATTGTCTTCAATATTGGCCATAAAATACTGATCAAAACTCTAAGGTCAGCTCTGTATTTGCTGTTTTAGCAGGATTGAAATGAACATTTAGATAAGATTGGATTACACTGGTCTACAAGTAAATGTTTCTGGAATAAAACTAATGAAATGTTCCCACATATGTGTTACTGATAATGAAAACTCAAGTCTTAATGCTGGTTGGATCAAGTTCATAATGGCTTATAATATAACACTGGGCACATTATCCAATTAATGGCGTCTATCATCTTGATTCTCCATGTTGCCATTAATTCCAATGGTAAATCATTTAAAGACTTTTATTTTTTTATGATAAAAACAGAGAAAGTTTACCATTGAATTTTATATCACACTGGTCTACAAGTAAAATGCTTCTGGAATAAAACTAATTAAATGTTCCCACATATGTGTTACTGATAAAGAAAACTCAAGTCTTAAATGATGGTTGGATCAAGTTTCCAAGATAAGTCTGGGGTAAAAATGTGAAATTGTTTGAATGAACAAGAGAATAGGTTTTAGTCCAAAGGGATATTGTTCTCAGATCTACTTCCAAACACTGTCTGCACATTATGATCCATTCACTTCACAGCAGGGGTCTCAAACTCATTTTCTTCAGGGGCCACATTCAGCCTGATGTGATTTCAAGTGGGCCGAACCAATAAAATGATAGAATAATAACCTATAAATACTGACAACTCAAAATGTTTGCTTTTGTTTTACTGCAAAAACAAAAAAACAAACAAAAAACAATTAAATTATGAAAATACGTACTTTTATAAACCATTCAAGCAAAACAAAAGATTTGAGTAATCTAAAAAAAAACCTCTGATATTTCTTAAGAAAAATAAATGTGATTTTAACAATAATCTGCCTCAACTCATCATTTTTAAATGTGCATTATGGATCAAATATACAAAGACAGTAAAAACTACAAAATGGCTTAAATTGTGTTTAATTTTCTTTAGACATTTGAGGTTATTCAAATTGGTTTGTCATGTTTTATAGTTACAGGATAGTATGCAAATGTGAATATTTTCACGGTTATGTTCACAGTTTTGCACTAAAACAAAGATGCAAATTTGAAGTTGTCATTATTTATTGGCATAATGTAATATAGTATTATTTTCACACCAAACAAGAATAAAATGGGGAGTCATTATTGTGTTTGTATTATTATTATTATTATTATTATTATTATTATTATTATTATTATTATTATGATTATTATGATTATTATTATGATTATTATGATTATTATTATGATTATTATTATTATTATTATTATTATTATTATTATTATTATTATTATTATTATTATTATTATTATTATTATTATTATTATTATTATTATTATTATTATTATTATGTGTTTGTGTCTGTTATTAGATAATATTGGTCTGTATGTGGAACCTGTTTACAAATTCATCCCAGGGGCCGCATTGGAACATTTTGTGGGCCGTATTTGGCCCCCGGGCCGCATGTTTGTGACCCCTCCTTTACAGGTTCTTTCTAGTGGAGTTTTTACTAATCCATTGTATACATGTACAGAAAGCACCATATATATGGAATAACACACCATCATATATATTAAAAACATGAACTAACCAGCACTAAAGTCATTTGTTTTCTGACTTATCTTATTAAAGTATGAAAGATTTAGCACATTTAATGTCTATGTTCTAAAAAAATGTGTAGAACAGTGCTATTAATGGCCTTGTATGTGAGAGGGAGGATTTTAAATTTAATTCTAAACTTGACTGGAAATCAGGGAAGGGTTTGGAACCCAGGGGTGATGTGATCTTCTTCTATTGTCTCTCTCTCTCTCTCTCTCTCTCTCTCTCTCTCTCTCTCTCTCTCTCTCTCTCTCTCTCTCTCTCTCACTCTCTCTCGCTCTCTCCCAGCCACTGAAGGGTGAAGGCAGGGTTCATCCTGGACAAGTCTGCAGTTCTATCAATCACAGGGCTGAACATATAGAGAGAAACAATCACTCCCATATTTACACCTATAAGCAATTATGATTAACCAATTACCCTGTCAGTGCATGTGTTTGGATGGTGGGAAGAATCTGGAAGACCCTCAGAAAAGTTTGACCATTGTCTACTTAAATAAATTATGGCAACACAGTGATAATTAAAATAATTGAATAAACTTTAAGTATTTCAACTTTGATTAAAAACTGTTGAGTTAATTAAGTAAATGTGAACATAATTAAATCCAAAATAATTAAATTATTAGTTGAGTTATTTTGGATTTACTTTAGATTCAGAACATGTTTAGTAAATACAAATCAAATTTTGGGGGAAAATTGTCCAATATTTACTAGTTATCTGGAAAATACTAATTCAGATATAAAAAATATAATCACTTACATGTAGACTTACTAAGGTGGAATTAATTCATATTCCTAAATATCTGGATGACATTGTTTTATACATTGTTGACTTTACTGGTAAAATATAATTAATTTCTACTCAATGATTTTCAATTGGTATTATTTAAACAAAAATGAGTAAAATGCAATTGATAAATAATTAAAATGCCATTAACTCAACATAACAATATACCAAACTGCTCCAAGTATTTAATTTTGTCATGTAGAGTTTATTTTGTTAATATTAATTAAGCTCAGTCACACTTTTTAGAGTGTACCTGAAGAAAACCCACGCAGACAAAGAAATAATGTGCAAACTCCACATAAAAAAGGTCCCACTGACTGATGTAGGAATCAAAACCAGTACCTCTTTACTATGAGACATGAGTGTTAACCACTGAACCACCATCTCACCCTCTATCAATTCTTCTTCTATTAATTATTGTCATGAAAATAAACTCACTGTTGATTCCCAGGAGTAGTGTGACCTGTTCAAAAGCATGTACTAATGACACACACACACACACACACACACAACAAATACTTTTCATCTCTAATTCCACTAGATGGCACCAGACATATTATACATTCAACACTTAAGCAGGGGTGTCAAACTGTGGTCCTCGAGGGCCGGTGTCCTGCATGTTTTAGATGTTTCCCTCTTCCATTACACCTGGAGGCCATTACATCATTATCAGTCTGATGAGGAGCTGATTATTAACTCTTTATGTGTCAGTGCTGATGCATTCTGAATGGATGATTTAGTTTAAATATTCAGAAAAATTCAACCATTTTCCTTTTAGTTTTGTGCATGGACAAAGAGTTTTTTTTATTTATTTTTATTTTATTTTATTTAAACATTTTTTTAAAGGCAAAATTAAAATTGCTGGGACCAAATTTCAATAGTAGTTTACTTTCCACATTATTTGTCATTTTGTAAATATTTATTAGTTTTTGTTGCTCATTTTGTTTATTTTTCTACATTTTGGGTTCTTTTATTGTAGTATTTTTCTTTGATTTTCAGGCATTTGTGTCTTACTTTGCTCATGTTACCAATTATTTTGTTAGTTCTCAGGAGTTAAAGGGTTAAACTGAATCACATGGAAGAGGGAAATATCTAAAACATGCAGGACACCGGCCCTCGAGGACTGAAGTTTGACACCTGTGACTTAAAGGCTCATTTCCAGATAAACTCCTGCTTTAATGACTTGTGTCTAATCCACCTACTTCAAACCAGAGGTGTAAAGTAACTCAGTAAAAGTACTTCTTTACTGTACTTAAGTAGAATTTTTAGGTATCTGTACTTTACTTGAGTATTTATTTTTCTGGCAAATTTTTACTTTTACTCTCTAGATTTTTACATAAATATCTGTACTTTATACTCTTTACATTCTAAGAATATTCTCGTTACTTTTTCAAACTAAAATCATGTGACAGCACAAAAAATAAATCACTTCAGAGGAAAACTCAGTGGAGGACGAACTGTGACTTTATATATTATAGTTATATGACTATTATCTCACAATTTTAGCATTTTATCTCACAACTTTTTCTCTTAAAGTTATGCATTTTTATCTCATATTTATAATTTTTATAAAAAAAAATTTTAATCTCATGATTATTTATCTCAATTTGACTTTTCTTCCCCCATTTTTCCTAAATTTCCTGCCCATATCCACAAAACTGAGTAACTGTGACTTGATCAAACACATTATCTACACTGTAACTCACTTTTAAAGGCTTTATTTTAGGTATTTTTGAAACCTTACGGATTTTTCCTGGTTAAATTATGGTATTCATGACCAAACAAAGCAGTTTTACTTTTTACTTTTGTACTTTATTACAATTGAGAAATAGTACTTTTTTACTTTCATTTAAGTAGAAAAGTTGAATCAGTACTTTTACTTTTACCAGAGTATTTTTTCACACAAGTAGCTGTACTTCTATTTAAGTACAGAATGTGAGTACTTTGAACACCTCTGCTTCACACCTGTTGAATGACGGCACATGTTGGAAGACGATAGGAAAAAAAAACCTTAAATACAAATAATAATGTACTCCATATGTAGAAACATCATCACTCACTTATTCATATAGTTGTGATAACGGACCAGACCCAACAATGCTGTCTGACCAGAACCATGTGTACGACTTCTGAACCATTAAAACATTTGTAATAGATGTGTTTTACTTTTAGCAGTGAATGCTTTAAGTGTCAGAAGCCTTGAACAAACACAAAGAGGAGAGTGTTGTACAAAAAGGGAAATATTTATTAAGCATTAAGAGTAATTCTTAAAAATGAGGAGGTGGCACACACAGGGGAGGGGTCACATACTGGGTTTCACTTAAATTGAGTCTCTGTGCACCTAAAGCATAACATTTACTCACAGCACCGTTTAAAGACTTACTACAGCTAGTTTTAATAGCTTTCGGGCATGGGGGCACTGCTAGAAGTGCTTGTGACCCAAGAAAGGCAAACACTGTGGTGTGGACCCTTCTGAAATTGATTCATGATTTAGTATTTCTGTCAGAGCGGGGGTGGGGGTGCATGAGGTAGGGGCAGCAGTGATATATATGTGGTGGTGCAGTCCATAACAAATGTGTGTGGTGTGAAATGAAAGTGAAACTTAAGGTGCTTTAACTCCTGGCTCCTCTACCTCCATTATACAGTGGATCTAACACAAAATGTTCACAACTTCTAACCTGGATCCACTGGATCCCCTCCGCTGCTTTATGCACCCCATAAATGTATCATTTTTACCCTCCCTCTCCCCTTACAGTGCCTCAGACTGCAAATGCAGCACGCTTAGAACAACCACTGCACACAAGGAATTAGCACCTGGGTATGCTAACACCCTCTAATAAAAGGCACTGCAGTATAACAGACTAAAGAGGAACTGTCAAATGTTCCGCCTATAGGCTTGTCTATGTCAATCCTCCAAGCACAATTAAAAGTTATATGACAGAGTGGCCAATACACCATATAAAATAAATAGGTTGTGTATTTAACCCATTCATTAATGAATTAAGAGAACCTTAGCCAAGATATTTTTCCTGACTATTTTTATTTCTCTGTAGGTATGAACAAATGTTATTGAGTTTTTGTTTATTTTTAAGGAGTTACAAAAATGGCCACTCGGCTAGAGATCAGGCATTTAATTATTGCAGCAAAGAAACATGTATTTAAAACCCAACATGGAAAACTATCCAATAAAAACATTTTGAATGGTGCCAATTAGATGTTTTCTCACATTTTAACATGCTCTAAAACTAGTTAGTATTTACTGCATGGAAATAATAGAAATAAAAAATTAAATAAAAATAAAATTCTACACAAAAAAATTCTCCACCTGATTAAGTTCTCCAAGTGCAACCTAAGCATCTAGTACATGGTGAGTCTGTACCAGAACATGTCATAATGTTAAAGGCATCATGTCTGACAGGCAGATGAATGCTGCATGGAATCCCATTCAGCTGGCATTCACTGTTGATGCTGACAACATATCTGACAAACAGGCAGAATTCTGTCATTAGCGGCCACTAATTCATGCATAATGAAATATGCTGAGGATTATTCTAATGTTCTTGCATAGTAATGTGTCTGTGGAAGTTTGCGTGGGGGGTATTTTTTTTTTTTTTTTTTGGGTTCCAGCAGAGCATATCGCAGAGTGGTAATGAGATTAAATAACATGGTTAGCTTAGCACATGTCAATATGCTCATGCATATGGTGGGAGGACATTAAACAATTTGTTATGCCTGTGCATCACTTAGTATAATGGAAATTAACAGGGAAACAAAAACAACAAATATATATATATATTTTATTTTTTAATTTTTTAAAGAGTTATTTCACTCTTCTCTGATGATGTGACGTGGATCAGTCGAGGCTCAGTGCCAAACGCTTTCATTAATCTGGTTAGCGAGACAGATTGCCAACAATTCCTTTTACTGTACTGATATGTGTCTGTTAACACGTCTAAGCTCTGAGAAGCTGTGAATTTATTGTGCTTTCTGTCAGAGTCCCATTTTAATTTTTTATTACCATAACAAAACAAATATGCTTAGAAATCAATCCTAATACTCTGACAGAACACGCGATAAGGCACATGAGCGTAGAAATAGTCACACAGGCAGTTATTGTTAAGTCGAAAGCAATCAATTACAGATTAAACATGTGCTTCAAAGTAGCTTAGGTATACAAACCAAAACACGACACATTGCCTTCAACAAATTAAACCTGAAATGTTGAAATGATAAATTAACCGCCTCCATGCATGAAATGCTATTTTTCATTTTAATAGAGCGACATACCCCCCCACCCCCCGCCCCCGAACAGATAGAACTAATTTGTTCGCTGTCATTTGTTCTTCTTTTCATTAATGATGCTTTTATTACTTGGAGGAGCTGCTCTCTTTACCATTGATCACTCAATATTAATACAATGAAGACAATAGATATAAAAATGAACAGCTATTAAAAAAACAAAAACAAATTAGAATTTAAATACACCAAACTGAGATTTTTAAGTAGTGTTTTTTGTAAGTGGATCAAAGTTCAATGTTACCTTAGGGAAATATTAAAATGATTATGATACAATATAATAAAGTATTTTGAACATATAAGCAGGAACAAAGTACAAAGGGGAACAAAAGGAATGGGAAACTTCAAAGTTAAACAGAACATTCCTAAATAGTGATGACAAGTTTGGCAACAAGCCAATAACAACCAAAAACCTGATTTTGGCTCCTCAACAACACTTTATGTCTGAAATGTGTGTTTCCACGGTAACTACGGAGCTACTGAACGTCCAAAAGTGTCATATCTGATGCCCATTAAAAGATTACAGACTGCATTTTAAACCAAATATTTACATGTATTGATTTTATTAGTGGTTCAACAGGTACTAAACATATTCTATCAGTGAATGATTTTAGATTTTGGGGTCTTCGTGGGTTCAATACTTACATTTCTTAAGTGAGACAAAAATGAATGAATTTAGGCAGAAGTTAAATCTTCACCAGCCTTTTAGTCTAGATTTAATGTTCAGACTACAGTCATCAAACCATGCTTTTTATTGAACATTTTGACAAATGCTCATTCATTTTGGTGACCCAAATAAAATATCTTTGTCTTTGTGATTGGATGCACTACATTGCTTTTATTTCCCTTAGTACATTTCGGAAACTGTCAACGCAAACCTCTCCATCTGGATGTCTCATGGATGCCAGTTTCCAAACTTCCTCAAATTTCTCCTCAGGAATATTCACACCCAGATTCTTGAAGATTTCCTCAATCTGTGAGTAACAGGAAGAATCATATAACCATCATATATGTATTTTGATTACTTTTATAACAAAATCACAATATGATTACTTTAACGTCATTCTTCAGCAAGTTGTACATTTAAAAAAAATTGACTTTGATCTCCATTACTGTAATCTTCAGTGCTCATATGTTGTGTGAATACCTCCTGCTTGCTTCGAGGACACAGGAAGTGCTCTTCATGAACACCAAAGGTGGCATGAACTGAGGGAAAGAGCAGATCAACAGCTGTGGATGTGTCTCCGTAGTTGGTTCGGTCACTGACTCTCTTGACGCGTGGAGCTGGAAGGTCAGTTCGTATAGTGGGAATCCCAAAAGTATGGCCATCTGTGGAGACAAACCAGACAGTGTGGAAAGGTGTAAAAACCAGCTCAAAGCACAGGATTCACAATGAGATATGTTGAAAGATAAAAGTCCTTTAAGTTCAGTCCAAAGGGAAAAGCACTCATGTCATGTATGGTTGTATGTTTGGTTGTATACATATAACAAATAATGAAAAATATAATTGAAAATATTACCAAAAGTGTTCAACAGAGCAATATAAGTAAGGTGACACTTTGACTTACAATTGCAAAAGTTCGATTTTTTGCTTTGAGTTGAGAATAAATATCTATATTAAAAGCGAACTTCAAATAGACTGCTGTCAGTTAAAGACAGGGAGGTCAGCTAATGGACATCCTGGTGGTGGATCCTCCATCTTTCTGCTCACTACAGTGTCTATAGAGGAGTACTGAAGAGCAGAGGTGGAAAGTAACTAAGTAAAAGTACTTCATTACTGTACTTAAGTAGATTTTTTTAGGTTTCTGTACTTTACTTGAGTATTTATTTTTCTGGCAACTTTTTACTTTTACTCCGTACATTTTTGTATAAATATCTGTACTTTATACTTGTCATGACCTCCGCTCCGGTGACCTTTTCCCCAGTGCTCTCCACACTCACCTGGTCCCGCACTGCGCAGCTGCAAGCCGTTCCTCATCTGTGGCTATAAAAGCAGTAAGGCTTGCAGTTGCCAGTGCGGGACCATTCAGTAATGTCACCTCCATAACCCGGACATTCATCATCACCACGGACTCTGGCCGTTTGTTCCCAGGTTTTGGTTTGGTTTTGTCTCAGTCTTGTCTTTATGTTGCGTTTTTGTTATTAAATTATTTTCCCTTCAGCACTGTGTATTGGAATCCTATTTCACCTCACCCCGATCCCTGACAATACTCTTTACATTCTCTGTTTTCAAACTATACAGATGTGACAGTATGAAAAATAAGTCACTTCAGAGGAAAAATCAGTGGAAGAGAGAAACTGTGACCTTATTTATTATAGTTATATGACCATTATCTCATAATTTACACTTTTTACCTAATAATTTGGCTTTTTATCTTAAGAGTATGCATTTTTTTATCTCATATTTATGACTTTTCTTTTTTTTTTTTTTCTTTTTAAATCTCATGACTTTGTATCTTAATTGTGACTTTTCTTCCCCCATTTTTCCTACATTTCCTGCCCATATCCACAAACCTGAGTAACTGCGACTTGATCAAACACATTATCTACGCATTAACTCACTTTTAAAGGCTTTATTTTAGATACTTTTGAAACTTTTCTGATTTGATTATCTGAAGTACTATTGCGTTCATGACAAAAAAAAGCAGTTTTGTTTTTTACTTTTGTACTTTAGTACAATTGATTGATTGTACTTATTTATGTTTGCCTAAGTAGAGAAGTTGAATCAGTACTTCTACTTTGAGCAGAGTATTTTTTCATACAAGGAGCTGTACTTCTACTTAAGTACAGAATGTGAGTACTTTGACCACCTCTGCTGAAGAGTCCCTCCTGTTAACCCCATTTTCATTTAGCCAAGAGGCTTTAGGAGCCACATGTGGCTCTTTCATTCCTCTGTGGTTCTGTGTTGTTTTGGTAAAATTCAAAAGTATTTAATTTGAATGTATTTTATATTAGTGTGTTAGATTTTTTTCTTCAAAGTTA
This sequence comes from Siphamia tubifer, assembly GCA_020466265.1. Taxonomy (NCBI): domain Eukaryota; kingdom Metazoa; phylum Chordata; class Actinopteri; order Kurtiformes; family Apogonidae; genus Siphamia; species Siphamia tubifer. The sequence continues at coordinate 14,805,400 of CM035798.1, read as the reverse complement.
TTTTTTATTGAATTTTAAATTGCACATATAAACACCCATCAACACAGACAAATAAAACAAACACACACACACACACACACATAAAAAGTGTTAGATTTTTTAAATTCTAAATGCTTATGGTGATATTTGGCTTTACAGGTATTATCTTGTGTTAAATAATAAAGTCCACTCACTCACTGTCCAGAGGAGAGGTGCTGAAATGTCTGAACAGGTCATCCAGAACATGTCAAATACATCAACGTGTCTTGGAGATAACTTCAATATAAGTTACACATAGTTCAAAACACATTACTCATAGGTTGGAAATAAGTTGTGGATTTTATCTCCATGATGCTAGAATGGATTAATACTATTTCAATTCATTTCAGTCACAGAATGAATTAACCTTGTAAGTGAAAGCACCAGTGCAACATACAACAGGCATCATAACTGTAACATGTTTTAATGGCAATAGTGGTGTGTGCCTCTAAAATATCCATCAATCTAACTTACCAGTGGAGTTATAGACACCAGCAGCTCCGATGCAGGATGAGGAGGTGATGAAGTGGTCTGGACTGGCCTTGGTTCGTCTCAGAGTTCTAGGAATCTTCAGTGAGCTGCCTGGTTCTACAGGCTCCAGGTCTTCTGCTTTAATCAGAGCTTGAGGGGCTGGAAGCTGAGCTGGTTCTGATGAAGGTTTCATCTCTGAGGTGATCAGATGCACTGCAGGATGATAAAACACATCAACATTCAGTTCTAATCATCCTGTAGACTCGGAGAAATTAATCTGTTATTTGTATGCAAAGTAAAAAATATAATCATCCCCAATTGTATTTAGCCATTAAACCTGATGAAGCCGATCAGTTAATTAACCTACAGGAGTACCTTCAACAGATCACCAACAACTTTCTGATATTAAACCTGGACAAAATGGACTGCACTTAGAGGGCTCTAGTTTTGCAGACTTGGTGCAAGCGGGTCGCAGCTGGTCTGGACTTTTGCTGGTTTGGTACCCAGCACAGACTGGCGTAAGCCCACCTCTCCATTCCTCCCCCTGGCGTAAATGGGAATGAGTGAGGAGAAAGGGCGTGCGATGGATTTAACACAGCTGATTCAGATCTGCACCATTAGCTTCTCTCCTCACTCTTAAATGTTCATCCAGACGCACGCTGCAACACCGGCTGACTGGGTCCATTTGGGTTTTATTGGTTTTGTTTAAACATTGTTTGGTTTCACGCAGGAGTCTTTATGTTCTTGAGTTGTGTTGTTTTAGTTTTGGGTTTGGGTTTGTAGATGATCAGTGGTTCTATTTTCAGGTTTAATTTCATAAACCCATAACATGCACACTTCCGCAGATTTAATATAAAAAATAATATTTCGTCCTGCTCCCACTGGCACCCCAAGGGTGGCGGTAGACGACTTGCCCACTCCACACTGTAAACCTGAACATTCATAATAATTAAATAATTTGTGAATACTCAAAGTTTCAGAAATAGTACTACTAACTTAAATGTATTAAGTTGCTGTAACATGTTCTTCTTTTTAAGTAGTAGTGTTTTTTATTAAGGGGAACTATTGTGGACATAAGTGAACATAACATATAAGGTACAACGTAGTGGAATTAAGTCATTAAATGCTGAGAATTATATTGTAGCTACTGTTATTTCTATTGTTTCTTTTGTTTCAAATCTATACCTAATGAAATTAAACCTAAAAATAGAACCACCGATCACCTGCGGGGTGACCGGTGGTTCGGTGGTGGATCGGTTATTGTATTCAAATGTGTCTGACACTCTAGAAACCTGTCTGTGTGGTTACGTGTGCCGGTCTGCCAAACTACCACTACACCAGCTGCACCGTGCTTAGACCTGCCTTCAGCTGGCGTACTTGGCGCATTGTCTAAAGTCAGCGAATCTGTCACTGCACTGAGCTGGATCAGTGGTCACTTCCCACAAGTGTGCTGCCACACCCATTTTGCAGCGCTGGGGTCCGTCAAACTACCAAACTGCTCTGCTCCAGCGGGAAACTAGCATTGTGCATGCTCTGCCAGCTTACGCAGCCTGCACTGTGCCCAGAAACTAGAGCCCATCTAGTTCTTTTCCACCTTTATGGTGTTCAAAGCGCTTTACATTAGCCTCACATTCACACACACACATACACCAGTAGGTTTCTAAGGTTCTGCCAGACCTACTGGGAGCCTAAGTCAGGGTTCAGTGTCTTGCCCAAGGACACTTCAAGATGTGGACAGCCAGAGCCGGGATGCAAACTCTCGACCCTTCAGGCAATGGGCGACCCACTCTACTAACTTAGCCACAGCCGCCCTAAAACTGAAGTCCATTATTGGTCCAGAAAATGTATTGGATGTGGTCACCGTAGATTAGAGGTAAGATCTTTAGCCCAAGCCCGACCTAGCCCGAAATTCAGGTCGGGTCGGGTCTAAAATGTCAATCATTACGTTCGGGTCGGGTTGGGCTCTGGCTTCTCTCTCGCTGACTTTTTTTTTCTCTGCGTAATTAAGCGAGTGCGCATCAAGGTCTCTCTTTTCCTCTCATTGTTTGGCCTCTTATTCTGTGTTCCAGCGTTATTTCGTTGTGTAAATGCATTTATCATGATAATAAAAATATGTAGATTATTTTAATCTTAAAAATCTTGGGGGGTTTTTCTGCCAAAAATACTATGGGATAAATTGAAATTTTGGGATTGCTTCGGGCTTGGGCCTGCAAATCAAGTTAATTGGTCAGGTTCGGGCTGCGTCGGGCTTTAATGCCTGCGGGCCTGGGACGGGTCGGGCTGGATTTTTTTAGGCCCGATCTTACCTCTACCGTAGATGTGGTTACCCTGGAGCCCAATACCACTGGGAGGAAGCTAGGCATTACATTTGATCAGGATTCATCATTTAACACACATAAAACACAATTCTTGGACTGATTTGTGAAATATTGTAAAAACCAAGCATATTGTAATGCAGAAAGATGCAGAAAAAAAGGAATTCATACATTTAATTCATCTAGACTAGATTATTGTAATGAACTTTTCTGGCTCCCTGTAAAAGCTAGGACATTCTTTGAAATCCTCCTTGGTTTTAACAGTTCAGTTCAGTTTGCTCTGCATCCATGTGTCCTCATGTAAACCATCTACTGGCACAATGGACTGCTTAACATCTCGTCCTGTGTTTATGACTCTGTCTCTGCCTATTGACTGATAAATCCAACCTGAATCAGTATTACATTTATACTGACCGCCTGTTAGGATCCGCTGCTCTGGAGTCTTAATTGGCATATTTTCCTTCCAGTTAAGGAAGTTAGCAAACTCCAGGAAGTTGATGAATCCATCCTTGTCTTCATCACAGTAATCCATCAGGTCATCCAGAACCAGCTCATTCACGTCCATCTGGAACTCATGGCACACCTCCCGCAAGTCGTCTTTGTCTATTATGCCCTGACCCTTCTAGTGTTTTCAAATAGAAACACAAAAACATTTGGTCACAAAACAACACCTCGACACAGAAAATCCTGTTGTGTTATGACTGTGTTAACAACAGCACAACATCACTCAAAGACTCAAAGACAGTTTTTATAACCAGGCCATAATGCTGCTTAATTCCAGTTCATCAGTTCATTAACCAACAGTTGATCTGTACAATAATCTTGGGCAATAATCACTTTACATGCGGTTTATAGAGGTGCAATACCACTGTCATCAGTGCTCCCTGCTTTTAGTTATTTGTATTTATTTTATTTTTATATATAGATATTTATATTTTTATATTTTATCCTGACTGTGAATGTGATATTTCTATTTTTTTATTTCTCTTTTTATCTTTTTTGCACAGTGTGGGGAGTCAATCCCAATTTCGTTGTGCTCAAGTACCATGTATGAAGGCTCAATGACAATAAAGTTGAATTGAATTGAATTGAATCAGCACCCTGTCTCAAACCTCATGATGCTGATGGTTAAATGTGTCACAGTGAGATAAGACACATTTTGATTCACAATGTTAAGACACAGGTGGAGCTAGGAGCATTATCAGTGAGACTCACTGGACCATTAGTAGCAGTCAGCAGTTATGCCTACTATGACATGTCAGTGTGTCCTCTGCAGTGAGTCAGATCTACAAATATATGAACCCAAAAGAGTATTGTTACGACTGGCTTATGAGCCCAACATAATAATGGACACAATAGGACTGATCTCAAATGACATCAAAATTTGTTCATTAATATTCATGACCTCAAAGTTGACTGAATGCACAGCCAATCAAATGCAGTACAATGGTTGATACCTGCTGTAGCATGTATAATTCATTTTATAACTTCACTTTAATATAATTTAATCAAGAAGCCCAATATAGAACAAAAGAAACAATGGTAGCGTCCCTCAAAGTCAGTGTATAAAGAAAGCAGGATTAGTGTATTTTTCTGAACTAACACTCACTCTGTAGTCTGGGCCGTCTGCGCTGGTGTTGGCATCATGTTGATAAATTTTGAATAATTAAATTCTAAGTATTATTAGCCTATGCTGGGGTGTCCAATCCTGGTCCTCGAGGCCTGCTCTCCTGCATGTTTTAGATGGTTCCCTCTTCCAGCACACCTGATGGTCCTTATCGTCCTTCTGCAGAACTTGATGATGCAGTAGGCTGATCATTTGAATCATGAGTGTTGGAAGAGGGATACATCTAAAACATGCAGGATACTGGCCCACGAGGACCAGGCTCGGCCTACAGCAGTGGTGTCAAACGTGTGCCAAAAATCAGCCCGCCACAATTATTCACAAAATATGTGAATAAAAAAATAAATAAAATTAAAAATTAAATTAAATCATATATATATATATATATATATATATATATATATATATATATATATATATATATATATATATATATATATATATATATATATATATATATATATATATATATATATATATATATATATATATATATATATATATATATATATATATACACACACACACACACACACACACACACACACACACACACACACACACACACACACACACACACACACACTGCGGTATTAGTTTGCCTTATTTCAATGTGCCTGCATAATATGCAAAGTGGGCTGTTCTAAATTTAGCATTTTGACATAATTGTGACAAGTCCCATTAACTGATAAATTAAGGTTTATTAAAACAATAGAAAACTGCATCAAACCAAAAAGAAGACAAAACATCTCGATACAAGCACCGTGTTTCCACTATATGGTACTGCCTTGACTTGAGTATGTTGCGTCTCCATTACATAAAAGAATGTGCAATCTGGTACCCAGTACACATTTTTTGGGATCTACTCTGCTGACGTTCCAAATCATTAGACAAGGTACTACTGCAAGATGTGATATGTAAACACTGACACAAACCAGTTAGTGAGTAGTTTCTGCATCCTTGCACTATCAATGTGTGACCCGCCATTAAAAAAAAAGATGTGGAAGTTTACAGTAAATATACTGGTAGGTTAATTCACATGATGGCAGACCACAAAATTACACTATGATCAGTTGAAGAGGTTCAGACATTTCTGTCCAAATTCAACATTCACACTAGTGTGTGGTCCCATAATTTAGATATACTGTCATCGATTTATTTTTAACCATCAACCTGTCCAAGAACTACAGGCAGGTGTGTGTGTGTCATTTCAGTAGTGTGTGTGAGGGTAATGTGAATTTTGTGCTAGACAGCCCATCATAAGCAATGGCTGCCTCACTAAGTGCCTTTTTAATGGGGTTTTATGTTTAAAATCTGCTGGACTCAACATGTTACACTCATATTTTATACATTATCCAGACTATGGAAGGTCAGGGCATTTAAGCAAAGTGTTTGAAACCATTTTAATGGGGATATACAGAGAGACAGAAACACAGTCTAATTGCATGGGATCAAGCACAGTGTGTGAGGGATTACGCAATCCACAGTGAGGCTCAGCTCACTGCTGCCACACTGCATATCTCTTCCCTGTATTTGATGGAAATGCAGAAATTCTGCAATTTTTAACTGAAAAATAAAGAAAATGGAATCACATCAAAACATGTTTATAAGCACAGATTAAAAAAAAACATTTATTTATTTATTTATTCTATGCCTGTCCATGGGAGTGGATCTCTGGTTCTCCCAGAGGTTTCGCTTTTCCTACTGCGTTTTGGAGTTTTTCCTGCTGAGGATGGTCTAAGGACAGGGGATGCCTGGGACATTATCTATTTCTGTTATTGCTTGTTTTTTTCAAACCAACTCTGTAAAGCTCTATGAGATGACCTTGTTGTGTTTTTGGGCTCTACAAATAAAATTGAATTGAATTATTAGTTTTGTTTTGTTTTCATGATGAAGGGTAAGGGTCTCCCTCTCCTGACCACATGTCACTGGTCCTATGTGATAAACCTAGAACATACATGGACCAGAGGGTTTTAACTAGAGCTGAAATCCAAATCAATGAAAAAAAATGATAAAAATATTCTTGAATCAAAGCTTTGTGTTCTGCCTCTAAACCACAGGTGTCAAACATAAGGGGCGGGCACCAAATCTGGCCCTCCAAAGGGTCCAGTCTGACCCCTGGTATGGGTTTGTGAAATATAAAAATGACACTGAAGACATAAATCATTTTAGTTTAGGTTCCACATACAGGCCGATTTAATCTTAAGTGGGTTAGATCAGTGAAATAATCTCATAATAACATAAATACTCACAATTACAAATGTTTCTCCTAAGTGTAAAAATGTTCATGTCATTTTATTACATTTACACTAAAATGATAATTTCACAAAAATATAAGTAACCTGAACAAACATTTTTGAAATGTCTTAAGGGTAAGATTTACCAATATCCTACCTGTTAATAAATGTTCATGTATGTTTTGTTGATCTGAAATGTTTAATTTACACGTGTAACTGATAAACTGAGACATAATATTGTTACAACTGCACATAGTTTTCTTAAGAAATTTCTGTTTGTTCATGTTATTAAAATTGTTTTATTTAAAAGGATGTACACATTTTCATCACATAATTTTACTTTTTTCACTCTAAAACATAGAGGAAAGTTTGGAGTTAATATAATTTTTATATTATGTTATTTCACTGGTCTGGCCCTCACCAGCTCAAATTTGGCTTAATGTGGCCCCTGAACAGAAATGAGTTAGACACCCCTGCTCTAAACATTGGTTCCACTGTTGTGTTTCACATGGATGCTTATTGTCATGCACATGACACCAGAATTAACAAACAATGTACAGTAGAGAGCCCAGAACAAAAAAGGCAGAAAATGTCTATATGTTCACTTTTCTACATTGAAACCATCACGTACTCCTTTAAACTTTTAATCTTTTGATTTGATTTGACTTGAACGATTTATTTCGAACATGTGCAAAGTGCAACAATAATCAATACAACAATAATAATAATAACAATGACATGTCCAAAAAGGAGTAGGATGAAGCATAATCTTTCACATAAGTATTAAAACCATTTGTCTTTGTTCGTTCCATCTTAAGTGAGTTGGATCCAAATGCAGTGTAGACTGTAGTGCACATATTGTTTGTAGATGTTATTTGACATGTTTGCTGTTTTTAAGTTATTTTATATATAATTTCATATTATTATTATTTCTATATACAGTATAGTTATTTTTTATATCTCATTTTACTTTTACACATGTTGTGGTTGTTGTTTCAGCTTGTTATGGAACAAAGGGTAAGTTGTTTCTCATTTACAGACTGTTTCAGATTTTAACCTTTTTTTTTCAACCCTTTAAATAAGCATTTCATGAAATCCATTCAAAGAAAATTAATTGATTTAAAACAAATAATCAAATGTTCCCTCTCCAATACAGATTGCAGTCTTGCCTTGTCGTAGTGTCTGAACGCCTGTAGCAGAGTGGGGAAGTGGAGGAAGTTGACCTTCTTGAGGTGGTGTTGTACTGTGTGGACGAGGCTTCGCTGTCGGTCTCGGTTTCTTGTGTACTGTCCTGGTCCTGTTGAGTGGATTGTCTCCCCAACACCTGTGGGGACAGCAGGGGAATTTCCATCAACTGTCCTAAAATGCACATTAGTGAACATTTTATGACATAACTATAGGCAATTATGTAAATGTGAACTCTACCAACTACATCTTCTGGCATGAGAAGTCCAAAAGTGTGTTCTGGTGGAACATTCAAGATATTTCCTCTCCTAAAAAAGTTAATTATAAACTCAGTGAAATATAAACATGAGTGAGAAATATAAATACACTTTTCAAAACAAGGAACTTACTGTTTATTCACTTTGCCATTATATAGCAACTGCATATTTTCCTTTGAGTTATTAGATCTCCTCCATTCAACTTTTGGATTGTAAAACCTCAGTAAAAAAAAAAACACAATACAGCATATTAAAATGTTAATACCGCATTAAAAAAAAGAGAAAAAAGTTTCATCATGGTTTGTGACAATGATTCTTAACTTTTAATCCTTAATTACTTACTTCTTTTTCTCATCCAGCCACTGAAGAGACTTGGCAAGGTCACGGCCATCATTAAAATGAGGAGTGGAAACACCAAAAACACTGTCCTTAGTGTAATGGGTCCAGTCATACTTCCTATTGATTCTCTCTCCTGGGGGAAAAAAAGGCAAAAAAACAAAACAAAACATCACATCCACTGATGACATAAAATGTACTAAGTGACTTCCCTCACATAGTATTTTCCAATTAATCATGAAAGTGAAGTAGAATGGACACTTCTAATAAATGTAAGACCACTTCTGTCAAAAGTACAGTTTTTTTTTTATTAGACAGTATATGACAGCTCCTGCCTTTCACATACCCATGTAAAAAATCTAAGAATAAAGTGATAAAGATGAAAAAGGAATCAATAGCAATTGACATTGTTTAAGTCAAATCCAAAAGTAAACAGTTGAGCTGAGGTGGATGTGGTTTGTGAATCAAGCAGCAAATGCAACAGGATGAAGAATCAATGACAACAAAGACAAAAAGGAAAGAAACATGATTCCAGAAGAGGGTCTGATCTGACTTTGATCAGTTTAACAGTGGTTCAGTTCTCCAAAAGCAGGTGGTTTCAATAAAATCATGCAGCCTTTTTTCAATTTAGCATCTATAGACTAGTAAATGAACATGCTACCTGCCCTAATATAACAGAGATTATACACATACAATTCAACATATGTCACCTAATATACTGTATCTTACATATATTACAATCACAGACCTGCTGCAATTCAAGGCCACTCACATTCACATCTTTGAAAAAATGCAAATACGAAAATATGTAAAATGATAATATATAACACAATATAATATAGTAATATGTACAGAACAAGTAATATAAATAGCATAATCTCTATTTAATTCTTCATTCTTGAATGTTTCTGCCTGTCTCTGCATTTTCCTTTTTATTTATAATTTACTATTAAGCTGGAATCATGGAAGTTACACTCAACACTCAAACACCTGAAACTGTTTGTTCCAAAGATAACAACTGAATTAAGAAATAAATCTTTGTGGTTTTCAGTCTCTGATGTCTGGAACAAGCTTCAGTTTGAGCTCCATCTACAAACAGAGGTTTCTATCCTCTTAATACTACTACTACTACTACTACTACTATTACTACTACTACTACTACTACTACTACTACTAATACTACTACTACTACTACTACTAATAATAATAATAATAAAGTAGATGTTTATAGCGTTTTTCAAGGCACCCAAAGCGCTTTACATGATTGGTCCATTGTTATTCATTCACTCTCACATGCTCTCGCTTACCAACATCATAGGCATTGTGGCTGTAGACGTACATATCATGTCCCACCTGGGCCTCCTGCTCCACCTCTTGTACGGTTTTAGATGGGTTAAGAATCTCACGGACACCTGTGTCTGGACATATAGAACATACAGTGCAGTAGTACAGTGATGCTCACATGCATCTGCCATGAACTTCTTCTCTGTGACAGTTACCTTTAACTGTTTTAACACCAAATGCGATGTCATTATTAAACCAGGTGGGAAGTCCCAGACGTTGATCATGTGACCTGCCGAGTGGGGCTTTTTGACTGGAGGCGTATACTTTCTCACTCAGCTCTTGCAGCTTGTCTTGAAATAAAGTTTTTTGGCCAGAATTTATGCTTGATACCTACAGTATCACAAACACAAAAGGGCACATTTGGTTATGAAAATGAGCATGTTGTGTCTCAATAAAATATTGTTAAAGCAATACTCTAGGAATGGATCCAAATAAGCAGGAGATCAAAACCAAGAGTGAGGAACTAAAAAGTATTTATTTTATCAAAGTTCAAAAGGAAGAAAACAGAGAAAGAAAACCTAAGAAAAATACAGGATTCAAACAAAGACAAAAGTCCAAGAGGTGGACAGCTTAGGGAGTGCCATGAATGGACCATTTTTGAAAACCGGTCTACTACTGGCATGATAACAGTGTTCCCCTTGGAGGGAGGAAGACCAGTAACAAAGTCTAATGAAATGTCTGACCAAGGTCGACTGGGGACTAGGAGAGGTTGGAGAAGTCCCTGCTGTGGCTTTGACAATGTCTTGTTTCTGGCACAAATGGTGCATGCTGCTACATAACCCCTCACATCCTGCTCCAGACTTGGCCACCAGAACCTCTGCCAAATCATAAAACAGGTTCTCCTGACTCCTGGATGGCAGGCCACCTGTGAGGTGTGAGCCCAGTGAATGACTTTAGACTGCAAGGTCCCTGGAACGAATAGCCTGTTGGGCAGACAGTCATTAGGTGTCGGATTCACCCCAAGTTCACACTTGGCCAGGTGACTCTTTCTACCACACACTTGAGTAGGAGGAAGGGCTTGGGATCTCTGGCCATGGGAAAGGGCATCAGGATTCCCATTCTTAAACCTGGGTCTGTAAGACAAGGCAAATTTAAAGTGACTGAAAAACAATGACCATCTTGCTGGTCTTCAGTTGAGTCATTTTGCTTTACACTCCAGGTCTTTATTATCAGTCCAGACCAGAAAGGGAAGCTGAGGTCCTTCCAACCAGTGCCTCCACTTCTCCAGAGCCACTTTGAATGCCAGCAACTCCTTGTGAAGACACATGGGTGTAATCTCTGGTCCTAGGCTGACCTTTGTGAGAACACTGCCCCTATCCCCTTGTTGGAAGGGTTGACCTCCACTACAAACTGGAGTTCGGGATGAGGGATGAAGATCTGAAGGCTTGCTTAAAGGGATAGTTCACTATTTTTCACATGAATTTGTATGGAATCAGCGTCTTTACCCTGGTGCACCCACAGTGACGTAGCCCTGACAGTGTCCTGTGAGTCCAGTTTTGGTCTGGTTTTGGTCAAAGCAAAAGAATCAGCAAAATAAAATGTGTCTTCTCAAAACAATATGTTTTTGATTGAGTGATTTGCATAACAAAACTGTCACGGAACAAAACTTCACACCTCCTAATTGCTTTGAGCTACTTTCTCTCAATAGCGATCAATGTGCATTGTCACTGCTAACAGCTGTGCCAACTTACTTTCATTAATTGTTTGGCAGTGTTTGCGACTGCTATGTGCAGGCACACAGCTGTTAGCAGTGACGAGGCACATTGATTGCTATTGAAAGAAATTAGCTCCATGCAATTACGAGGTGTGAGGTTTTATTCTGTGACAGTTGTGTTATGCAAGTAAATCACTCATTCAAACACATATTGTTTTGAGAAGACATGTTTTATTTTGCTGACTCCAGGAAACCTGCCGGTACTACTTTCGCTTTGACCAAAACCGGACCAGAGCTGGACTCACAGGACACTGTCGGGGGTGAGTCACTGTGAGTGCACCAGAGTAAAGATGCTGATCCCATACAAATACATGTGAAAAATAGTGAACAATCCCTTTAAGGTGCTGAAAGGCTACTTTAGCCTGGAGTCATCCGCTGGAAACAAAACCCCAAAAATTGGTGAGCCTTCTTGGGGTGGTGGGTGTAGGCAATTCCTTTATGGCACCAAAGTTTACCAGGTCCCTCTCTATCCTGTCTGATGAGATTATGAAGCTCAAGAAGGTTACTGTGGATGTGTGAAATGTATATTTCTCTGCATTCACATATAACTGGTGTTCTAAAAGTCTTTCTAGAACCTGTGTTACATGGGTGTCAATGTCACAGTAGAAGACCAATATGCCATCAAGATGCAAAAATACAAAGGAATCAAGAAACTCTGAAAAGATGTAATTTACCCTGTGTTGAAGTACTGCTGAGGCATTTAGCTAGCTAGACCAAAAGGCATGACGAGATACTCAAAGTGGCCAGCGGGGGTGTTGAAAACCATTTACCCACTCATCCACCTCCCTAATCCTGACAGGATAAGCATCTGGAAGGTTCAATTTTGTGCAACTTTTTTCGCAAAAAAAAAGAAACATGCTCCAGCTAGTGAGGAGGAACGTCGGATTAACCTGTCTTTCAGTGACTGCTGTATATACACATGCAATGAACTAAAAAAAAAAAAGGATTTATTTTATCAAAGTACAAAAGTATTAAAACAAAAAGGGAGCTCTGTGGCCTACCTAACAAAAATACAGGATTCAAACAAAGACAAAAGCCAGAAAACAAAAAAGGAGCTCTGTGGCCTGCTAACTAAAAAGAACAAAACAAAAAGAAGGTTTTCTCTTTGATAGAAAACTATACAAATACAAACTCATACAAACTTCAGGATGGCAAGACATGATTCGAATGATACTGACAACAGACAAAGGGGAAGAGGAGAATACATGGCATAAAAGGGGATTACAATCAGGTTTGGGAAATCAACAGGAGGACACCAGGTGCAGACAGTGAAGGAATCAGGGAAGACACAGATAAGTCAGAAAGAATGCAGACACAACAAAAAGACAAATACTTTTACCAAAATAAAACAGGAAATGAACAGACCAAACTAAAACAGAATCAACATAATTCACAATGCACACCAAATATAGACAAACTGAAGCAATCTACTGACTACAATCAATTACAAAAAAATTATTGATACATTTTTCCTTAATTCTGCTTCCATTAAACATTGGTTCTGACATTGAGTTTCGCATGGACGCTTATTGTTATGAACAAGATGCCAGAATCAATACAAAGTTGTATGTACTTCTAGTTGTATCCATACATGTTGTTTGGAGATGCCATTCAGATGTCATTTACAGACATTTCATATATACTATTATGGTATTATTGTTTTTATTTCTATATATCCTATCATTTTGATATACTCTCAGTACATTTTAAAGTGTGAAAGACAGTATATGCCCTTTTCTATTGTAATACAATGACAGAATATGAGATGATAACATGGAGGAGCTGACGAGATAGTACTCACACAATCTGAATACTTTGTGCTGACACCATCAACAAGGCTGCTGGCAACATCTGGATCATTTGCTTTCCCATGATGCACTCTAGTAGCTCCTGGTTCAGGCTGACTACTGGTGCGGAATTTTCTAATCTCAGGTGGAGTTAGAGGCTGAAAGGTAAAAATGAGCCACATATATGAGAGTACCATTAACATTGATGAAGCCATTTACTATTAAACTGGAAATTATCCAAGTAAAATTAAACCACAACCTATTAATATATTATCAAAATATAAAATAGAACTTTTATTCAAATACTGTACTTTTGTAAAACTTTGAGTTACTTGTATCTGTAGCCTGCACTACATCTTTTTTTTTTTTACTTCCTTTTTTAAACAACCTTCCATCCTAATGCTAATTTTACTATGCACTACTGTAGACTAAACTATGATAAAGTAAGTATCAGCTTCATTGGGCTCTGTAGCTGTAAAATACTTTGCATCTATGCAATAGGAAAACACTTGAGTACACTATATAGTACACAATGGCTTTTTTAATGTTCATATTTTACATAAACTACATTATGTTTGTATAAGGTTTTAAACCTGATACTTTGTTTTACTTATGGTGGTGGCACATTATTACTCCTACTCAAGTTAATTTAATATTTCTGAAAATCACTGTGAAAAGCCTCACCTTTGTTGTTTCTTCCAGGCAGGTCTTAGCTCTGTCTCCCATTGGTTTTACTTTACCAGCCTAGTATTAAAATAAACCAGGGTGACTAAAGTTAGTATACATTATATCATGGCAACAACTTCCATGTCAAGTTTTGTCGATTTTCATTGAGTTATTTAACAAAGCTGAACGTGCATAATACTTTATGGTAAATTTAGCTAACCTTAGTTTGGTGATTTAAGCTAACTTACCCCAGCAGTATCTGGACATTTGTCTGTGTGTTTAATTCCATTTGAAATGTCTTCATTGGTCAAATTCATTTTGAATGCACACCAAAATCTCTTGGGTTTTTTATGCCAGCGTTTGCTTTATTAAGTTAAGTTTAACGTTAGACTCCAGAGACTGAACCAAACTCCTCAGTGCGACACAGTTGTTGTTACCCTTAGTTCCGTTGCCTAGCAACAGGGTGATTTCTAATAAATGTAATAATAAAAAAACGAAATCTAAATAATTTTGGCACAATATGAATGTATGCAATTAGAACACTAGTAATATTAAAATATTTATGGGACTACGTATTATTATTATTGTTATCAATAAAGCAATCTAATATAAAATTTAAAAAAATCCCCTAGCGTATGAGCCACATTATGGGTTTTAACATAGGTTATTATGATACCCTCACGTTGCTGATTGTAGTTTTATTATGCTATTTATTTTTATTCTTGGAAATTAATAGAGTTCATAGGAATTCATTCTAACATACGATTGGTCCACAGCACTAATACGTAGGCGAATTGTCAATTCCAGTCATACGATCTGTCATCATCCTTCGTACAATGCGAAAAGGGAAGTTGAAAGAAGTGGGAGAGGGACATCGCGAAGCCTAATGAGATCTAATGTTACAGTAGCTGGCTGGATAGTCGACACACTGTGAACAGATACTGAAGTGCCACAAATATTCTTCTGGAGTCACATTTTACTCTAAGTAGCTTCCTCCTTTTGGTAGGTGAGTAGTTAATATTAGTGTTAGCTTGGTAGCTAATGGCTATCCGGAGGGCTCCTCCCGATCCGGTCACTGCTAAACAGCGTTTGCTCACTGTGTTAGCCAGTTCAGTGTCTATTATCTTTTTAGCTAACGTAGCTAGCCGACACAAGTAGGGCCAACACAACTAGCATTATAAAGCAGTTAACCCTGTGCTACTGTCATATGCTTGTCGTGTTGAAATGAGTAACGCAGATATGTTAACCCACAAGTGATATATTCAGTGTCTGGATTTACATTTTCTGGTCCGCTAATAAGGTCAGTAAATTAACGTCAGGTAGCTAACTCTAGCTAGCTGTCACTAGCTGTACACACCCAAACCCGCATCATTTGTATCTGATGGCAATTGTTATATAAGTGAAAGATGGGCTATCTATAACCACAGTGTGTGACCACTTCAAAGGGGACTTTTAAAGTCAATCTGTGGTATTTGACAGGCAGTGGGGACATTTAACGGTAAGCTAAATATTCTTGAACTAGCTAGCTAGTTAGCGTCGCTGCTAACGCTGTGTGTCGTTCGTCTGCTAATGCTAATTCAAGCCAGTCAACAACATAACAGGTTATTTGTGGTTAACTGTGTCGTAACACGATTTCGACGAAGGTAACAGCACTCATTTTGGACTGATGTGTGCTGTTTACTTTGTTATTATCGTGGAATGTCATAATCAGAGTGTAGATATGTTGTCTCCTTAAGGTGGGTTATGTTATTTACCGTAACATGAAATCCATTGACAGACTGTGGATCAACTGGGTGGAACCGAACCTCAGAAACCTATTGCCACATATTTATCCCAGATCTGTGTCAAACAAATCCCCTTTGTAACACATAACTGAAGTTGCCTCAGGGTTGTTGTAACAAGTTTTCACATTTTCAGAAGTTGGTCATATTATAGTAGAAGTTATAGTTAAGTTGCCAAAGGTAAAAAACACGAGTATATTATTTAAAGTGGGACTTTAATGTTGTTTGGACACTATGTCGGTACTGTTTAAGTTTTGAAACATGTTGTCCTGTGTTTCATCTTCTAAAGAGTATTATCCTAGATAGATAGATAGATCGTCACAGTTGATCACAATGTTGCAATGGCAAGTGTAGTTGAGTACAAAACGTCACAATTGTTTTTAACATCATATTCGGACAGTTTACAGTGAAGGATGTAACAGCTACACAATAGTCTATGCAAAGATGTGTTAAATGTGTTACCAGATTTCTGAGACTACTGTTCTAATATTAAGCAGAAATCTTTCATTTGACACATTTATCAAATGCAGAATCAAAATAGTGCCCTGTCATTTTTTTACAATCCAGAATATAATGCACAATGGCTTTTATTTATAACAGGGCTTCTCCAGGTACACATGAGAAATTTACACAGTACAATAAGTGTACTTCTATAACATATAAAACAGGGGTGCTCAATCCTGGTCATTGAGAGCTACTACCCTGCATGTTTTAAATATATCTCTCTTCCAACACACCTGACGGTCATTATCAAGCTTCTGCAGAGCTTGATGAGAGGTTTATCATTTGAATCAGGTGTGCTGGAAGGGGGATACGTCTAAAACATGCAGGATAGTAGCTCCTGAGAACCAGGATTGAGCACCTCTGATATAAAAGTACAGTTATTGTACTGTGTAAATTGCTCATATAAAGTACTGGAGAAATACTGTTGGATGGAGAACCTCACTTTTCCTCTCTATTTGTTATTTAAAAGGAAATACAGGTTGATCAGGTATAAAGGAAGATGATGTTGTTTAAAGAGCCTGCTTCTTTTTTAATTTCCTATTTCTATTGTTCAAAAGGGTAATGTTAATCTACATTTATTTCATCTGTTTTTAAAGGAGAAATATTTTTCATATAAAAACACACCTGTTTTTATCACCTTATGGGTCAGTACTTGGTGGTGATGATGATAATAATAATAATTGTGAAATACTGTGATTTCTTTTTTCTGAGAAGATTGTCGGACCATTTAAACTTCATACCCTTTCAACTCATTTTACAACCATATTCCCCACATTTTCAGTTAAGAATATCCTAAAGATATAGTTAAATTACAACATATGTAGAACTGTCATGTAAGCATTGAAAAAGTTAAAATTGTTGTTGGTACAAGAGAAACATTCAGGCTTAAATCATGAGCGATGTTTTTAGTTCTACGTAACAAATGGAGAAAAAAAATGCTCCCCTTGTTCTTTAATTTTCTCACAGTTGATATAATTACACTGTTGCTCCTTATATGACCTTTGTATTATGTGAAGTAATTTACTTTCTTTCAGTTATTGTATTAGAATTTTCTCTTTACACATTTTGTTGTCATTTGTATTTATGGAAGTCACATTAAAGCAGTAACATGTTTTTAACCATGACAGTGAGTTACACAACAGTACTTTCCATATTACTACTAAAAGGCTTTTATTAGTTTATTCTAACAACCATTTAATGGTGTTTGGTTTTGTATCTTCAGTGATGTTTTTCCTGTTCCATAGGTGTTGTTCCATTGTCGTCAACGGTCCACCAGCGTCCAGAGGAAGAGACCGGAGTGCACGACATGGCAAGTAGAGGCGGAGCAACACGACCCAATGGGCCGAACGCCGGCAACAAGATCTGCCAGTTCAAACTGGTGCTTTTAGGAGAGTCAGCCGTGGGGAAGTCGAGTCTCGTACTTCGATTTGTCAAGGGACAGTTTCACGAATTCCAAGAGAGCACAATCGGAGGTATGAAAATCAGCAAATTAGAAATAAAAGGAGGGTGTCTGAACAGGGCTGGGTAATATGTACAAAAAACATGAATCATGTTATTTGTCATTATAATAATAATTATTATTATTATTATAATTACAGATTTAAATCTATTTTTTGTGTCGTTATATGAATTCTAGCCCAAACGTCATTTAAAAACTTTTAACTCATTGACTGCCAGCTATGTTCAGAATAGAAAGGTTGATACTGTAAAAAATTTTGGGCCATTTTCACTGAATTTTCAAGACATAAAAATAGGTGTCCCAAAACCTTGTATTTCCTCCTTCATGGGTGTTCATGTGAGATGTTCACAACTTTTAGTGTGCACCAAACCAGCAACATGGTGTTGTAACATTTTTACCTGCACTCCCTGAGTGACGGTCTGTGGGGATGAATCTGCCACTTCACCCTTATCAATCACGGTCGCTACACTCTTACCTGCAGATCCACTGCCAGACAAACTCTGTGCTTGTGAAAGCTGCTTGGATTTTTTATTTTTTTTTTTATCCACTCGATTTCATCTTCCACTTTGACATTTTCTCTCTCACTCGAGACACAAACTATCGTTGTCTTTTATTGGAAAATACAGCTTCTGTGTCTGACTGGGACAGAAATATATTGGCCACATGTCTGAAATAAACACATGATGTATAAGACTTTGAGCCGATACCATGTAGTGGAGACGCGGCTTTGGTCCCACCTCTGTAACGCCTCTGGAGGTCGCAACAGACCCCGAATCATGGTTCTGGAAAGCTATGTAAAAGGAACATTTCTGGTTCCACAACCAAGGTGTGATGGTTGGAAATGAGCACAGGTCGTGTACAGTAAATAGATGACCACAGTTGCTCAAATGCATCCCTCGCAGCAAGTATCATCATGATGCTCAGAAGCTTGGTTTGAGTTTGAATTGGTCTTAAGATCTGCACTGCTAAAAATACATTGCTGCTGCTGTGTTTATCCTCCATTGTTGTTTTGACAGCCAACACAGCTATGCTTAGGGTAATTCCAATGTGCAAGATATACACTGCACTGCATCATCATCCCTTTGATTCCAAAACACAAGTCCACTGTGTAAATGTCCAGCCTGTGTCGCCTCTGTTACTCCTTTGGCTTGTCTATGGAATTTGGTCAAAGGTGGCAAAAAGGTGACATCACCAGCTGCTTTTCCAGGATATCTGTGTAAAAATGGCTGTAGAGTAGGGATGGTGAAATTTGTAAAAAGATTTTGGCCGATCACTGAGCCTCATTAACCGGTTGAAGTTGGTCACTGAGAAAAGAAAACACTTGCTTTACCGGCTCTCACACACACACACACACCCATTTACACACTGTGGCGCAGTTCAGTCACTTCGCTTTTTAAACACGAGTCACACTGCGAGATTGAGCGATGAAGCTAATTTTAAACTGTCACACATCGAGAAAACATTCGATGTTACAGGAATTTGTGCTGGTAAATGTCATGGGAAAAAAACCTTAGTGATGTCCACATCCACAGCATCAGTTCTGCACTAACTCCTTTCGCCCTAGCCCACCTGTCATGTCATTTTAAGTAGGTCTGTCAAATGGATAACACAGCTCATCCACCGCACTTTTGGGTTTCATGGTGATAATTTGCTGTCCCAGTCTCTAGCTGCTAGCTCTAGAAATGCTATTACCTACAGCAGCTTTGTGTTTTTACGTTTTGAGTAAACGTTCAAAACTGGCGCGAAATGGACGTACCACTTAATTGAGCTGTGCATTTGCGATTAATAAATACTGTCTTATTCAATGTGTTCAATGTTCAAATTCATTATTTTGAAAGATATGCTATGGAGAGATCACAAAGCTTCCTCTTTATAACTTACACTACAATGAAAAAGAGTTTGTGCAGTGGAATGACTGATGCAGGAAGGCTTCTTTTTTTTTTTTTTAACACAAAATTATGACCGGACATTGATGCGGTCAACCATTGGTTAACATCCATACTTTAGAGACTTGGTTTATATTTCACTTCTAAACTAATGTCCAAGAACAAAACTCCATCATAAGTAAACCAAAAGAATAATTGATGAAGTATGTCCAGTGTCTTGAACTTCAGTTGTTCGGTACAGACTCATACTTTCATTGTTGTGTTTTTATAATG
The DNA here is from genome assembly GCA_020466265.1 of Siphamia tubifer. Classification (NCBI taxonomy): domain Eukaryota; kingdom Metazoa; phylum Chordata; class Actinopteri; order Kurtiformes; family Apogonidae; genus Siphamia; species Siphamia tubifer. Next base: position 14,785,543 of record CM035798.1, on the reverse strand, counting down.
ACTATTTATGTCCCATTTGATAAACAAGAAAATCTGAACTAAATCATCCAGCTGATCCTCCGCAGCGTCTCCAGCTCTGCTCTTTAACTGAATTATCTTCACAGAAAACCATTTTTCCTTCGTGCAGTAGCTGTAGATCCACGTGTCCTCCTCTTTGTCCCTCTGCAGCTGCCTTCCTGACTCAGACAGTATGTTTGGACGACACAACAGTCAAGTTCGAGATCTGGGACACAGCCGGTCAAGAGCGCTACCACAGTCTGGCCCCCATGTACTACAGAGGAGCCCAGGCCGCCATCGTGGTCTATGATATAACCAATGAGGTGAGTAATGAGCTGCCTTTGTGTTTTATGTCTGTGTTTGTTCACTGAGGAGAACTGGAACAGTGGTTTGTCAATGATGAAAAAAAGCCTGGATGTTCAGTGTTATTGTTTAAAGACCCATAACTATCTGTGTATCATATGTTCATTGGTTTCTTCATTATTTGTTTCCAAAACCAAAAAAAGTGATGCTTTTTTTTTCAGTTTTCCTTTTTGTGTTTAAATGAATAATGGACAAATGGATAATGGCCATTTCCCATTTCATCCAATTTGACCTGAAGAAAATTACAACCAGTCCATCACTTTGTTTTAACCAAAAAAAATAACATACCTGGTATATGTTCTCCATGGTCATATCTTCAGGTCTTAGGGTGACCGTCTTAGTTTCCCCAAATAGGGGGTAGCTTTACATCTTTGTCACTGTGGGTCAAAGGTCATTTCTGGTTTACTCAACTTGCTTCAGGTCAAAATTGAATACAACAAAAAATGGCCGTTATCCGTTTTTCCATTATTCATTTAAACACAAAAAGGAAAACTGAAAAAAAAAATGCATCGTTTTTTTTTTTTCATTTTGGGTTTGGAAACGAATAATGAAGAAATGACTTGTTGTTTCATTGTCTTATTTTGATTTTAGTTTGAAAAATGAATGAACGAATTATACACTAATTCATACACGGATTTGGTTGTGACAGTGAATTTCTCCTGTATGATATTAATAAAGTCTTATCTTATCTCTAACTATTTCTGTCACAACTTTGTGTTTGTCCAAAGCGATCTATCATCATTAACTGTAAGATTATCTTCAGCATTTTGCATTTTTCACAGAAAATCTGATATATTCATATATTTAGTTTACTGATCATGTAGATGTTTATAAAAGCTCAGTCTAAATTCAAAGATTACTATATAAAAACAGAAGAAAAAGTAACAGAATGTTAACAAAATCTATAATTGCTGAACTGAACATAAAACAAGTGCGTCTATCCACTGTCACTGTCGATCCAGCTCTGGGTTTTAGCTGTTGAATCTGTGTTTACTACAGAACCTCTGGACATCCAAATGGGTCATATCTGATGACCATGAAAAGATGGCAAATAGCATTTTACAGTACTTATTTACATGTGTTGATAGGATTAGTGGATCAACAGGTATTAGAAATTTTTTAGTGAAAGATGTTTCTATCTTTAAGGGTTAATCTGGTGTATGATCTGTTTTTCAGACAGATCACACAGATCATCACCTACAAAACAAGTAATATTTTAGCTTTAAAACTTAGCTACTTACATTAAAAGCATCTTAATGGCCCATTTACCAGTGTGATTATGGGGTTTTTTTTGTTCCTTTTTTTTCAGATTTATTGTAGTGAATGATATTTTAGTATCTGTCTCACACATGTATTTTAGTCCACTTTAACTGCTATTGGACAAGTAACTAGAAAAGCACTCGGAGTGCGCAGACTCTGCCAAGGCAGATCAGCTCCCCCTCCTGAAAAAGCACGTGTGCCCCACCCCTACCAATCGCCACCAAAATGTAATCATGTGTTCCTTATGCCAGTATTAACATTTTCTGTAAATGTTAACCAAATCCGTCCATAACTTTTTTGTAAACTATAAGGTAAAATATAAGGAGTCTTGAATAGGTTGGTGATGATAATCCAGGGCTTTGTATGTGTATGTTTCCTATTGACCCAGAATATGTTTTTTTCCTTTGACCAAACGTCCCTAATCTGGCAAGCAAAGAACTCAAGTCAAAAGCATACTGAATGTTTCTGAATCATACATGTCAAATAATACTCCCCAAACATCCATTCTATTACATTGATATGCATTAAAGGTGTCATTCCGCTGAAAACCAATTTTCCACCCTCCTTTTGGAATCTCATGAGTCACCCAGAGTTACCGACACATGTTGCCTTTGACAGTGGTTCATCACCTCCACTGGCTGCATACTGCATTCACCGAAAACAAAAGGAAAGAGCGACCCAGAAAAAGCCGGTCCATCTGACGTCAGATGGACTTTAGCGTCACCCACGTGGGATTAAACGTGTCCCTCATTGCAGCGAATCTGAAGTAGCATTAGCATTAGCATCTACGAGAGAAGACAGCACCACAGTAGCTGCTGCACAAACTTGAAAAAATGGCGGATCAAACTGGTTCATGTGCTCTCTGTGGAAATGAAGCCTAGTTTTTTTTTACTGCGTGTTTTCAGAACAAGCAACGGCAGCAAACCTAGCTGGATGTTACTCTGGTAAAGGTAAACACATACAGATAGCGAGAGGGTAGGGGGGAGTGTTCCTTCAAGCATTCTGAGCCAATCAGAGACGCCTCATCACCGCGTCATGGACATGTATGAGGAAGTACCGGTAAACTCAATGTATTCAATAACAATGAACACAGTAATATTAATGGAATGACACCTTTAAGTAGAAAATGTCCTATTTAGAAAAATACCTAATACACAATATAAAATGCATGAAATATGAATTTGATGAGACTTCACAGCTACACGCTCATTTAGGAGTTTTAAGTGTAAAGGCTCTAGAGTGAAATGGGAAATCAGAAAAATGTAAAAGCATCTGAAAAAGCCACCAGCAAACATGGTGATATCACCAAAGATATGTAGAACCCAGCTTGACTCAGTATTCAAAGGGTCTGAAATTCCATTCCCAATGATTCAAAAAAAGGTCTTCATGAAAACAAGTTGAACAAGTGAATTTTTGAAGTGTGAAATCATACTTGTTGAAGCCTGCAGAAAACCCTGGTTTAACTTATGCAAAAACACCAGTGCACAGATGGCTAAACCTACAGCTGAGAAAATGACTGAAAGTAAAGGAATCGGTAGATGACAAATGAAGATTGTTTATTTGCTCATGTTCTTCATCACTGACAGACATATTTAGTATATTCATTCAATCACCTGCAGAATTTAATGTGAAAATTGTTAGCTCATGGTCATGAAAAAACAATTTTTATTTTTATTTGTTAGAAAAACAAAATTAAAAAAATTTGAAATGATCATTTTTACTCCACCAAGGAATGGCGGAGGTATGTTTTTGCTGGCATTTGTCTCTTTGTTTGTTAAAAAGATAACTCAAAAAGACCTGGACAGATTTGGCTGACATTTTCAGGAAACGTTGACAGGCTTAGGTCTGAGGCATCCTAGTCTCATTACACCAAAGACTGGATCTGAAGCTGCAGTCTTCTGGTCATTCACTGTCCAAGTCATCATTTAAGTAATTATTATTACTCTACCAAGGAATGGTAGTTATGTTATGTTTATCTGTTTGTTTGTTTGTTTGTCTGACTGCAACATAACTTAAAAAGCAGAGGTGGAAGTAGAAGTATTTCCTTTATTGTACCTAAGTATAGTTTTTCGGTTATCTGTACTTAACTTGACTTCATTTTTCTGGTAACTTTTTACTTTTACTCCCTACATTTTTGTATAAATATCTGTACTTTATACGCTTTACATTCTTAGAATAGATTCATTACTTTTTATGAAAAATAAGTTGTAATTCAGAAATTGTGACTCACTATATTATACGTTTGACTTTTTATCTCATAATTATCCATTTCCTATCTCATAATTATGACTTTGTGCTCATAAGTTTTTACTTTCTATCTCACAATTTATATTTTTTTTAATCTCATCATTATGCTTCTGGGTTTTGTTTTTTTTTTTAAATCTCCTATTTATGACTTTAGAATTTTTCTTAAATGTCCTGTCCATACCCACTAAACTGAGTTCCATGAGCCAATAAAACACATCATCTACACATTTACTCACTTTGAAAGGGTTTATTTTTGGATATTTTTGAAAATGTTAAGGTTTTTCCTGCTTAAATAAGTATTATTTCATCCATGGCAAATAAAAAATGCCGATTTACTTTTTATTTTTCTACTTTATTACAATAAAGAAGTTGTACTTTTTTACTTTTACTTCACTAAAGGAGTTGAATCAGTACTTCGACTTATACCAGAGTATTTTTTTTTCTTCCCACAAGTAGCTGTACTTCTACTTAAGTATAGAATGTGAGTACTTTGACCACCACTGTCAAAAAGTTATGGACGGATGTGGCTGAAATTTTCAAGAAATACTCATATAGGAACAAGGATCAACTGAAAACATTTCATTGGTGATTGGTGGAGGTATGTGGGGAGAACATGTCTGTGATTCGTAGCAAGATAACTCAAAAAGTTCTGCACAGATTTGGCAGAAATTTACAGGAAATGTTGATACATTTCCTGATCTGCCTTGGCAAAGTCTGCGCTGTCCAAGGGTTTTCCTAGTTGTTAATGTAGACCGGTTCTACGTGTTGACTAACTAGTTGCTAATTGGTGTAAATATGTGTAAAACGTCATTTATTATTAGTCACTCTAACTCTGGTTAATGCCTGAGTCTACAGAGAAGCTTCTGTCAGTGAGTTATGGCGTTAATCGGCTTTGGTCAATTTATAATGTGGTTCCATAAGAGGAGACTCTACGTAACCCACAGAGTTGTTTGTGGGAAGCTAAAAGTGCATTGTGGGTAGTGTGTGTATTCAAACAAACATATCCATATAAATAGATTTATAAGCCTTGCAATCAGTCAATTTGGCAACTTTTGAGCCGATTTGATGAATTGCAGAGTTCACACACATTTTACAGACAAAATCGTAAAACTTTCCCTTTATCTTTCAGGAATCAATAATAGAATTTTATTTCTTGACTTATTTGGACGTTCAGAGGCTCTGTAGTGAGCATGGAAAGACCAACACTGATTCACCACTAAAAAAAACAATGGAGTTGGATCAATGATGTTGGTTTTTATGTACAGTTTTTGGTATCTTTGCTGAAAAAGTCCCTTTTTTTTTAGTTTTCTCTGTTGTGATATAATAACGTTTTGAATTAACTGAGTTTTAATGGACGTCTAAATGAAATGCATTCAATTAAAAAAAGAAAAATACATGATTTACAGTGGGAAAAATGCAAAATACAGAGGATAATATTGTAGTAAATGGTGATAAATCACTTCAGAAAGATAAGTAGAGAGAAAAAAATATTTTGAAACTAACACAAAAGTGGCACTGTTCACAAACATGTAATGGGTTAAAGGTCACTATTTTTCACACGAATCTGTATGGCATCACCACCTTTACTCTGGTGCACCCACAGTGACTTACCCCAAACAGTGTCCTGCGAGTCCAGTTCTGGTCCGGTTTTGGTTAGAGTGAAAGTCGCAGGTTTCCTGGGGTGACAAAATTAAAACATGTTTCTTCTCAAAACAATATGTGTTCAAATGACTGATTTATTTGCATAAGAAAACATTTAAAACAAGCAGGATAGTAGCTCTCGAGGACCAGGACCAAGCCTTGTTTTCCATGTTTGAGGATGTTATTGAGTGAAGTTTGTTCATGTAGTAGTAGTTGATTGTGCAGAATGAGGCACCAATAAATGGGTTATAATGACACTGAAGTGGATGATAATAAACGACTCCATAACCGTGAACAAATGCCTGAATATGGAAAATAAAGGTGAAATCAATTTTGCTTTCCAATGAATTCATGACAAATATGTGAAATCAAATACTATTAATTTCATCTTTCCACCCCTAAAATAAAATACTGTACCCTATCGAGCTTTTCCGTAACATAATAAATGCATGTAATTGTTCCTGAGTTAAATTTAATGATATCCATCTACAAGTAATAATGCCCACTGTCGTAAAAAGCTGGGTTTAACAAGTTGTGTTTTTATTTTTGAACCAAAGTTTCTGCAGGTTTCAACATGTTAAATAATTCCCTGTTTGAGAAATCTTCTAATTACAAGCCCTTAACTTTCATTTCTCCCTCACTGTCCTCACACTCATTATCAGTTAAGTATGATAACATCTAACAGTCTGGGTTAGAAACGCTTGCTTTAATTGTATTTTTGTGTTTTATAAGAATTGATCGTATGCACATTGAGTTTCTATTACGCTGCATCAATAGATTAAAAAAAAACAAAAACATAAAATGCAATACGTCCTGATTATTTATATTAATAATCAGGAAGTAGGAGGTTTTTGAGGGAAAACTTGGGATATGACCTTACAGTTATATCACTACCATAAGTCTTAAAAATAAGGTTAATTCCTTGTAGTTTTGAAATAGTTCCCTCATGGTTGTTTGTTCCTCACTGTGGGACAAAGACATATTCTGTGTGCTACAAAAATGTCTTTGTTTTAGGGCATGAGCACAGGCTTTGGAGTATGACTAATGACATATCATATATATTATATTACATGATTGATTACGGAGCCACTAGTTAACGGTGAAAATGTCCACCTTAATATAACATTAATTCTATATGCTGTGTTGTGAGTTTGTACAGATTTAAATGGATTTATGCTCTAAAGCACAGGTGTCAAACATAAGGCCTGGGGGCCAAATCTGGCCCGCCAAAGGGTCCAATCATGGCCCGTGGGATGAATAACAATGAAGATATTAATGGAGTAAAAATTATTTTAATTCAGGTTCATGCAGGAAAGATGGTGCCAATGGCCCTGTGCTCATCCAGACCTCACAGCTGTGATGTCTTGCTACAAGACAAGGGCATCGTTCAATAGATCATATAATCAAAATTGAAATCCATTGAGAATTGAGGGAGAAGAAGAGATTTTAGTGACTTGTGAACAACGACGGACGAAGCACGATGGCAATAGCTCATCGTGACTTTGCCCGGATGAGCTAAAAATTAGATCTGAATTGGGCCAAACCAGTAAAATATGACCATAATTACCTATTAATAATGAAAATTGCTGATTTTAATGTTGACAAAAAAGTCAAATTACATGCAAATCTTTATATTATATTTATATTGTTTTAGAATGAGTTCAGTTTAATTAAGGACGAAGCTGGAATCGGAATGATCTTTAGAATAATTATTATAATAAGTTCTGTTGAACACAGTATCAATATCTATATACTAATCTGGTGTCCAATAACATATCTCATATGTGCCTTATGTAGATTTCTTCTCTCTTCTTTGTTAATTTTTTAGATTGTATTTAATTTTTAGTTTTACTTTTTACCTTATATATTTTTCATATATTTAAATATGTATATGTACATATATATATATATATATATATATATATATATATATATATATGACAGAAATGCCATTTCAGGTCTCTGTATGGGTACACATGTAGCAGAACTGACAAATAAAGCAAACTTTAATGTCCTTTTTTAAAATATTAACAAACCATCCTTTTACAAAAACCATGAATAAATAACTGAGCAAATATGAACCATATGATATGTCTGAGGAGAAGTGTCATTTTGCAAATATTCTGCCTGTTATTAAATGTTTAGTGTATTTGTATTTGGTTCTACACATGTTCAAATGACAAACTGATAAACTGAGGCAGAAAATGGTTAAAATGTCACTTGTTTTCCTTAAGACATGTCAAGTTGTTGACATTTTGAAGGAAACATTATCGATGTAAACATTATCATAATGTCATTTTACTCTTTTCATTCTTATTATTTCACTGGTCTGGCCCTTTTCAGATCACCCCTGTTGTAAAGTAAATATAAATTAGCAAATTCCACTGTGAACTTAAATGAGTCTTTTTGATCAGAGCTCAAATAATAAGCTCATATATTGTTGTTTAGTTTATTTCTTTTTTTATTTTCTCTGTTCCTGTAAACTCTCTCTTCTGGCTCCCATACTGCATAGGATTGAACTGAGTTCTTCACTTTTTTTTTTTTTTTTGAGCTTGTATCTTGGCCCTCCTTGTAACATCAGAAGGGGATCAGTCTGACATTATGGGAAGAGGTTAGGGTTATTATTGTGTTTCTATCACATGGCTGTTATTGTTATTTTAATGTACTGACTCACCCCTCTTCCTCCTCCTCCTCCTCCTCCCATCTGTATTTGTTTGCCAGGAGTCATTTGTACGGGCGAAGAACTGGGTTAAAGAGCTGCAGAGACAAGCCAGCCCAAATATTGTAATAGCTCTGGCTGGGAATAAGGCTGATCTGGCAAACAAGAGAGCATTGGACTTCCAGGTTTGTGTTCTTTACTTTCTTGCTAATGCTAGAACTCCGACTTATTGTTATCAGAGGCGTTTCCTGACGTTGCTTTCACTTTCATAGGACGCACAGTCGTACGCAGATGACAACAGTTTGCTTTTTATGGAAACGTCAGCAAAGACCTCCATGAACGTCAATGAGATATTCATGGCTATTGGTAAGTATGTAAGAGAACATGTTGGTGTGATCACACTTAGCTTTAGTGAAGACCATGGTGTGTTCATTTACACAATCTGTAAAATGTAGGAATAAAAATAACATATTCCTTTATTAGTCTCACTAGGGGAAATTCCAGGTTTACAAAAGCACAGCAACAAAATTATATTAAAAAAAAATAAATAAATCAATTTCTATTCACACTATATATCCACTATATACACTATTGCACATGGGATTAATTATATACACTGTTTATTACTGTTAATTCTACAAGAAATACCTATTGTTTCCTAGAACACTTGGGTTTATTCCAAACATCTGTACACAACCGACAGATGTTTGACATGGAAACAAATCTGATGAAGGCTGAGAGTCTCTCACACCACAGAAAAATGAGTTAAAAGTGGACCATAGACTTAAAAGATCAACTGTGATGATTACATCTGTAGTTACAATACATTTTAAACGAATGAACTATTATAAAGTCTTACACTAAAGGTGTCAAACATATGGCACACGAGTCAAAACTGGCTCACCAAAGGGTCCAGTCTGGTCCACAGGTTGAATTTGTGAAATGCAAAAATAACACTGAACATATTAATAGTCAAAGGTGTAAAACATTTTAGTTCATGGGCTACATACTGACCAATTATAAATGATGGCGACTCCAAAAAAGTTAAATTCCATGAAATAATAATCAACTAAACAAGGACAAATAACCTCAAATTTCTTAAGAAAAATAAGTGCACTTCTTTTTTATTCAACTTTTTATCCAGAACAGACTCATAAAATACTAAACAGGAGGTTATTGATTCAAAGTACACTGGGCTCTCTTTAAAAAAAAGGAAAAAAGTATCAGTATTGCTAACTGAAAGGAAGAAAAATAAAGAGAAAAAACATATATTACAATTATAGGGTAATTTTTGTTGCATGAATATTGTCATAAAAACATAGACTTGTCTGTGTGAAAGTAAATTACCAAGATCAATTCTTTTCATGTTCATCCTTCTTTCTAGAACAATAAAATTAATAGTAATGAAGATGGTGGTGGACGTGTCCATGGAATGCACACGTGCAACAAGAAAAAAAGAATAATAAATGGAGTTAAATAAAAAAAATTAAGTGTAATTGTTACTAATTATGCTGTGTATCTGTGGATCCATTGTGTTCTGTAAATTGAGGCATAATATTATTCAAATTGTACTTTTAATTTTTTGTATGGAAAACAAAGAAAAACATTTGAGTTTTATTGTTGTATTAGTAAATTGTATTTATTTTTCTTAATACATTTCAGGGCTTATATAGTTATCCACATTTCCATAGTGTAGCTTTACTTTTTTCACATTAAAACAGAAAAAGGTAGATTATTAGCTTATTGTAATATTGTTTTTCTGGTCAGAGCCATTTGAGATCAAATTGTGCTGAATGTGGAACCTGAACTAGAATGAGTTTGAGAACTGTAGCACCTTTCCTTTCCTTTCCTTTCCTTTCCTTTCCTTTCCTTTCCTTTCCTTTCCTTTCCTTTCCTTTCCTTTCCTTTCCTTTCCTTTCCTTTCCTTTCCTTTCCTTTCCTTTCCTTTCCTTTCCTTTCCTTTCCTTTCCTTTCCTTTCCTTTCCTTTCCTTTTTTGTCTTCACACAGTTTTTTAAATTGCTTTGTGTGGTATACATATGTCATATTCAATACAAAACATTTGAACTTGTATCCTATATAAACTGAAGGCTTTGAATAATATTAGGACTAGATTATTAATATAGTATTTTATAGGCCTTACAAATGTCTGAATTTAAAGTTGTGCAGGAAGCGGTGGTACTGCAGCATAAAAATAAGTAGGTTATGCCAGTGCATCCAGCTTTGCTTGTTTTTCTAAACAAATTTTTGTCTGTGCTGAAAGGGGATCAATATTCACTGTATCTTATACACTGTCCGGCCAAAAAAAAAGTCGTACATGCAATATTTGACTGCACCGCCTTTGGGTTTGACAACAGGAGACATTTACTTTAACCTCTTTTTTTTGCCACATAATACTTGTGTATCGTCACAATAAACTTCATCATATTTTTTCCATCCATAGTTGCATTAATTTTTTATTATTGATGATGCTATTGAACATCCCAAATTAGTCTGGACATTTTGGAGGTTAATTCCTGTGTGAAAATAATACTTGATTCTCTAGTATTCTGTCACAAGCCTGATGACCCTGAGCAATGTTGCCAATCTTTTATACATTACAGACATGAGAGGACACTTACTGCATCACTTAGTTAAATGACTTGTTTCAGCTGAAACAGTAAACACTGCAGTATTTAGCCATGGAAGGATCTGAACTGTTTGCTTAGTTAAACCCAGTGTAAGTTTCCTGTAATCAAGACCAAAGGTGGTGCAGTGAAATATTGCTTCTGTGCCTTTTTTTTTTTTTTTTTGTCCAGACAGTCAACAACTATACAACACTGTCAATAATTTATGTTGTGCATAACTTCTGCCTTCACGTGCTGTGGGGGAAGATGAACCTTTCCAATTTAAAATGATCTGTGCGTTGTGTTCAAGTGCTTTTCTTGTCATAGTGAAATTAAAAATGCCTCGTATACAATTTATCATGAGCTGCTGTTTGGCTAAAACCATTTTAAACATGTTAATTCATCTGCTACACCTTTTTTTTTTTTTCATTCATCTTCTGAACTTTATTCTGTAGCCAAAACCTTATCCTATAGGGAGAACATGCAAATGCCACTTTATTTATTTATGTAAAATAAATAAATACATTAAAGGGTGTAGTCTATAAAAATGCAAAAATCATGAGCAGAACATTAACACAAGCATTGTTTAGAATTTGTGAAGAATCCCTCATTGCTCTCCACCATGTTGAAAAGGTCAAAGGTTATTTTCACCTTCATCATCAGTAATCACAATACAAGGTTACTTCAATAATCTAATGAGGTAAATATTGGGTGTTTAGTGTGTGTATGTGCTATATTAATACACACATTAGAACACTAATTTGTACTAGAAAATATGATTATATTACAGAAATGTATATAATAAGTGGGACAGAAGTATTTTGTCCCACTTATTATACAGATTATACATAGTGTGTGCAATTATTTTTATAATCCTATATAAAGTACAGTTTAACAGTCTGATGGCCACAGACTGCACTCATTTCCTGTGTGGTTCAGTGGTGCGTTTGGGTGTAATAAGTCTCTAACTCAACATGTTCATGTGACATGTCATGCCCCGTTCCCACTACGTGGTATCTGCTCTACTTGAATCGGCTTGGGTACCACGTTCTATTCTTTGAGAGTGTGTCCATACAGATACTATCGTACCTGAACATCATCGCGACGCACTATCAAGCTCGCTTTGTTTACTGTAACTCTGAATCTAGTTTTTTTTTTTTTTTTAAATGACAGGTTGCATGTTGATAATACAGTCAGTGTCTATGCTGTTTACACTTCATGTTATAGTATCGCTTGGAACGTCAGCAGAGGCGATGCCAAAAATGTAAGACCAGGTACCATGAGATCTGGGGGGTTTTTTCAAAGTAGAAACACACCAAGTTGAGTCAGGTAGAGCCAATACTAGTGGAAACAGCAGGAGTCTTGTCTTGGTTTTGGACAACATGAACCCATATGATACATTATTTATACCAAGAGATTTTCTCAGTTCCCCCGTGGAAAATATGATACGAGTATGTAGCATTAGCAGCATTAGCATTAGTATGTTGATTCCTATGGTCGATTCAGTCGAGCTGTAGCTTTGTAATTGTAATACTTGAGCTGCAGTATCTCTCCTTACATGTTGATAGTTAAAACAAGTGCAAAATAGGACGTGATCATATTCTTCCAGTCAAGCAGCTGTTCTGTCCAATCAGAACCCTCTACCTCCAGCTGTTAAATCAAAAAATTAACTAGAGCAGACTACACCCATTTTCTATGCAAACCTTTATTTGGAATTAACATTTCCATGTAAACATGAAGAAAATTAACCTGACTCATGTCATCTGGCTGCGTTTTGCTAAACTACACGCTAGGCTCACGCAACCATCTGAGTATCGTACAGTTCAGACTTTCTGAAAAACGAAGGAGCCAATCAGTGTTACAGGGTGCATCTGGCACATTAAAACTAAATTTTGAAAGGTGCTGGTCTACCCGTTTTCCATAGGGAAGTTCAAGGAATATCGGCTGGCTGTTGCCGATGTTGCCTTTTATCCTCAGATTTTTCCTGCACATACGACAATGGTCATTTACAGACGATGCAGCGGTCAGTTTAGGGGCAGCCATACTGTCGAGTTTGTCTGAGTCACAGCTTGAGTTCAACATGAGTGGTTGAAGCAGCGCGTCAGGCAATGTGACGGACAGATTCTTCATCTAAACACATGTAAGGACTTTAGATAAGACCCCTCCTTTGAAAACAGATTGGTTGTGGAAGGGTCCCAGATGGTATTGTGATAGATACCTTTAGCTTTAATTTAAAATTATTTTATTCCGGATAAATAATTCTCAATTAAAAAAAAAAACAACAACATGTAAAATGGCTCTATTGTCTTATTTGTCCTGACCTCTGACCTCCTTGTTCCATCATTGCAGCAAAGAAACTACCCAAGAATGAGCCTCAGGCCACCGGCGCCAGCAGCGGACGGAACCGAGGGGTGGACCTGACGGAGACGGCCCAACCCACCAGCCGTCCCTGCTGCAGTAACTAACCCCACCCCCCTGCTTTCATCTGCCCCACCACCACATGAACCCCTCATACCCCACCCACACACCTCCACCCCTCCCATCTGAACATGTGGACATCGGGTTCCTTGGTTCCCCCGACCTCAGACCTGACCTTCGACCTCAACCTCACTCCCCTGGAAATAGCTAAAGACTCTGTATAGCTGCATTTCTAATACCTTTTTTTTTTTTTTTTTTTTTTTTTTTTTGATGTTCTTTTATTTTTTAACTTTTTTTAAGAAGTGTATATCAGTATAATGGATGCATGTATCACTACAAACGCCTAAAACACATTTTTATCTCTTATTCAGTTGGAAGACTAACGCCCCCCCCCCCCAACCCCTTTTAAGAAAGACACGAGTGAGAGAAACCGTGTGATTGTTGCGTTGCGCGTGAATTCCGAGAGTGACGTTGCGATGAGGAGGCATAGGCTCGGTTACTTCACAGGGTCGACTGGATGCGAACGATGCTGCCTGGAATAGACTTCAGCTCACAATCAGAAGAAAAAACCAAATTGCTCCCATGTTAAAGACATTTGTGGCGAGGACTGTCCCCACGCTTCCCCTCCGTCTTTGTCTGTCTCTCACATCTGTTACTTCAAGAGGACCTCTTCGACCGAGGCTACAAAGTGTGGAACGAGAAGTTGTTTTATTTAACTTAATTTTTTTTTTTTTTTTTTTTTTTTTTTTTTAGTACCACCAAATTTTTGGAAAAACCTTTTGGAGATTCTGGAAGAAAATAAACAAAAAAAAACAACCGGTTTGAGTCTTGGCAAACATACCTGGCTTCCTTTTACGTCCAAACGGTGTCATTGAAAAGAAAAAGGAAAAAAAAAAAAAAAAAAGGTGACTCTTTTTCATCTGTGGAAGTCTCGTCACTTTTGCTGTACGTCGTCATATCGAAACCTTTGTGCGACAGACCCTTTTCAGGAGACATTTTTAAGATAAATTTACAAACACGGAGACCTTCATCGATGTGGTAAATTCTGACACTGGTGTAATCTTCGCTTGGAGATTAAAAACAAAAGAAAAAACTAAAAAAAAAAAAAACAAAGACCTGAGAAGACTGTTGATCCTAAACATCCTTTCTTTGTGACTTGAACATGTGTGTTTAACCTCCTTCCTGTCTGTGTTGATCCACTCTGTATTTTTGTTCTGTTCAGGCCAGTAGGTGCATCAATTTGGACGATCTGAGTCGATTGTTTCAGACTAGAGTTCAGACAGCACACACAAACAAACAAACAAACAAAAATTGGACTACTATCCATCATCATGAGTCTGTGGAAAATATACTCTAATGTTGTTCTAAGGTGCAATGTCGTCTTCTTCCTCTCACTTAGTACAGCTTGCAGAGCTTGAAAGCTCACAGGAAATTAATCTAGAGATTCCGAACAATTGTACAGTTCGATATAGGTTTGCTTTATTTTATTTTATTTTATTTTTTCGTTTCAAAATTGTTCTTTTTTTTTTTTTCTTTTTTCATTCTAGACCTGGTCAAAATGTTAAGCAGTGGTGGTCTTTTTATTAGGTATATGTAGTGTTAACAAAAATCCCACTCTGGTGTCTTGTTACTTTCTCAAAAAAAAAAAGGAAAAAAAAAAAAAGAAAAGGTCCATGGTCATGTTTGAAAGGAACTTTTATTGCATTGCACAGTGTTGATCATGTTTTTAATGAATTAATGAGCGCCCTTTGGTTTTCTATGACGGACTGTATTGGACTTGCTAACCTATAATGACAGGTAGCATCATTAACCTAACTGTTGGTCTCTCTCTTACAGCTGAATGAATTTTAATGATGTAAAAAAAAAAACAGCATTACTAGTGATGGGCTGATCAGTTTTGAGTGTCTGAATACAAACTTAATAAATTCAATAAAGAGGTCTCTTGTACGCCTTCTTGCTGTGGAAATAAATTACACCACACACATCTGTGTCATTGTCTTGAGTTAAAGCTAAGTCGATGAAAATTCCACACACTTTACACAACAGACAACAGTGTGTACAGTTTGTTGGGAAAATGTCTTTCAAAATTAAATGTGGAGTTCCACAAGGCTTTGTTCTGGGGCCAAAATTATTTATTTTCTATATTAGTAACTTGTTATATTTATATTGTTATATCCTATATATATTCAGGAAATGGTTTAAAAACATTGGTACAGAAAATAGAGAATGAGATGGTTCAACTTAAGAACTGTTTTGATATAAACAAATTTATGTGTGAATTGTAATAAAAAATAAGTTCATGGTGTTCACAGACCGAAAAGAGGTAGAATGCGTCACTGGCTATTAATGGTTTTGCCATTGAAAAGGTTTCAGAAATTAATTTTTTGGGTGTACAAGTGTATGATAAATAACCAGGAAGTCACATAAAGGTGTCAAAATATTGCTGTATTTACATATAAAAAAATATGTGTTGGATTATGAAGCAATGATAAT
Source organism: Siphamia tubifer (assembly GCA_020466265.1). Lineage (NCBI taxonomy): Eukaryota > Metazoa > Chordata > Actinopteri > Kurtiformes > Apogonidae > Siphamia > Siphamia tubifer. Next base: position 14,769,861 of record CM035798.1, on the reverse strand, counting down.
TGTATATTGTTCACTTATTCTCCCGTACTTAAATGGATTATCCAGAATAAAATTAATTCTAGCTCAGTTTTTAGATGATTGGGAGTACATACATATAGTTGACATCAAAGTCACACCATTCAGATGTACATTGAGAAATTTCAATTTTGCTGTTTTGAGCCAAACTGTGTTAGCATGGAAGTGATTAAGGCATGTCTTTTCACCGACATGAATACAATACATACTGATCTCAAGTCAGTACCTTTCTGGGTGTAGAAGATGTCTTCAGGAGAAAGTCCAAAATAGTCGAGTGCAGAGTTCACTATTTCATTACATTCTTTTTAAAAAACAACAACCTGTTAGTAGGCTACACTTTGTTGTTCTATACAGCTTCATTTCAATTTCTAATGAATTACTGGACTATGTTTTTAAAAAGGAATGCAATGAGATCGTGTGATGTTTAAATTCAGAAGAGGTCTAAAATTAGAGTTTTGTGTCGGCAAAAAGATACGCTCTAATCACTTGCATGTTAACACAGTTTGGCTCAAAGTGGCAAAATCCAAATTTCTTAATGTACATCTGAACAGTGTGATTTTAATGTTAATTATATGTATGTATGTACTCCCAATCATCTAAAAAATTTACCAAAATGCAAAAATTAAAAAAATTATCTGGACAGTCCATTTAACTTACTGTATTGAAGTATGGGGCAACACATATGAGTAACACTAAGCCATTGTTTTGGTTACAGAAAAGAGCAATAAGAATAATATGTAATATTCATTTCAGTAAATTAAGAACATTGTTGGTTTTGTTTAGAGCATGAAATGGAGTTTTGGCTGCAAGTTTGCATTTGTTTTATTATCACAAGATGAAAAGAATATAAGGACGTTTACTTTTAAACAGCAAAAGGTTCACACTAATGTAAAGCAAATGTGTATTTCTGTTATGGGTGTCAGGATGTGGCCTTCTATGACAATGGATGAGAAAAGTTATACAAATATTTTTCAGTTAAACAGTTATAGGAAAAGAATTGAGAAGCTCCTGCTCCTTTAGAATCACGTCAATGACGTCATTTTCAATAAATGAAATGAAAATACAACAGGGCAGATGAAGACAGGACAGAAAGTGACTAGTGAATTTGACAATAAGCATCTACATATTTGTAATGTATTAAACTATAGGTAAATTTATAGCACATACTGTGTTCAAATTGCATGTTCCAAATGAAGATGGTTATAACCAAATGTGAGTATTGCGAAGAAAACCTGGAATGTTAAGGAGTTTTAACATCTTATTTTTTCCATTTATGGAAGAATCATGAAAGCAAAGTTTTGACAAAAGGAACATGAAATGTAATTTGGAGTAATGCAAGTTTATGACCCATTGGCAAAATATAGTGGCGGCTGTGGCACTAATGACTGAAGGGTTGACGGTTTGTGTCCCGGCTCTGGCCAAAGTGTCCTTGGGCAAGACACTGAACCCTGACTTAGTCTCCCAGTTGGACTGACAGAACCTTAGAACCTACTGGTGTATGAGTGTGTGTGAATGGGTGAATGTGAGGCTAATGTAAAGCGCCTTGAGCAAAACATAAAGGTGGAAAAGAACTATACAGTATAAGTGCAGTCCATTTACCTTTGAATGATGAATAGGTTTCCATATTCTGATGTAAAAATCAAACCCCATCTTAAAGTTGTTCCTTGTGGAAGTCTGTGCCTGGCATTAACACCTGATGAGTTTTCATCACTCAATTTGGTTTACATTGACATGTAGTAAAGAGAAAATATGTCAGGGTTTGTGGAGGTTTTGCTTCTGCAGTAACTTCTTTTGTTGTTATTTTTGAGTTTACAAAAATCTATTATATCTACAATATTATTACTATACAACCCTTTGATAACTGCTTAGATTTTAGGATTATTTGAAATATATTTGAAATTAAATAAACAATTAGAGATGGGAAAATACAATCAACTACAGGCAGTGGTGGGCCGTGCATTTCAACATTAGTCCTTCAGTGACCCCCATATATTAACTTCACCTCAGTATAGACTAGTCAAGCAGCACTTTGTTTCAGGAGCAAAACCATCCAGTATGTATTCATAATTAAGATTAGGAAACTAATTACAGATATTGTCGAAAATAAAAAGGTGATTTAAAGATACTACACAAAATGACACTGTGTGATCTTAAACAAATCTGTCTAATAAATTGTACAATGTCACCGTCTCATATAAGACACCAACCAGACAATAACAAAACAAACTATTCTTTGAAAATAAACTTAAGAGATTGTTTGCATTTTTGAGAATAGGATATAGAACAACAAATAACTGAAAATGTTGCAATAACACGAACAAATTAAAAATAAAATGCATTTACTCACTAACATAGTTCTCCACAGTATCTGCTTATTTAAAAATAAAGTGGATCCTCCTTTCTTTTCTCCAGAACACTTCAGTGGCTGTTGTACAGTTTATCTGTGTGTTTTAGGTCCATCAGTCAGTTCCTTTTCTATGGACATGGAGTCTAATGCTAAAGATGTTTCTGTCCGCTAGTGTTTCTGGCATAAATTTGAATATGCTTTAACTCTGAAAATGACCGTTGGACAGAACAGTCAAAACAGTAACAGCCAAACAGACCAGTGTGTAAAGTCGTCCCAAACTCTCACTCAGATTTTTGCTCTGAAGAAAATTCTCCTTAATTCATTATGGGTTAAAATACAGATGGCTCTTGAATATCGTTTAGATATTCTCCAGATTGCCGCTTGACAGGTCCTAGCAAGTGCTAATCCAATCACTGAACACGTACATGTCAAGTGTTAGCGTAAGACCTGCTAGCTTGCCTTGGGATGCAGAATCGAGATCTGATTGGCTATTGTAACCTAACTGGTCTCGTTCACTTACAGTGCAGGTGGTCTGCTCTGTCTGTTCTGAAGGTCTAAAGCAAATGTAATTTACCTGACAACACAAGGTAGCTGAAATATAATTGGTTAAAAACTCTACCATGAAAAACACCATTGGAAGCCACTCGACTAAGTGGAAATAATATGACATAAAAATACAGAGAATAGAGAATAATTTAGTTGTGTTAAGATTATAATTTATCAAATTAGCTCCAAAGTTGCCAAACTGAGTAATCACAAGGCTAATAAAAAATGTATATTAATAATATAATATATTGTAATAGAATAGAATGATAGTAAGTGTGTACATATGATGTGTACAGGTGTATAGGTGTAAAGACATAGTAATATATATTATAAGATTTTTGTATATGATATATTTTTGTATCATTTTGATAAACCAAACAGAATAGATTTATATATTTTTTTGGCATTTGTATTATTGTTTGGTACAATAGGGGTGAGAGATAAGTTGTCGTTTTTTGTTACTTTTTACTTGCCTTATTTTTTATTTATTCTATATTGTCTTTGTCTTGTTATTTTATCAATTATTGGCTTTTGAAAGATCAAATATTTTCAAAATAAAATGACTCAATGGAAAAAATGAAAAGAACATCGCATACAGTTGTTTTGTTTGAATGTAGTGAGTCATGTGGTGCTGGACTCTCCCACACTCTGCTCTTTTTTAGTTCCCACATTAAGAACTGAGCCAGACATTCACACAAGGCAGCTTTCTGTGCAGATGGACCCTTTCTTTCATCACAGTTCAGCTTAGTGAAAACTTTGAGACACTAATTCTTAGACCTTCTGAGTCACTGTGTCGCATGCTGTTTTACTGGGAGAACTGCCCGTCCACTTTGACCGGAGAGACTGATCACAAAACCCTTTGATGACAAGCTCAAACATAAAACGAACGCCAACCACAGTTTAGGATTACAATCTTTCCAGTGGGAGATTCTAACCCCTGATCTGTTCCCACTGTCAATCAGGCAAAGCAGAATTTAGAATGACTACCAACAGCTTCTGGAAATGTCATTTGTGCAGTGAAAGGCCGTGGTTCACCCTGTGCGTGGCAGCAGTAAAGGCCTGGACCACTTCAGCTGTCATGAAGCTAATGCTGGGTCTTTGGTGTTTGTCAAAGCACAATGAAGGTTTGAAGATACAATCAGGAGAGATGAACCCAATGAAGGCTTATACAGTTAGTCATTAAAGTAGTATTCAGTACAAGCTGCCAGACGCCTAATTTAATATCCAGCAGACACAGAGCGACATTATCATCAATTTGGAGCCATGTTCCTACACTAATGGCACTTGAAACTTTGTAAATCCCTTATTTATTTATTTTTTCTATTGTCTTGCATGAATATGAATGGAAACAGCAATTTATTCCACCCCCCCCCCCCCTTTTCCGAAGGAGGGAGGGGTAATGTTGGGTAGGGGTAATTGGTTCGGTCTGTTTGTTTGTTTGTCTGTAAGCAGATTTACACACTGGACCAATTTCCATTAAATTTTCAGGAAAGGTGTGAGTTGGTCCAGAATAGATCCCATTAAATTATGGTGAATGGAGGTTGTTGTGCAGGCCATCACTTGTTTTCATTGTGTTTGCTGGTTTACAATGGGGGCCGCAAGGATGGATGGATGGATGGATGGATGGATGGATGGATGGATGGATGGATGGATGGATGGATGGATGGATGGATGGACGGATGGTCAGATATGTGTATGTATAGATGAAGAGGTGGATGGAGGAATGAAGGTATGAATAGATAATAGATGGATGGACAGATGGACAAATATGTGATGGATGGTAGATGTATGTATGTATGTATGTATATGTGGGGATTGGATGGATGGATGGTTGGATGGATGGACGGACGGACAGAGGGATGGAAAGGTGTGAGTTGGTCCAGAATAGATCCCATTAAATTATGGTGAATGGAGGTTGTTGTGCAGGCCACCACTTGTTTTCATTGTGTTTGCTGGTTTACAATGGGGGCTGCAAGGATGGATGGATGGATGGGCGGACGGATATGTGTATGTATGGATGAAGAGGTGGATGGAGGAATAGAGGTATGAATAGATAATAGATGGATGGACAGATGGACAAATATGTGATGGATGGTAAATGTATGTATGTATGTATATGTGGGGATTGGATGGATGGATGGATGGATGGATGGATGGATGGATGGATGGATGGATGGATGGATGGATGGATGGATGGATGGATGGGTGGGTGGATGGATGGATGGATGGACAGAGGGATGGAAAGATGTGAGTTGGTCCAGAATAGATCCCATTAAATTATGGTGAATGTAGGTTGTTGTACAGGCCACCATTTGTTTTCATTGTGTCTGCTGGTTTACAATGGGGTCCAAAAGGATGGATGGATGGATGGATGGATGGATGGATGGTCAGATATGTGTATGTATGGATGAAGAGGTGGATGGAGGAATGAAGGTATGAATAGATAATAGATGGATGGACAGACAGAAATGTGATGGATGGTAGATGTATGTATAGATGGATATGTGGTGGATGGACGGATGGATGGACATACTTACATACAGAACATTTACAGGTTCCACGTTGTTTTCAAAAAATGTCCTGGTTAAAGCTGAGAAGTCAGCCTTTCAACTCAGCCTCAGTTTAACAAATGACCAGAGTGTGGAACAGTAGATCACTTCTCCACTGTGAGCTGATTATTTACTCTGACATTCATTTGAATTTCCTGTGAGTCTAGATTTCTGAACAGAACCTCATCAATCCCATTTGAAAGTTCTCTTTGCTAGTTGAAGCATATGGGCTGATGAGTTTGGCACAGAAGGAGAGATTATGCACCTCTCAGACACTTCTGGATGAAAGACATAACAGACTTTATTTATTTCTGCTTGTCTGAAGATATCAAAGTCCAGACAAAATTCAACTGTTTTAGTTCCTCAACAACAGTATATATATATATATATATATATATATATATATATATATATATATATATATATATATATATATATATATATATATATATATATATATATATATATATATATATAGCAGAGCATGATGTGACAGAATAAGACGTGTGGATGTTTTGACAGTTTGGACAGAGGTCTGTAAACAAGGTGTTCACTTTCTATTCACTGTGTACGAACAATCTGAAAAAAAACAAACACTGGACAAGTGGATATGAAACACTTTAGCAGGTGTCAGAAAATGAAAAGCAGCCAGAGGGATTTAGTGATGATAGAACTGTATTTGACATTAAAATGAGTCACCGCTGCTAGAAAGTGATGCTTAAATAGAATGAGCTTTCAGAATGTCATTCACTCTCACTTGAACGTCCATTTGATGTGTTTATACTAAAAAAAGAATGTCCTTTAGAGACAACCAGAAAATTGAAAAATGTTATTTTGGAATAAGACTCTTTTAAAGATCTGGGTTTTTTTTTTATCTACACCTTTAAAGTAGGGCAGCACAGTGGTGCAGTGGTTAGCACACGTACCTCACAGCAAGAAGGTCTCTGGTTTGATTCCCACACCAGTTTCCTCCCACCATCCAAACATATGCACTGATAGGTTAATTGGTTAATCTAAATTGTCCATAGGTGTGAATGTGAGAGTGATTGTTGCCCTGCAATGAACTGGGGACTCATACAGGGTGTACCCCGCCTTCACCCATTGTAGGATTAGGGCCCCAGTGACCCTAGTGAGGATAAAGCAGGTTCAGATGACAAGACAAGACCTTTAAAGTCTGGTGTCCAGTTAGAGCTTAGCTTCATAATCATTGGAAAAAAGTGTTCACAGCATGTTGACTCTGACAAAAATTACAACTGACTTAAAGGGATAGTTCACAATTTTTCATATGAATGTGTATGGGATCAGCATCTTTACTCTGGTGCACCCACAGTGACTTACCTCTGACTGTGGTTTGAGTTCTGGTCTGGTTTTGGTCAAAGCGAAAGTAGTACCGGCACATTTCCTGGGGTCAACAAAATGCAACGTGTTGCTTCTCAAAACAGTATGTGTTTGAATGAGTGATTTATTTGTATAACAAAACTGTAATGGAACAAAAACTCACACCTCATAATTGCTTGGAGCTACTTTTTCTCAATAGCACCAATGCACGTTGTCACTGCTAACAACTGTGCACCATAGCAAACTACTTTAATCAGTTGTTCGCCAGTGTTTGTGGCTGCTACGTGCAGGTGCGCAGCTGTTAGCAGTGACAACACACATTGATAACTATTGAGGGAAAGTAGCTCCAAGCAATTATGAGGTGTGAGTTTTTTTTGTGTGATGGTTCTGTTATGCAAATAACTCACCCATATACTGTTTTGAGAAGCAACATGTATTTTGATGACCCCAGGAAACCTACATTTGCTTTGACCAAAACCGGACCAGAACTCGACTCATCGGACACTGTCAGGGGTGAGCCACTGTGGGTGCACCAGAGTAAAGACACTGCCTTGGTGGAGGTCTTTGCTCTCTAGTTATAATTTAGAATGAACATTGAATTGAATACTTCAAAACTAACTGGTGCCAGGCACAACAAACATTTTACCGCCAAATGTACATCTCCCTCTCAAAACCTGAGACTATGGGTTTGACCTTTCTAGATTGCTCAAGGTCAAAGGTCATAATGCAGTTTTGTAACCTACATTATAGTTTCCCATCTGTCAACAATTGTAACTTGCACACTAACGTTATGGTCACTACCAAAACAGTTTAGTTACTGCTGAAACACCAGTTGTTTTTTTCAAAAATAAAAGATAATGAGTTATCAACGTGTAGTTTATAATAATGGTCAGTTAGGTGTATGTGTAATTTCAACTGTCATTAATGGTAAAAATCAATATAATCAAATTTATACATTTTACAGGAAAAATTTTTGATTTTGATGCAGCTTAAAAACTCAACATAAACTATGTTAAAATATTTTAATTTATTTAACTGTGGAAAACACTCACTCACTCACTCGTCATCTGAACCCACTTTATCCTCACTAGGGTTATGGGGGTCACTGGGGGCCTAATCCAGCTACAATAGGTGAAGGCGGGGTACACCCTGTATGAGTCTCCAGTTCATCCCAGGTCTGAACATATATAGACAAACAATCACTCTCACATTCACACCTATGGACAATTTAGATTAACCAGTTAACCTATCAGTGCATGTGTTTGGATGGTGGGAGGAAACTGGAGAAAACCCACACAGACACGAGGAGAACATGCAAACTCCACACAAAAAGGTCTGGTGTGGGAGTCGAACCAGAGACCTTCTAAATTCTAAAGGGAATGTGATATTTCAGTAGTGACAGATTTTGGATGAGGAAATGTAATTCAATACTAAAAATTGACTGAACTTTTACTAAATATGTGTTTTTCCCATGTGATCAAAGTTTTTCCAAAATGTCAGAACAATTCCACACACTTTCCAACCCTAAAGTTGAACCAATTTGGTAGAATGGCCTTGGGTTCTGGTTTGGGTTTCCCTTGGTTTCCTGTAGGGATTTTTAATGTCCAGCAGGTGGCAGTGTTCAGTGACACACCATGAACACAGTATCAGAACGCTTCATGACGCCTCACCTACCCGTCACTACTGTGGACTATGATGTAGGTGAGTTGAGTTCAAGTCCAGGCTGAGAGTATCGTATCAGTGTTCCGTAAAAGTGTAGGAGTAAGACCTCCAATCAACAGTCAAATAAAATCCCCCTGTTGTAAAAGAGAAGGGGGTCCACCCTGACCTCTGACCTAATGAGACCTGAGGAGCAGCAGCTGGCCCACATGGACTAACTCATATAAAGGTGACATGAGGACCACATCTGCACATGTTGTCTGGGAGAAGAAGTGATGGCGGCTGTTTGGCTTTGGGTCCTGTATTTGCTGAGTGCTTGGATCACCTCAGGTTTGTACTAGACCCAGTTCTGCCATGTGTAAAGTAAACTGTGCTGAAAGATGAACATTCAACTGTTTAACCTAGTGATGGTAGATAAGGTGTCATGTGACACTAAACTGTATTGATACTGTGTTACTGAATACAATCACCTGCTGGACTGTAAAAATCCCCACAGTTAACTTAATGACAGACTCAACTGGCACTGATTTGATGATCTAGTAAATTATATAATTAGAGTCATTTTATACTGCATTTCATTTTAATTTAGAAACTTTTTTTAAAGATGCAGTCAAATGTCAACATCTAGTATAATGTCTTAAGGATGCCCCTTTAAAATTAATCATCTCAAGCTGAGCCACTTGGCTGAGATGACAAATAAAAAAGTTAGGAAAACATTAGAGTGTGGACCTCCATCTTGCAAAGGATGTTCCCATGTGCACAGGAGGACTTTTTTTGTGTATGGCGGCATCACTTGACTCAAAATACACAGCTGGTTAGATTCAGCTTGACTGTATTGCCCATATAGAAATGCACAACGAAAGGAGTTATCATAATTACTTTACTCAGCCCAAGGGGAAATTAAATGAAAAGAAGTCATCAGGCAATTACAATGTTAATGATAAACATTAAAGGGGACCTATCGTGACCATTTTCCACCAGTGAACACAGTTCCCTCGTGTCTGTAACCTGTCTATCACCTACTAAATACCACATTAATACAGTGATACAGCAGCCTCTACAACCTGGAGAAACAGACCTTTTAAAAACACTTTAGTTCATATTTTCATGCAATTTAGCCACAGCTGACTCTGCCTCCACTTCCACATTCTACCAAGAGAAAGAAATGGAAACTAAAAAAAGACAGATGCCAATGAAATTAAATCAGCTGGAGAGAATCAAAGTTGGCAGAGTGAGTTTTACAGCCCTGGTGTCTTTGGATCCTGGTCCAATAACCAGGAGCACCAGTTCATCTGGACCTGGGCTAGCCAGACACACACTGGAACTACTGATGGAGAATAATGGCTGATCTCTGAGTGAGCAGATGTCTGACCAGTAGGTGGGGTATTCAAATGACTGTGTGTAGTGTACAAACTATAGAAAATCCAAAATGGAGTGTTTTTATCCCCCTCTAACAAGAAATGGGTCAGGAGAAAACGAGTGGATGGTTTTTGTTAATAATTTAATCTCTTCTCACACAACACATTTGTGTTAAAGACATTTAAAAGTTAATATTGCATGATATATCCCTTTTTTAGTAATAAAAATTACAAGAATTTCAACCAATCAGAAGTGCATAGCAGTAATGAATGCACACAACCACAGGTAAGTTAGCAGTACCTAGCATAGCACCAGTCGGCTTACACTCCAAACAGAATAACTCCAATATTAGAAGTTAACAAATAAATCAACCTCACCCTCAAATTATTTGTAGCAAATGTCTGCAGCCTTGGTCCTCGGGGCCCAATGTCCTGTATGGTTTGCATGTCACACCAGGTTCAAATCAGTGGGTCATTATCAGGCTTCAGCAGGGCTTGATAATTAGCCCTGCCCTGCATTTCAATCAGGTGTGGACCCTGAGGACCAGGGTTAAAGACCTCTTGATTTGTACTTAACCCACTCTTTAAAAAAAAACAAAAAAAAAAACTTAACCCACCTGTAACACAAACAGTTTTGTACAGTGGAGTCACCTGTCTCTGTAGCATAGCTCGATAAACATGGCAAATGCTAACATAAGTTTCTACTGCAGTAAGTGTGTCATCACTGCCACCTTTTGGGGAAACTCAATAAGCATGAGGTCAAATACCACAGAAACAATCTGAACTATAAAACTAGAATATTCATGACATGTTAAATTATTTTGAAAGTCTTGGGTGCCACATTAGCATTTAAAGAATAAAGATGATTTTGATTCTCAGATAAGGCTGGATCAACAGCAGCTTTGGGCCCCCCTAGTTGCTCTTTGGGGTACTATGCAATTAGTCTGTCTATAGCAAACAACCCTTATTGGACAATGGTTGTTGGTCATGTGACTGTCTTGAAGTAATACACGCACAAACATGGGTTTTGCTTTAAGCCAGACGCATGCACCAAGGCATTACTGGTACTAGATCCATCACTAACCAAAGGGTTCTGAAGGTACATTTTTCCAAACACATGAGGTGCAGTCTATCAACTCTTAGCAGGACAATGAAAAGGATCCTTTTTCGTTCTTGAATTTGGACTAATCTGTAATCTACTTAAGTCAACATCCTCAGACCCAGCTGAGGCAGATGTTTAACAGTTTACTAAAAAACAATGTCCACTACAAAGGACACAACTAAAAATATATTTAAAAAATGGTTGTCATGTTTCCAATACAGGTAATTATTTGACTTTAACTTGTACTTTCCTTTAAATGTCTTGCTTTTAAAAAAAATCATAATTGATGGAAGAAAATGTATTCTTATATAACTGCTCCTGTTGGTGGTGCAGGAATATAGTTGATCAATGTCCAGTGAAGGGGAGTCCAGTTGAGATGCCCAGATTAGGGTACTCATGGGTAAAGCTGCTGGAGAGTCATATCTTAAGGTGAATAAACCTTTTCTTCTTCTGATTGGTCTGCCATTGGTGGGTATTGAGTTGTACTTTCTAAGGGAAGGTGCAGTTAAATTCTGAACCTAGCTTATTTGTAGTTTGTTTCCTTCTTGTGAGATGGAATAGCTGTTGGGTGACTTTAAAGGGGTCATTCCATGGTTATTTAATATTACTGTGTTCTCCATTGTTATTGAATTGTGTGTTGGTACCTTTTTAAAAAAAAAAAAATCGATTGTTTTGTTTCCAGCTGTTTTTTCACGGTAGAAAAATGACTTGAAGTCAAACAACAGATTTTACCGATACTTCCTCATACATGTCCATGACGAATTGACGAGGCATCTCTGATTGGCTCAGAATGCATGAAGGAACCCTCCCCTCTCGCTCATTTACCTTTACCAGAGTAGCATCCAGCTAGGTTTCATGCTGTTGCTTGTTCTGGTAATGTGCAGGGAAAAAAACAAGGCTTTATTTCCACAGAGAGCACATGAACAAGTTTGATCTGCCATTTTTTTTCCAGTGTGTGCAGCAGCTACTGTGGCAACGTCTTCTCTTGTAGATGCTAATGCTAATGCTACTTCAGATTCACTGCAATTGGGGATGGGCTGAACCCTAAAGTCCATTTGACTAGTCTGACTCCCTGATGGAGGCCATGATGCCGAAACGCGGCGTTGGGGGTTTTTATGATTTTATAGGTTTTTGTAACCAAGCCAGGTTAATAAAGGCTTTTTTATCATCACTTATAAGAGAGTGCCTTGGAATTTTTCTTTTTGCTATTTTCCTATCCAATAGAGCACCTCTAATTATTATTACTTATTTTGAGTCCAGGTAGCGCTCCTTAAGCAAACTTTTTTTAGGTTCCATTTGACATCAGATGGACCGGCTATTTCTGGGTCCCTCGTTCCTCATGTTGTTTTCTGTGAATGCAGTATGCAGCCAGTGGAGGTGATGAACCACTGTCAAAGGCAGCATGTGTTGGTAAGTCAGGGTGACCCATCAGAATCCAAAAGGAGCGTGGAAAAGTGTTTTTCAGTGGAATGACACCTTTACGTGGGAGGTCTTAATTTTAGTGTGGTAATACTGTGAAACGATAAAGGGTCCTATAGGGTCATGTGACTATTCAGAATAACAAAGGACAGTTCAAATGCACTTTTACATGAACATGTGGTCTTCAGATGACCACGTGTTTCAGTCTTGATCTATTAATTCCATTTACTACAAAGGTAATGGTCTGTTCCGACACATTCCTAAAGTAAGCAGAATGGGTTTCTAGTAGTTGTTTCAAATTGGTTTTCCATTATTTGAACCTTGTTGTGTAGAGGAAGTTGACTAGTGAGCAGTGAGTCTCCACAGGTTCTAGATGTGTTGACTCTTCTGCTGTACCCACAAAAGCCTTCTGACCATAGAAACGTGATTGTAAAGCTACAGTAGTCTAAAATGATCTGACGTCCCTTAATGATGGTGAACAAAATGCATAAGCACACCAAACTGTGGCAGTCGTCTCTGTATGTATATTTGATAACCAACATCTGCAGACAGAGGCCACTTTACTGGTACAATATAAAGTGAGCCTTGACTTGTGTAAACAAGTGTCTAATTTTAAAACCTCATCCTTGTTGCCTCAAAACTTCACTTAACAAGAATTTTTTTTTTTTTAGTGAAACCAAAGCCTTTAATTTAGAGTTCTGTCTTTATTAATTTTCTTTGCAGTTCATTTGGACACCAATGAAGTAGAAGCTGACTCTAACAAGTTTCTATATCTGGGTGGATCAAAGGTTGTAGAGGACAAAGGTGTTCACAAACTGGGTGGTTCTTCTAAAACTGGAATAGCACCCCACAATGAGACCACATTGGATGAGGACATGGTGGCAGAGGTCCTCAATGAGCTGATACTGGAGCTGACGACCGAGGCAATAATGCAGCTGGTGACCAAGGTCCTCAATGAGGTACTACTGGAAGTCGGGGGTCAGGGTCTTGATGACGAGGCAATGGAGATGGTGAACCAGCGCCTCACTAAGACAGAACTGGAGAAAGTGGTGGTCCAACTCATCAATGACACCTTACTGGATAAGATGGTGAGTCGGGACATAAATGAAAATTTACTGAATGAGATTATGGCTCAGGTCCTCAACAAGACAATGGACCAGACCCTCCATGACTCAGTACAGGAGGAGGTGGTGGTCCAGGTTCTTGGTGACAAAACACTGGATGAGGTGGTCCAGATCATCAATGAGACGCCACTTGAGGCCTATGCCCCAAAGCCAGCGGCCTTTAAATCCAGCCGGTCACCTATTAAACCTTCTACTTAACTGTCACAGTAATGGTCCAATAATCTTAATGCTTTATCTCAGTTTGTATCTTCAGACGTGTGTGCATGTACCCTATCTGTGATTGTCTTTAAATAAAAACTGAAACCAACTAGTGGTGCTGGACACTATAAACCCTGTCCCTCAAAAATATTTGAGCTCTTAATGGTTATGTCTCTCAAATGTGAAACTATGGGTTTGTTCTTACAAAGTCAAAGGTCATGATACCATTTTTGAAGCCCAAACCAGGTTTCCTATCGGTTAAAGTCACGATCTTCATTTGTGACCCACCACCACGAAACCAGGCATAAGTGTCTGGAAATCAAAACTGAGTTATGTGTGTTATTGGTAGAGTGGAAACTACGGTTTAAAATGGTGAGAAAATTATGTTTCTATCATAAGTAGAACCAAAGTTATGGTCATTTTAATATCCACGGTTGGACCTATTATGCAATTTGCATATTTTTAGATATTGTCCGTTAAAGTTTTGGATTGTTTTGGGGTAGGAAGTCCTTAGCAATGCATAATAATTCGTATCCAATTGACAAAAAATATTCACAGATGTTAAAGGACACTCTGATGGACATGTCACAGAAGTTCTATATATTGTAATAATAGGACAGAATTGCAACATATTATAATCATTTGGCTTACACCATTGGACAAGAACATTCAATATAAGCTTTTACCTCGTACCGAACACTTGGATGTTTACGCAAGGAACGGAGATCGGTTTGTTCGGCGAAAAGAGGTGGAAGTCGTCTTTGTCTTTGCTCAGCAATCCTTAAACTTTTGTCACCGCTTAAATAATTGACCCAATAAACACCTTTATTGATTGGATTTCAATGTAATGACCACAGGGACTGAACATAGAGGTGTTAAGGTACCGTTTTTTGATAAGATGTAAACACAAATAAGAAATCACTTTCCAGCCTAAATTTGGCTGTAGCTCTGAACGGCTCAGCGCGACTTATGCCTGGTTTCGTGGTGGCGGGTCACATTTGTTTTATTATGGGCCACATTTAACGGAGTGCCCCATCTGACCTCTTGGGTCAACAATAACTAAAAATCTCTACAACGCAGACATGAGGAAAAGCATTTTGGTGATAGTGTCTAAAATGAATAGGTCTCAAGTCATCATCTGAACCTCGCTAGGGTTGCGGGGGTCACTGGGGCCTAATCCAGGTACCCATTGTACCTGGATTAGGTCTCCAGTTCATCTCAGGGCTGAACATAGACATTCACTCTCACATTCACACCTATGGGCAACTTAGGTTAACTGGTTAATTTAAGTGCATGTAAATGGTAAATGGGCTGCCTTTATATAGCGCTTTTCCACCTTCATGGTGCTCAAAGCGCTTTACATTAGCCTCTCAGTCACCCATTCACACACACACTCATACACCAGTAGGTTTCTACGGTCTATGGTAAGTCCTACTGGGGGCCTAAGCCAGGGTTCAGTGTCTTGCCCAAGGACACTTTGACATGTGGACAGCCAGAGCCGGGACACGAACCGCCAACCTCTCGGTCATTGGGCGACCCACGCTATCAACTGAGCCACAGCCGCCATGTGTTTAGATGGTGGGAGGAAGGTGGAGTACCTGGAGAAAACCCACACAGACACGAGGAGAACATGTAAACTTCACGCAGAAAGGTCTGGTGTGGGAATCCAACCAGGGAATAAATGTTCAAAATGTATTTTTTTAACCTTTGTTTGACCCTGAGTCTTGAATTTTGACCTTTAATTACTCCGTAAATTCACATCAGTGAGAGTAAAATGAGAATAAAAAGCTAATTCCTGTCTTGTCCTCGTTTGCAAAAACACATTTTTGTTGACTAACTTACGTTCACCAAAATTTAACGGGATCTGTTCTAGACCATATCTCAACTTTCCTGAAAATATATTGTATTAGTCCAGTAGTTTTTGTGTAAATTTGCTGACAAACGAACTAAAAATGTTTTCCCTTCCCTTTAGGGGAGTTGAAGTAATGACACGTTTTTAGCAAATGTGACCCACCACCACAAAACCAGGCACAAGTGTCTGGAAATCCAAACTGAGTTATCTGTAAACTAAGGTTTAAGATGGTGAAAAAATGATGTTTCTATCACAAGTAGAACCAAAGTTATGGTCATTTTAATATCCACATTTGGACATATTTTGCAATTTGCATTTTTGAGAAATTGTCCGTCAAAGTTTTGGACTGTTTTGGGGTAGGAAGTCCTTAGCAACGCATAATAATTTGTATCCGATTGACACAAATTATTCACAGATGTTAAAGGACACTCTGATGGACATGTCACAGAAGTTTTATATATTATAATAATAGGACAGAAGTGTGACGTATTATAATCATTTGGCTTACACCATTGGACAGAACATTCAATATAAGCTTTTACCTCGTACCAAACACTTGGGTGTTTACTCACGGAACGGAGATCGTTTTGTTCGGCGAAAAGAGGTGGAAGTCGTCTTTGTCTTTGCTCAGCAATACCTGAACTTTTGTCGCCGCTTAAATAATTGACTCAATAAACACCTTTATTGATCGAATTTCAATGTAATGACCACAGGAACTGAACATAGAGGTGTTAAGGTACCGTTTTTTGATAAAATGCAAACACACATAAAGAATCGCCTTCCGGCCTAAATTTGGCTGTAGCTCTGAACGGCTCAGCGCGACTTATGCCTGGTTTCGTGCTGAGCAGTCACATATGGTGTCAATCACGTATCGCAAGATGCCACACATCTGATTGGTTCATCACTCTTTCACCAAATGACCACCATATGTTTTTGTTTTTTCTTTCTTTTCATGCAGTAACTTTTCTTTGAACGCTATTACCAAATGTTTGGAAAATAAGTCTGGTATTAGGAAGACTTGAGTGAGGTTCCACATACAGTACAATACATTTTTTTTTGTATAAAGACATTACAAAATAACAAAATCTTAACTTTTTTATACAATGTAAATGACCTGAACAGTATTGTCTGTCAGTAAATATTTTGTATTTGTAGACCCACCATGATCTGTAAGTTGTAACGTACATGTGTAAATGATAAACTGACAGAATATTGTTAAAATTGCACTTTGTCAGCTCTTCATATTATGAATTTAACTGAATATAATTATAGATTGTTCATTGTATGCCCTTATTTGACCAATTCCAGACTGTTGGATGTATTCAAATGTCACAGATAAATGCAACAGGTGCCAGATGTCACCTGTTAACATGACACACATGTTCTGATCCTATTCGTATTTGAAGAACGACTGGACAGATGCATTTTACCACCTGTCATAAGTATTGGATCCTGCACTAAAACCATCTGCTGAATTGGTCATTTTTGGAATCTCTTCCAACTATAAATTATGCAAAAATAAATAAATAAAACTAATGATGGATGTTACTGCATTCTCAACATTATTAGCCAGAAGACAAATACTCTTTAGATGGAAATCAAAAACTCCCCCAAAAATGTCCACATAGTTTAAAGATTAACCCTTTAATTCCTGAGACTTTAACAGTTCTAGTCAAAATTAATAAAATAAGTAACAAAATGGACAATAACAGCCAAAAATGTAGAATAAACAACAAAATAATAAGTGACATGAACAAAATAAGACAAAAATGGAACAAAAGTGAAGAAAAATAATAAAATATAATATTAAATGTAGAAATACAAAACAAAATAAGGAACAAAATTGACAAAAACTAATAAATATTTACAAAATACCTTAACTTAATTTAAATTAACTAAAATGAAGTACAAATAAATAAATTAATAATATTGGAATTTGGTTCTAGTTGTTTTAATTTTGGCCTTTTTCCTTTTTCTTAATCAGATTCATTTTGACACCCGTGTATCTCCACATGTCACATCCATGAACAAAACTCAGGAAAATCACAGTAAAAAAAAAAAAATTAATGATTATTAAAACTAAACCATCCTTTCAGAATGCATTATTGCTGATGCATCAGGGGTTAAATGGTTAAATACAATCTGAGAGGTCAGCCAACCAGGTTTCTAGTCCAGTGTTCCATGATCAAATGCCTAAAAAAAAAAAACCTTCACACTTTAATCCACAAAAATGCTTTTGTGCAGCACTGTCCTACAAAGTAAAAAGGCAGTAACTGCACAGACACCAAACTGAGAAAAATGACCTTACAGTTCTGTTGTTGTTCAGCCACAGTAGTTGTAGGTAGATTATTATAGGACATGAGGCAGTTATTGTTACTGTATATTACCTAGTTCTACAAAAAACACAGTACACCACATATATATATATATATATATATATATATATATATATATATATATATATATATATATATATATATATATATATATATATATATATATATCTCATAATTTTGACTTTTTATTTCATAATTTTGACTTATTATCTCATAATTTTTCCTTTTGTCTTATGATTTTGACTTCATCTCATAATTTTGCTAACAACAGACATTTGAGAAGAGATACAAAGAATGATTTGAATGTTGCAAAAACACAATTACAAATTTTCATCAAAAGCTGCAGTTACTGCCTTTTTGCTTTGTTGGGCAGAACAGTTCTCCCATACTTTTTTTTCCTTCTTCCTTCAGCCTGTTCTATAGTCTTGAATATTCTCTGATAATAAAAAAATATAAACGTTCCATGTCTGTATCTTGTGTATTGGTTGAACTTATGAATAAGCAGATATAGTTATTAAGCTGTTGTTTTTCTTCTTTCACACACACACACACACACACACACACACACACACACACACACACACACATATATATATATATATATATATATATATATATATATATATATATGTGTGTGTGTGTATATATAAAGTACCATTTTCTGCATGTTAGGGTGGACCAGAAGGGTGAAAATAATAGAATATAAAGGAACATGTCATTTGACTCTGTTACTTTGTTGATAATTTTATGTGCAAAATTAACAGGGGGAAAAAATAAACTCTACTTGTTTTCTTTTCTTTCCTGAACCCACTTTATCCTCACTAGAGTCACTGGATCCTCTCCCAGCTACTTATATGTATTTACTCACATTTCCCATAAAATACATAAAAAATACACTCAGAAACACAAGAAATACAGAGGAAAAAATATACAAAAATGGTAAAATATGTGTGTGTGTGTGTGTGTGTGTGTATTATATTAATGTGTTATTCAACAGTTTCAACAAAACAACTGTTCAATTTTGTTAAAATTTAATCAGATTAATCATGATAGATTGATTCTCACAATCCTAGTAATTATATATTATTCTCCCAAACCATAGAGAGTACTTGGAGTTGACATGGCTAATAGATTATTATTTGACAGTTTCAGCCCACTTTAAATTATATTGGACTGAATGTGGCCTCTGAAATAAACACCCCTGGAACAGACCCTCGTAGAATTGAACTGGGTGCAGTTCACCATAGTGGCCACATGGGGGCAGCAGTGCACCATATCCTGCTCTCATCAGTCTGACCAGGGTCTGGCTCAAAAATAATAATAATAATGATTGTACTTCTGTACAAACCAGTGCTTCTACTTCTGTTGGAATCAAACGAGCGACATGAACAGATAAAGTGTAGAAGAAGAAAATGTACTGTTGAATATAATGAAAATAAAATGAACAGATGAAGGTTCCATATGTTGGCACGATGTTTGGGTTCACCCTGTGTTTGAGTGAGACAGTAGCAGAGGTGTTGAAAGTACTCACATTCTGTACTTAAGTAGAAGTACAGCTACTTGGTAAAAGTACAAGTACTGATTCAACTCCTCTACTTATGTAAAAGTAAAAAAAAAAAGTACAATTTCTGAATTGTAATAAAGTACAAAAGTAAATTATTTTTTCTCATGAATGCAATAATACCAAGAAAAATCTGAAAAGTATCTAAAATAAAGTATTTAAAGGTGAATTGCTGTGTTGAAATTGTGTTTGATCAGGTTGCAGTTACTCAGTTTTGTGGGAATAGGTCGGAAATTTAGGAAAATTTTCCAAAAAAAAGTCACAATTGAGATAAAAAAAGTAGTCATGACATTTTAAAAAATTTAAATATGAGATTAAAAATGCATAATTTTAAGAGAAAATATTAAAACTGTGAAATTAAAAGGTAAAATTGTGAGAATCACAGTTTCTCTCCGACACGTATTTTCTCTCTGAAGTGACTTATTTTTCGTACTGTCACATCTGTTTCGTTTGAAAAAGTAACACGTCAATTCTGAGAATGTAAAGAGTATAAAGTACAGATAGTTATGCAAAAATGTAGGGAATAAAAGTAACAAAAAATTCCAGAAAAATAAATACTCATGTAAAGTACAGATACCTAAAAAAATCGACTTAAGTACAGTAATGAAGTACAGTGTTACCTCTACATACGAAAGCCTCTACTAACAAAAATTCCAAATTAGAAAAAACCTTTACCTTAATTTTTCGTCTCTGAATACGAAATAAAATTCTATTTACGAAAGAAACTATAACATCCCAGTCAAAAATACAGTACATTCCTATAGCCACCTACGTAATTTACATAAACATGTTACGTACGTAACATCCCATTGGCTATGAGGGAGTTACCCATGATGCTTTTCGTTACCCTTTGACCCTCAGTCATCACGGACCTGCCGCTGTGTCTCCCGGTAACAGCCACTTTAACGGTCATTTCTCCACCTAGACCAGCGCTTTTAGTATCAAAAGTTCAGCCGAACGGTGCAAGAAGAGTATATGACCGACAGACTATCATCAGTTTAAGAAAAAGTGTTTACAAACTTGGACTTGGTGTAACCCAGTTGACAAATATATAATAACAAGGTACAATAAATAGTTGATAAAAGGTAGTAGTAAGAAATATTAAAATGGGATAATAAATAGTGATAATTCTGATTAAACAATTCATAAACGATGTGTTGTTATTGTTAAAAACATGATTTATATGCATTTGATATCGCAGTATTTTGACTGTATTTTAGGATTGGTGCTTTTATTTTGACATGCTACTTGCAAGCATCCGGAGCAGTTAGTTCGTCAAGCTAACGCGAACTCGCTAGCTCCGTTTTATCTTGCTATACTTGCTAACTGAAAAGAGTTGAAAGAAAAATATTCCAAAGTGTTTTTGGATGTTTTAAGTTTAATTTTTTTTGTTTACCGAACGACCGGTTCCGTGACTGATGTGTTTGAAGACCAGAAGCTTGTGTTTCACTGAGTATACTTTTATTTGAATCGTCTTGGTCAAAGTTTTTGGAATGGATCTGGATTTCGATGAAGACTGATGACTTCGATTGATGGTGATTCTGTTGTCATTTCCCTTTAGCAATATTGGTAGGATTGTGACCAGCCTGTGTCACATAATTGACTATCACTGATTTGACTTATTGACATTTAATGCTTTATGAACTCAACCAAGAATTAATACCTGGAACTGAAATACTTGAAAGGAACTGTTTTTTTCTTTTTTGAACAACAACTTAAAGAAACACTGGAACATTCTCTTGTCCACTTTTTGTTTGAAGGATTACACCCTACTTCTGAAGGACAATTTTTTTTTATTTTTTTATTTTCAGAAAAGGGTAAAATTTTATTTTGGGTCATTGTAAATACTTTTCAAGTATTTTTCAAATACTTATTAAACAAAGGAAAATGTATATTCTTGTGTGGTCTTTCATTTGCACTGTTGTTCCACTCTCTAATTTAATATATTTGGAACCTGGCCTAACATGGACGTGTACATACTCAGTAGTGGGTTATATTTTTAAGCCTGGAGTCTCCCCACAGGTGGCATCAGAGGCGGCATCTGTCGGAGGAAGTAAAAGGAAGGAAGTAGAGGCTGCTGTCATGGTGGATTTACAACAGGGGTCTCGAACTCATTTTCTTCAGGGGCCACATTCAGTCTGATTTGATGTCCAATGGGTCAGACCAGGAAAAAGAAAACATAATAACCTGTAAATATTGACGACTACACATTTTTGTCATCATTTTACATACCTGCAAACTAGTCACCTTTCGGCGAAATTCGCCGTTTTGATCCCGAAATAGGTCACTTACTGAATCGTGTAGATCCGAAGAGTTTTTTTTTTTTGGGGGGGGGGGGGGGGGCAGGCAGGCAGAGACAGACTACAGAGCTATATTCTATAATGTTGGTCTGTCTCACTCTGCCTGTCGTTCCCACTGAGATAGCCTACAGTACATACATCATACACTCTCAATGGTCATTCCATGACTGCCAGTTACAAAGTTAAAACCTAGTCGCGTGCGAGATCTCGTAACGTTAACGCGCGAGTATGAAACTTTCACATTCCAAACAAACGAAACTGTCACGTTCACTGTCGCGGCCTCGGATTTGGAGTACCTGAACAACTGCGCTGTGAAGATTTATTTTTTTTTGCTGTGCTGACTGCAACGTGTGCTGAGGTAAGTCCAGAAACATTTTTGTTGGTTTTATGTCATAACTGAGTGCGATAGATTGTATATCTGCCGACCTTTACGCATTTTGACACCAAACTACGCTGCTACGATTAATCACTGCAAAATACGCATAAAGTTTTTTATTTTATTTATTTATTTAATCCGTCAAAAATGAAATTTCTGTTCCGTCAAATCTATGCGCTGAACGAATTTTTTTTCACGCTTTATTTTGGTCGAAAACCACCACAAAACCCTTTCCTTTTTCTGGTTTTTATTTATTTGGACCTGAAGAAGACCTATTTAGGTCGAAACGTCGTCCACTTTTTTATTTTTATTTGACTTTCACGGGAGTTTTCCGCCCGGCTTCGGCGGAGATTTCCGTGTTAGCTAGCTTCTTTTTCTTTTCTTTTTGTTTCTCTTTTCTTTGTTAAAATTAAAATACGCACACTCACACACACTACAGAACACACACACAACACGGGACACACAGACACATACATATATAAAATAAAATGCAAAATTTTACGGACGGAGAGGTCTGGACGGTGGTCCGCAGGGGACGCCGGCCAGGTCGCTTCGCGCCCGGGGAGTGGGAAGGGGGACGCCGCGGTGGGGATGATTTTCTCCGGGGGACGGACAGTGCATTTAGGGCTCCGGGATTTCACAACGCCGGGGTCCGCAACCACTATAACCCCAACCTTGAGCCAGTGCCACCCCGGAGGATTATCCCCACCGGTCGCCCCCTGCTCGTGTGCGGGGCACACGGGGAGGATTTCGCCGTGCGCCCGGGCTGCAACGGTTGGAGATGCGGGGTCCAAAAAACATGGCAGACTACATTAAACCTACGGCCCGGTTTAAACAAATTACACATACTTTTCATGATTTAATTAGAGCTGTTCACCACGGGGCTAATGTGAGGGTTTCTGAGGATGAAAAAAGACCTAGAACAATCAATGAATTTATGTTCAGTTTCTGTGCAGTATTGTTCATAGTTTGAGTAATGAAAGTAATTCTCTCAAAATTGCAAAAATAAAAAGTGCATGATTTATTAACTGAAATATTGTCTTTTGTTTGGTAGCACCCGCGGGGGGGGGGGGGGGGGACGATTAGTTTGTCACCTTTTTTAACCCTCATGAGTTTGCAGGTATGATTTTAGTGCAAAAAAAAAAACACCCATTGCATTAACAAAATACTTTTGTAAATTATCCAAATATTAAAAAAAAGGAAAATATTTTAATTTTTACAATATTCTGCCTCGACTTATCATTATTTTATGTGTCTTTTTTTTTATGGATCAGTTCTATAAAGACACTAAAAGTTTAGTAACGGAAGCAGAAAATGGTTCAAATTGTGTCTTAATTTTCTTTTGATATTTCAGGTTATTCACATTTTATTGTTACGGGATAGTTTGTAAATGTAAATATTTTCGTCATTTTATATTTTTCTGCAGTCAAACAATGAGACAAATTGGAACTTGTCATCATTTATAGGCAAAGAAAAACCTGAGAAGAAAACATGGAATAATTTAATAGGTTATTATACTCTTCATCCCTCAGGCCGCATTGGAACTGTCAGCTGGCCGCATTTGGCCCCTGGGCCGCGTGTTTGAGACCCCTGATTTACAGCTAAGCTAACAGCTAACCCGTATCTACTGCTACTGCCCAACGTACGGTCGCTGGAAAACAAACTGGAATACCTGAAGCTGGATTTAAACACCAAACATGATCCATCAGACTGCTACCACCCAGACGTGGATTAACTCTTCTGTCCCGGACACCAACATTAGCCAGGATGTGCTAACAATATTCAGATCTGACAGAACCCATGCTCTCACAGGTGAAACCCAGTATGGTGGTGTTTGTATCTACACTAACAACAGCTGGTGTTAGCCTGGATGGGCTGAAATCTAAATCTACATTTTCTTTTAACACATATTTCATCCAGAATCTGCAATTTTCTATAAATTTTAAAGGATTTGATGGGTAGTAATGGGATGTTTGGAACGAATTAGGCATTTTATATGTAAAATGCGACTCTATTTACGAAAATGTCACGGTACGAAAACACTTCTGGAACGAATTAATTTCATAAGTAGAGGAACCACTGTACTTACTTTCCACCTCTGAACATTCGTAAAGCATAGAACTGAAGAACCTATTTATCCTTGACTGTAGCATACAGTATTTATCTGAATAAAGTCTGAATAAGTGCAGTCATTTATCTTATGCTCAGAAAAACAGACTGATTGTGAAAAATGACCCTGAAACAAGATGTTTTCTATGCAAAGACCGAAAACACTGAGCTGTTCAAGTCACTGCAGATTCCACTTTTCTTTTTTTTAATCATTCACCACTGGAAAAAAAAAAGGGAGAAAAAGTACAAATGACTTCATGAACTGCTTTTAATATTTTACCAGTCATGTAAAGTTGTCTTCCAACTTTTTATCTGGGGACTGACTTTTTACAAATGACCTGATTTAAAACAGGCCTCGTCTATGAATCATGAGAAAAGTGATTTAGTGCAAAAATGAATGTTCCTGTTATGTAATTCAAACATTTCAGAGTTATGTTTGATAAATCCCTACTCTGAAAACAAATGACATATGGAGCAGCATCACTTAGAACAAATCAATGATTGTAGGTGGACTTTAAAGGCTTTTTCTCATCAATAAAATCAACAGAATATATACATGCAGAGGTGGTTAAAGTACTCACATTCTGTATTTGAGTAGAAGTACAGCTCCTCGTGTGAAAAAATACTCTGGTGAAAGTACAAGTACTGATTCAACCCCTTTACTGAAGTAAAAGTTAAAAGGTACAACTTCTCAACTATAAAAAAAGTAAAACTATTTCTTAAATTTTTTTTGTTATGGATTAAAGACTAATTTAAGCAGGAAAAACTGAGATTTTTCAAGAATACCCCAAAAATAAAGTCTTTAAAAGTGAGTTACTGTGTAGATGATGTGTTTTATTGGGTCATGGTACATTTAGGAACAATTAGAAAGTCATAAATAGGAGATTTGAAAAGAAAAAAAAAGCATAATTATGAGATAAAAAGTCAAAATTATATTGTAAGTCACAATTGATTTATTTTTCGTACTGTCACATTTGTCTAGTTTGAAAAAGTAATGAGTCTATTCTGAGAATGTAAAGAATATAAAGTACGGATAATTATATAAATGTAAAGAGTATAAAGTACATATATTTATATAAATGTAAAGAGTATAAAGTACAGATATTTATATAAATGTAAAGAGTATAAAGTACAGATATTTATATAAATGTAAAGAGTATAAAGTACATATATTTATATAAATGTAAAGAGTATAAAGTACAGATATTTATACAAAAATGTAGCGAGTAAAGTAAAATATTGCCAGAAAACTAGTAAAGTACAGATACCTACAAACTGTACTTCAGTACAGTAAAGGAAGTACTGTGAATATGCTTCACTTTCAAGAGATTGTACTTATTTATTTAAGAAATGTATTTCATGAGAGCGTGCGTTATTTATCAACTCAGAAATTAACTACAAAAAACTAAGAAAAAAACAAATCTGCTTTTATCAAAATACATTCTCTTCTATTAAATTAAACATAATATGCAAACGTGATAATCCTAGTTTAACATGTTGTTAAAGCTTGAATAAAAGTATTGCAAAAACCAGACAACAATTAACACTCAAAAAATAGAAGCCTATATGAAAGTGGTGGACAACAAAAGCACGAGTAAATAGAAAAAAGAGATTTTGTTAAGTTTATTTAAGTTGTCTTGTTTTTAAAGTCTCCATTTTCCAGAAGAACTTCAATATTTGCTTAGTTTTTCTTTTCTTTTTTTTTTTCTTTTTTCTCAGTACTCGTAAACATGTCCCAAAATTAGATATGTATATTTGCACACAAAACACTGATAATGTTAAAAATAGGTACTTAGGTACAGTCTTATGTCTTTTCTACTGCACATGGGACATTTATAATGAGTTTATTTTGATAAAGGCAGAGCCGTGGGCACATATTTTTACTCATCATATAAGAAACACGTAACATGATCGCTCATTAAATGACCAAAAACATTTTTAAACTAGAGAATGAATGCAGATTATACATGGTAGTCATGTATAGCTCATTTGTTTTAAAAAAAAAATCTATTTTTGTAAAATTATTTTAGGAGATTTTTATTGTATGAACTGACAACTCATCCAGGGTCTCTACCCCACATTTGCCTATTGGCAGCTGGGATAGCCCCCAACCCCACCCCCACCTCAAGTAAGAATAAAGTGGACTGAATGAATCCGTTCGTTTACATAGTGGTTTTAAATTCCAAAATATTTATTCAGAAATAGAAAATCACTCTGAGAACACAAACCTCCACCAAGGCAGACCCCCCCCCCCATTTGAAAGAAGAGAGGTCCGCCAAGGAGGTTTTGTTTTTGCCAGAGTTTGTTTGTCTGTCTGTTAGTTAGCAAGATAACTCAAAAACTTACGGACGAATCTTGATGAAATTTACAAGGTATAGTTGGTAATGGGGAGATCTGGAAATGATTACATTTTGGTGGTGATCCGGAAGAGATCCTGGATCACTTTGAAACCACCATGTAAAATTTCAAAGTGATCCAGGATCTCTTCCGGATCACCACCAAAATTTAATCATTTGTTCCTTGTGAAACCCCCAACCCATTCGGAAAATTTCATCAAGATTCGTCCATAACTTTTTGAGTTATCTTGCTAACTAACAAACAAACAGAACGACAAACAAACTGGCAAAAACATAACCTCCTTCGTGGATAATAAAGTGAAGCTATTTCCTTCTTATTCACATGGTAATTCCGAATAAGCGTTTACATGGGAAACTGGTGTGTTCCGCTCTAGTCGGCTTTAAGAGCTGGGGGTACGGAGGGTTCTGATTGGACAGAACGCCCACGTCATGTCTGGACATCGCGTCCACGTCCTGTTTTGTTGAGCACGCATTCCATTCTATTTAATTCTTCCAAGTCTATATTCAAATACTTACGCTATACTGACTCCAACGCTTGCTTTGTACACCCATTTCGGAAAGTGTTCCTACACTAATGCCGGCAGCAACGAATATGTGCGTCATCAATGCAAAATTTGTACATCATTGCAACGAAGACCGGAAAATAACCGTGTACATGTGACGGGAATTATCTTATTCGGAATTAACATCGGAATAAACCGATGACTTTGTTTGGTATTAGGTTTAATTTGGAATTAACATTTTTAACTGGAAATAGGCATTTACATGGTCGTCTTAAACTTTAAGTTAATTAACATTCTGAATTAAACAGGAATAAAAAGTCCCATGTAAACAGACCCATTGAACGAAATGATGCCTACAGACTTTTTCTTCTTCATCTGCGACAGGTGGGGTGGCACCATAGCGCCCTCTATTGACAAACCTTGGCTGGTTTTTACTGATAAATATCAGTCGTTTCATTCCTGATCAAACTAAAAACTGGTCTATGTTTGAGAATGAAAACACGTCTTAGATAATTCAGTCTTGTAGAAGTTATTACTGTTAAAAAAAAAAGAACCAAGATAATAACATGCTGACATCGGCCACAATCACACTCCCTACTGTCACCAATAAAAACAAAAACTGGATTTTAAAAAAGAAAAGACTTTATAAAACCAAATAAATCTTTGTCCAAACTTCCCATTATCAGTGCGTTGCAGCTGTTGTTGTTTCACATAGTGATGAGACTTTCATAACAGTAATAAATACAACATACTACAGGGGGGACAATAACAATCTACCACTGCAAGATGGAAATGTTTACCCTTTATCAAGTACATTACTCACATCATAACCACCCCCAACCACCTGAGGACTATCCTAATTCAATAGCATCAACCAGCTGACTTCATATGCATTTTGCTCCACACATTCACACAACTGTAAAAGGTTCTGAAACACAGACCCATGAATATAAACAGTCACAGGCTTTGGCAGAAACACAAATGGACTGTTTGCATAAATGTGATTTATTTTCCAATAAAAGTCTTTAAAACTCTTAAAATGTTTTTAATTGTTCCTCAGTATACCTCCTAAAAACGACTCGGACAGAACTGACGCAACAAAGGCTGTGAAAACAAATTTATGTCACAGTCAAAACTTTTGGTCACGACTTTGCCAACAGTCCACTGTCCTGTAACACAACAACAAGCACATCTGACACAGGAAATGAGAATCATTATCAGAAACACAATATTTATTAATACCAGAATGAAATTACTATGTAATACAGCTGCTTAATTCAAGTAATAAAAAATTAAAAGTAGCAGATATGACATGAATATAACACACACACACACACACACACACACACACACACACACACACACATATATATATATTTATATTATTGCATTAACTAAAATGTCGACTAGTCGATACGTTGACCTCCGTAAGTCACATGCCTCTCTCTCTCTCTCTCTCTCTCTCTCTCTCTCTCTCTCTCTCTCTCTCTCTCTCTCTCTCTCTCTCTCTCTCTCTCTCTCTCTCTCTCTCTATATATATATATATATATATATATATATATATATGTATTACTGTATTACTGTATAATTTAATTACTGTATTTTCTGGACTATAAGCCGCATCAGCTGTATTTTAAAAAATATAATGAAAAATATATACAAGCCGCACCACGTTATAAACCAACTTTGCTGATTAAAACGGAACAGAACCAAGCCTCACTCTTAGTCAGTGTCAGTCTCCGTCAGTGTCACTCTCCGTCAGTGTCACTCTCCATCAGTCTCACTCTCCATCAGTCTCACTCTCCATCAGTCTCACTCTCCGTCAGTCTCACTCTCCATCAGTCTCACTTTCCATCAGTCTCACTCTCCATCAGTCTCACTCTCTGTCAGTCTCACTCTCTGTCAGTCTCACTCTCCGTCAGTCTCACTCTTAGTCAGTCTCACTCTCCGTCAGTCTCACTCTCCATCAGTCTCACTCTCCTCCAGTCTCACTTTCCATCAGTCTCACTCTCCGTCAGTTTTACTTTCCATCAGTCTCACTCTCCATCAGTCTCACTCTCCATCAGTCTCACTCTCCTCCAGTCTCACTTTCCATCAGTCTCACTCTCCGTCAGTTTTACTTTCCATCAGTCTCACTCTCCATCAGTCTCACTCTCCATCAGTCTCACTCTCCGTCAGTCTCACTCTCTGTCAGTCTCACACTCTCAGTCAGTCTCACTCTCCTTCAGTCTCACTTTTCATCAGTCTCACTCTCTGTCAGTCTCACTCTCTGTCAGTCTCACTCTCCGTGTCACTTCATTCTCTGGTGCAGTTGGTTCTGAAGGTGCCACTCTCTTAGCGTATCAGTCCAGCGTTTCGGAACCCGTTGGTGATGGTGGTGGATTCTTTGACAGCGCTCCAAACTGTTAGGATCCACTGACACTCATCAGAATAGGATGCTTTTCGCATGTGGCCAGTCTTTGTGAATGACTTCTCATCACTTGTCTCCAATTGTCCCACTTTACCTGGAGGTGCAGCTTTAAATGCCCGATTCACACAGATATCAAGTGGGTGTAAATACTGTGTGTTCTTGTATCTATGTTTCAATGAATTTGTGGAAGTTTTAAATTTTTTGTTGATAGTGGTCCGTGTCCTGATGGCCTCGCTTTGAAATCCTCAATATTTATTTTATAGGCGATTGTTTTGGCTTTAAGTCAGATCTGTACATTGGATTCACCTCGGCCACCTGCTCTGTGTATGTTCACATAGTCCTCCAGGATATTTTCATGTTCATTCTGCCTGCTTTTATGTCCTCTGAAAGTTTTTATTGACTTTGGCGTCCTGTGATCTCCAGCGTCTCACCATACATTTGTCACTCATCATCTGAACCCGGTTTATCCTCACTAGGGTCACTGGGGGCCTAATCCAGCTACAGTGGGTGAAGGCGGGGTACACCCTGTATGAGTCTCCAGTTCATCTCAGGGCTGAACATATATAGACAAACAATCACTGTCACATTCACACCTATGGACAATTTAGATTAACCAGTTAACCTATCAGTGCATGTGTTTGGGTGGTGGGAGGGAACTGGAGAAAACCCACACAGACACGAGGAGAACATGCAAACTCCACACAGAAAGGTCTGGTGTGGGAATACAACCAGGGACCTTCTTGCTGTGAGGCACATGTGCTAACCACTGTGCCTACCATACAGTCATTTTGGCTCACATGCATTTCTTCCTGGATAGCAAAATCGATTGCCTTCAACTTAAAACTTGCATCATATGAAGTTCTTCGTGTGGGTTCCATGATGAAGGGGTGAGGATTTGAAAAATAATTAACAGTTGCTAACTTGTCGTCCGTGTTCTATTTGCTAAAGAAAAAGTAGTGTATTCTTCTTTGCATTGATTGTTCTTAGTAGTTATGATTCTAATTCCGGTTAGAGCGCCCCTAGTGGTGGAAGAAATATCCACAGAATAGCTTTGTATAAACCTCATGGTTCAAAACATGAATAAAGTAGCAGTTTATAGTCCAGAAAATACGGTATTTTTCTAATAGATTCCAGTCAACAGTGCAGTCATTTTTGTCTAATACATCTGTCGAATATTATAAACATCCAAAACAGGAAAAAGCCAAAACATAATTTCCTCTGTGGAGAAATTCTGAATGTAAACTGGACGTGTGGATTTTCTTTTCCTGTTGCTGATCAGTGATGTGACAAACAGGTGACATGTGACTTTCAGCAGGTCCTTATCATCCTGCTGAAAGTCACGGGTGTCGCCTGCTGTGATCTCCATCGCCGACGGCATGCGTCACCTGTCCTGGCTATCACCCTGGGACGTCGCCATGGTGACAGCCTCATTACAGTGATAGCTCTGCCAGATGAAAATATCACTCTGGTAAATTTATGATGTGCAGTGTTTTAGTGATGAATGGAGGACAGTTCTGCAAACTCTGATCTGATGTGATATTAGATCTATGACCTAAAGAGACAGGAAGTGAATATGACAGTGATAAACCACAGCAGAAACTGACTCATAGTGAGGCTGATGCCGATCTGCATCAACCAGCTGGTCAGTATCTCACACTGTTAAACATACTGGGTAGTGTTAGCATATTTATAACTGGATTGTTAACCATCAGATGAACCCTGACTCGTCTCATTGATTCGAAACAGCTTTTTGGATATGAGCTCGACACATTACTTTAATTTAAAAACTATGAAGAAACTATTGATTTAGCAAATAAATACATCATGGTGACCAAATAGTTGTCGTGGCAAGATTTTGTTTGTGGGGTTCATTAATTAAACCACCTTTTCGTGTGCGCAGCCTTAGGTTTTGTGACTCGTATTCATTTCTATTATCCACATCACTTCAGTATATTCACGGACCAGTTGAGCCTCTTATTGTCTTCTTTTTTATTGCATGTCTTAGTAACACAAAAGTATCATCTTAGTACAAAAACATAAAAGGTCAAAAACAAAAACCAACATCAGTTTTTCAACATAATCATCATTCTGTTATAAGGTACAGGACACGGTGTTCATTGCTGCGCAGACGTCAACTGTATCCCATAGAAACCCACTAACCAATCAAAACATGGCACAAACACAGTTCTAAATCTGCACATCCAAATTATAAATAGTTCAAAACATCACCAAACATTCTTCAGACTTTTTCAAACTCAAAAATATTCATCAAAATTACTTTCCATAATTTGGTTCTAACACGAGTGAAGGGTCAATGTTTGTCAGAAATGTGTTGCGTAAACCCAAATAAAATGACTCAAATCATTACTTACACTCTTCTGTTTTATTGGGGTCCAGGTCATGGGGGTAGCAGCAAAAGAGCCCAGGCTTTCCTCTCCCAAGCTACTTCCTCCAGGGGAATCTCAAGGCGTTCCCAGGCCAGCCGACAGATATAATCCCTCCAGCATGTCCTGGATGGACATGCCCAGAACCCTTACCCAGGGAGGCATCCCAGATCATTCTGTTTTTTCAGTACATTTTTTTGCAAATTATCCCATGACATTTACAATTTTGTAAAATGTTTTTAGTTTTTGCTCTCTTTTTTTTTTTTTGCTTTTCTACATTTTGTTTATTTTATTTTATTTTTTCTTCGTTAGCTCCATTGGTATCCACTGTGGAACTGCTAGTGTCAGGAATTAAAGGGTTAAACTGAATCAAAATCTAAAACATGTAGGACACTGGCCCTTACAGACCAGGATTGGACACCCCTGGTCTACATCTATTTCTACATACACTTTTACTTTTCTCAGTAGGGTTACTGTTTGAGTTGGTTCTAGAATTTGGAGACATTTTTACATTTAATTTTCTTGCTATTCAAATAATTTAATCAAGTTGAACAGAAGAAAATAATCAATAGATTTGTCAGTTACAATAATATTTTATAGAGTTTTACTGGCAACACATGTGCTAACCCTGCAAACCCTTCACGAACTAAGCAATTCAGATATTTTATTTAACGGTATCATTTACAGTCAGTGTTTAACCAAATGTACAACCATCTTAAAAAGTTACTGTTGTTTGGTGAGTTTTTCCCATGTGTGTTCATTGAAACTTTATCACAGTATGTATTTGTTATTCATCATGAGTTCAAAAGTAAGTGATTCCCAGTGAAAAGGAAAGTGGTTGAGTGATATCACAAAGGAATATGGCACAAACCTGTACGATATTGAAGCAGAAGGATGCATTAAAAGCAGCGAGCCCTTCGAAAGGCATCTGTGTGATATCGAAAAAGAACAAAATGGAAAAACTGTTACTGGTTTGGATAAAGGACATACAGTGAGTGAGGCGATTGTTTCAGAAAAAAGCATCCGCCATATTCACTGATCTGATGATAGAGGGTGGGGGTGATGGTTCTTCAGAACACTTTACAGCAACCACAATGGGATGGAAATGATTTACATGTCTTGTTCATTTAAATGGTTTCATGTTCAGACAGTGAAGACATATTTACCCATTGAGACCAATAAGTTACATCTAAAATATACATTTTATTTAAATTTTCATCACATTTCATACAAAAGTGGTACATTTTTTAATCATTTTTAAAAGGTTTGAGGGTTATTATTTGGGGCCTTGGAATGAATTAGGCTTTTTACATGTAAAATTAGACTACGAAAAATTCACGGTATGAAAACACTTCTGGAATGAATCAATTTCATAAGTAGAGGCACCGCTGTATAATACAATATAATACAATAACCTTTATTGTCATTGTGTGACCAATGAAATTCAGTGTCAGTTCAACATTATTAACAAAACACCAATGCCATAGAACATAAAAATTCATACTCTGGAAAATAAAAAAAAGACCTAAACTAAGCAAAAAGTGCAAAATTACAAATGAATTGTCACCAAATATAATGAACAGATCACATTAATGCCTTACCTTTAGACATCATTTCTGTATCCATCCACAACTGTGCTCAAATGCTGATGAATAATGTCTTGTACTGTTAATTATTCTGATTAAGACTCATATTGATGTCTTACTTTGTATTCATCTATTTCTATTGACCCAGTGTAAAATGCAGAACCCCAGTCATCATCTCTGCTACACAAAAAACATTAGAATTTCACAATTAATTGACCCCGGCCCCTCATCTGAGAAGGAAAAGTTATGTGGCCCTCACTGGAAATAGTTTGGGGTCCCCTGGTCTACTGCGTTAATTCAAAACAAAAAAACATGACGGCTGAAATGGTTGTGGAAGAGGGGACAGAGGTTCTCACACCGTTTTAACTGCATTGTCTTGAATTTATTGTAAACTGGGTCCATTTAAAAAAAAAATTATGGCGGGCTGTATGACAAAGCAATATCGTACGGCTCATCATTTGTGATGAATGTACTGGAGAGTGTTCCATTTGAAACTTCACTAGTTCATTGAGAATCCGAACACTGTTCATGGAGCGTGCAGTGTTCACAGTGTATGAAAAGTCGAGCACTTCATGGAGTGGCTGATTTAGAACATGCCATAAGACCTAAAGGAACTGGTGGGAATGAGCAGGACATCCATTATCCTCATCACAAGCCCTTTAAACATCACAATTACTTTGAAGATCTTTAATTAAAATAAAAATCCTACATAGTTTCCCTTTAACAAAATACAAATCTTTGAATCCTTGAATTATTTCACTTTATTCAAGCTAATTTCTTTACGAATATTATCTCATGAAAATTCCCCGAGTGTGAGAGTCACTAACAGTAACTGGAAGCTCCATTATCTCTACATTACTTTCCATTAAATTGACACTTCTACCAAAGCAGAGTATGTTTGATAAATGAACATACACACTCATCATTGGTGGCCCCGATGGGAATAAAAGCTCTGAGAGCTTTCGTGCAGCTCTCTACCATCTGAACCCACTGAAATAAGCTCAATAAACCTGAGCAGGAGATAAAATCACACTCTAAGCTGAGCTTTTTTCAATGTGCAAAGCTCCAGGAAGGTTATATTAACAGATTGTGATCTCTGAGCTGCCACCACCACTACCTCTACTCCAGTACATCCAACGTACTCGCCTCCTTCACCCCATATGGCCTAAATTAAACACATTATGTCTCGGACTGGAATGCTTATTTGGCTGTGTGAGGTGAAATGGAGCAGTGTAAATATTTCTACCATCATCCAGGCTGATTTATGGGACAGTCGTCGTCGTGGAAGCTTCCTTTTACTAGTTCCACGTCCTTGAAATTTATCGCACCTCTCAGATGTGTTCATACATGAGTGCTCATGGCCGGACGGTCAGACACACACTTTCGCTGTGTTTATAGCTCTGTGTGTTATTCATCAGGGTCAAACTGTCCGTCTCACTTGACTGACATCTGTTTGAGCCAATAATTAATGGCTAAATAATTGATGTGGCCGTCATACGATTACGATGAGGTGAGGTCAGTCAGTCAGTAATGCATACTGATGAGAGGTCAGTAGACAACCTCTGCAGCACACATACTGCGTCACAAAGCAGCTACGAAGTGAAGAACACGTCACCGTCAAATAGAAGAGTGTCTCTTTACATCAGAATTATTCAGTTTATGAAGTTCTCTTAACCCTTAATGACCCACTACTATATAGACTGAATCCTATTTCACCTCTTAACCCCACCCCCTACCCCCTATCCCTTAACCCAGGGGTGTCCAAATCCAGTCCTCGAGGGCCGGTGTCCTCCATGTTTTAGATATTTCCCTCTTCCACATGATTCATTTTAACCCTTTAACTCCTGAAACTTTAGCAGTTCCACAGTAAAAATAATAAAAATAAGCAACAAAATGAACAAAAATGGCCACAGTCATCAATAAAATGAACAAAAATGAATAATAAACTGACAAAATAATTAGTAACATGAACACAGTACTGTAAGACACAAAGTTTTTGTTCATTTTGTTGGTCATTGTGTATTTTTCTACATTTTACTTTTTATTTGATTATTTTTTCTTGAATTTTGCTCCATGTATTTCTTACTTTCTTCATGTTACTAATTATTTTGTTGGTTGGTCAGTAAAAATAATAAAAATAAGCAACAAAATAAACAAAAATTAATAATAAACCGACAAAAATACAATTACAATTATGATCTGGTTGCTGCCTGGAATTTCCCATTGATATGTAGGCTATTATCTTTCATTGCACATTACTATATTATGACAATATGAATATTGTGGTGGTCTTGTCTGCTTGGGACAAGTAAAAGACTGGTTTGCCCTCCTAAAAACTACTTCCTAAGAAAGGCTTGAATCTGCTCCACTTCCACCCACAATGCACTGGGTCAGTCTGTTAAGGATGGTGTGTAGCGTATGATGAGTTACAGTGTAACGATGTGTGAAGCTCACTAAACTTCCAAATAAAGATTTGGCAGGTGCAATTCCCAGTGTATTTTCCTTAGAAATTATCTTCTGGATGGCTGTTGCCATTGTATTGTATGGTAAGGGGAGATGAATCATATCAATCATAAATAGTGTTCCTCAAAAGGTTGATGCTCAGACAGTCAGAGCCTTTCGTTTCGTTTCATTCTATGGTCAGGCAATGCAATTTCGGTCAGGTAGGCCTATCCTAAACGTTGTTGATGTTGGGAGGACTGTTTGTTCTTTGAGGCACAATGCTGATTTGAAATACCTGTGTTAGGCTATCCCAATTGTGGTTTTTGACGCCGTTTGGAAAACAAGACAAAACACATGTTTGGCTCCCAACTTTTATTAATTGAAAATAGGCTTAATGTTACGATTTTTAATACTTGTCAATACTTAATACACTGCAGTGCAGTGCAGTGCATAAAACATATTGGTTTATTATGGACCAGTTCAGGTTCTAGTTCCATTGCTGGCCCCAAAGGACTTCCTGTTTAACCAAAGATTCTTAAATATTTGTTTTATCATTGTTTTTTGTTTACATAATAGAACAACTTGTCGCCGGAATTCTAGCCTCCACCTCGCTATTATTTCCGTCGAACAGGTCACCTCGTCAGCATACATATACATACATAGTCTTACCCAGCACTTTTCAGACCATACTCAAGTTGATGTTTATTGTCCCCAGCCCTTAAAAAATCAAACTGACGCCCCTGCCAATCACAGCACAGAAAGGGTCCAACAGTGGGAGGGGATTCTGCATCTGTCAACAGTGGGAAGATCTGTTTTTCCCAACTGATTTATCACCATTTATTATAATATCATCCTCTGTCTTTTTTAATATCTGTGAAAACCAGATTAATTAATTACATCCACTCATCGTGGAATTTTTTTTCAGCAATATATAACATTAACTGACATTTATCAGATTCAGATTACTCCCAGAGGAAATTGTTGTTTGTTTGTCCATTTAAGTATAAGAAAAAGTAGCAGTAGGGAAGAAATGATCAAAACTACATTTTACCATAATTATTTACATATAGTGATATAATTAGTGGGTAAATATATATTAAACATTATGATCAGTATGGTTTTGGTCAATGGTGTTGTTTTGGGTTTTTATAATCATGTAAGAATCATTATTTTTGTTGCCTTTAAACTCTTTATATGAGCTAGTTATAATGTGGTGGTGGTGGTGGTGGTGGGGGTTAATTGCCTTGCTCAAGGGCACATCAGCTAACAACTCTCTGCCAGTTCAGGGAATCCAACTGGCGATCACAAGCTGACCCTCCAGCTTTGATGTGGGATCAAAAATGTCAAATCTTATCTTATCTTATCTTATCTTATCTTATCTTATCTTATCTTATCTTATCTTATCTTATCTTATCTTATCTTATCTTATCTTATCTTATCTTATCTTATCTTATTTTACCTTACCTTACCTTACCTTACCTTACCTTACCTTACCTTACCTTACCTTACCTTACCTTACCTTACCTTACCTTACCTTACCTTACCTTATCTCATTGAATACCATATTAATACACCTTTGGGAATATTTCTTAATTGTTTTGTATTTTTGATTGAAAACTAATACAAAAAAATTACATTATTTTTTTAGTAGGTTGGCAACTTTTTTTTTTGCTCTGAATTCCACAAGGATTTACTTGTTCCTTTTTTAATCTTTTTTTTTGTCGCATAAAAAGAAAGGATTTGATCCATATTTTTGTAATTATAATGCATCAAGTCACAAAGCACATTGAAAGGAGGCATTTTTCTACTTCCAGTCATTTATCATCTGACTAAGCAGTTCCTCTCAGGGGTCTGCAACTCATTTTATTTTCCGGCCAACGCCATTAATGTTTTGGTTCACGGTGCACAGATCCTATCATCGCCACTTAGAGCTGAGCTAAGCAGAGGTTCTCATTTCTAAAAACCCACCGCATATGAGCCATCCAGCACGAGACCTGGAGACAGATGGAGTCAGCTGAACTTAGCAGGTAAACACTCAGACCTTCAGATGGATAAAAGAAAAGTTGAGCTTTAACTGATGGTGCATGAGTCAGAGTCACCAAAGCTACAAACAACCTCAAAAAAAGGATAAAAAAATCCTGAATCACCTGTTTTTGGGAATTCTCCAGAAGCTAAAACCTGCTATGCACCTATAAATGTTCATTATTGTCTCGGAGTTAAATGAGTCTAGTTTCTACATTTCAAGATAAAAGAAAATCTACCAAACTGACCACATTTATGACACATTACTGACATGTTTATTGTCAAACGTATGTCATTCCATTGTTATTTCATTAATATTACTGTGCTCTTCATTGTTATTGAATACATTGTGTGTTGGTTCTATTTAAAAGCTGTTTTTTTCACGGTAGAACAACGGAGTTTACCGGTACTTCCTCCTACATGTCTATGATGCAGCGATTAGGCATTTCTGATTGGCTCAGAATGCGTGAAGGAACACTCCCCCTCCCCTCTCGCACTATGTGTGTGTGTGTGTGTGTGTTTACCTTTACCAGAGTATCAACCAGCTTGGTTTTGTGTTGTTGCTTGTTCTGAAAACTTGCAGGGGAATAAAACAGGCTTTATTTCCACAGAGAGCACATGAACCAGTTTGATCCAACATTTTTTCCAGTTTGTGCAGCAGCTACTGTGGCAACGTCTTCTCTTGTAGATGCTAATGCTAATGCTACTTCAGATTCGCTGCAATGGAGGATAGGGTCACGTGGGTGACGCTAAAATCCATCTGTCGTCCGATGGACCGGCTTTTCCTGGGTCCCTCGTTCCTCTTGTCGTTTTGTGTGAATGCAGTATGCAGCCAGTGGAGGTGATGACCCACTGTCAAAGGAGCACGTGTTGGTAACTAGGGGTGACCCATCAGATTCCAAAAGGAGCGTGGAAGTGGTTTTCAGTGGAATGACACCTTTAAATATTCAGAAAATTTTTGTTTTTTAAAAAAAAATCTGTGTTTTTACTGAGTTTTTTTCATGGAACTAAGCAATGGAAATAAACACATGTAAAAAAAGCCACAGATTTTGAAAAAAAGAAAAAGCCCAAACTAAAACTAATCGAGTCAATTTTCAATATAAGTTCTTTTTAAAATAATTTTTTAACTTAATTGTTCTGCAAATTGTTTCATTCTACTTGTTATTTTTACAATATGTATTAGTGTTTTTGTTCATTTTGTTAGGGTTAGGGTCTTCTCTTCCTCTCATCTTACTCTTTTTGACTCGATGAAAAACAAAATGGCTGCATATTTTTTGTATTAATATTTGCTTCCGGCCGTAACGTTACATTTTCAGTTGGATTTTTACCCTGACATTTATTAATTTCATTTATTTTTATCACTCCAGTGGATCCATGGGAACACCCACAGGTTATCAGTGGAGTTATAACATGGAGTTGAGGATTTGGGTATTAAGTCTCCTGTTCAGAGGCGCCTCAACAGTTGTAGCAGTAGGGGGTGTTTTATCAGTAACAGTTGGAGGTGGGGGCAGGGGTGGGGGTCTATTTACAGCCGGTCTGGGATTTACACCAGCAACATTTATGCATCAAAGAGCAGCGCCGACACAGAGCTCACAGGCATAGTTTTCAGATGATTCTGCAGTAATAATCATAATAAAAACCAATTGCTCCTATTTGACTTTAAAAATGGTCATTTCACAACAGAAGACTGAAAAAGAAATATATATTTTTGGGCCAGAATTAAACATTTTTTAATAATTTTTCTTAAAAAATGAAGACCAGTGAAAAGAAGAAGAAACAGTTTAAGGTTATAATCATTAACGAAAATGAATGAAATGCCAAAAACTAAAATTAAACATACATTTTCGTTAACATGAATGAATAAAAACGATAATAAAAAATAAAAATGCTCACTAACTGAAATGGCATTGTGTTCTTACAAAACTAACTAAAACGTATAAAAATCATGGATAACATTACCTTCATTTTAATGTTTTTCATATACATCTCAAAATGTGTTATGACATGTTTATACAGCAGTTACTCAGTGTCAGTAAGTATCATAGTGAATTGTACAAGCATGTAATAATCATTATTGTACAAGCTTTCCATAGAGCCCACAGTTATAACTGTACACTGAACCATTCAAGAATAGAAGACTTTTTATTCCATTGTGTCCAAAAAGTGTTCCATACCTGTTCCAAGTGTGACATTTTTGGACATATCCTCTCATAAACATGTGCCAAATACTCACTTGTTGTAGTATTTCTTTAAAATGTGCATGTGAACTAGGTCAGACCTACTGCTGTGGCCCTATAGTATTTTTCAGCTCTCACTGTGCAAACACACTTTTATTCAAGCGTTTTATTGAGGAAAAAATTCAGGCCAGATACAAATGTATTTTATTTTACTGTGTTCCAACCTAAAATACTCAGTGCCAGTAACAGTGAGAGTGATTCTGACTGTACGGGAAAATTTAGGGTGTCAGCTTTAAAAAGAGACCAGCCCCATGGATGTACTGCAAATGGTTAAAGAACAGCTTTCAATTGACTTTTATTACAACATTTAGGTGAGATTTAGGCCAAATTCAGTGGAAGTTTAAAGAGTTAACTCTTTATTGTGTTGTTTTCTGTTTTATTTCTGCTGTTATGTCCTTTTGCTTCTGCTTTGTCAATGCACTTAGTGAATCCAGTTTTTTAAAAGTGCAATATAAATAAATATAACATTATTGTATTGTGTTCTGTTAATGATCTTCATACTGGTAACACCATCTAACAAACATAAACACATTTTATTTTGTAAACAAACTTATGAAAGGTACCGCTGCTGGGAGGTACTTCCAGTGTTCCCTATGTACAGGGACACCCGCTCCTGTTTTGCCCCGCCCTGTTTTTAGTTATTTTTAGAACCTTTGTATTTTATATTGCGTCTTTTATCTGGAGTTATATTTTCTTTCTTTTTTTTTTAGTGTGTTAGTCAGTATAAGGCCTCTGTCATGAGTTCAGTATCCAGTGTGTTGTCTTTGTCTTATTTTTGTAAGTCTCTCTGTTTTTTTTTTGTCTTTGTTGGAGTCCTGGGTTTTTACTTTGACATGATGGGTCGGTGTTCACCTTTTCCCTACTTTCCTCCTGGCCACAGTTTTTGCACCCCCCCTTTAATTTGTCCCAATGTTCCTCACCTGTGTCAACCCTATATAACCATCCTGTGTCTATCTGGTCTTTGCAAGTATGTCATCAGTCCTGGTGATATCTATGAGCAGTATTTTTTGTCTTGGTTACCTGGCTTTTGATGTGGTTTGGCTTTGTGGTATCTGTCTCTGTCCTGTTTTGCACTCTCCCTGTTTTTAACCTTTGGCCTGGATTTGACTTTGCTCCTGTTTAACCCCTCTCTGTGCCTCATTGGACCTCGGACCCTGGATATGACCTCCTGCTTCCCTATGGTAACGTCTTTTGGATTCTCCCTCTACCTGACCGCTGCCTATTTGGTTTTTGACCTGTTTTGCCTGAGCCCCGTCTCCGCTTACTGTGTCCCAGTTGCAGTTTGCTACAGAGAGATCGATGTTCAGACGAACCATACAGAGGAGCAGACGGTGTTATTAGGCCTTCACCGTGTACCACGGCAGGCACAAGGCCTATTGATACTGCTTGCAGTGTGATTTGGTTCTACTCTTTGAGCCTTAATTTGACCCCCTGAACATGCATGAAAACTCACTAAATTTTGCACACACTTCGGTAGTGTGAAAAATTGCAAGTATTTCTAGGTTTCTTAAAAGTCAGTAAAGAAATGTCTACAGCGCCCCGTAAAAAAGGTGAAATAGTTTGTATTAGGCCAGATCACACCCTAGTGAAGTTAGAGCTATGACAATCGGTACACGTGTTTGTCGTGTGATGATGAACAAAAAAACCTTGTGATGGCCACGCCCATAAACCAACAGGAAGTCCGTCATCTTGGATTGAAATTTTAAAAATTTTGAGTCATGGTTTTTCGCTGCCATTGGAATTTATCTCCAAATGAGCTCAAAATCGATTAACACCATCTCGATAAGTGGGACATCAAAAGTTGTCCAAATTTTTTGGAAAAGTTGCATTGTTTTTGTGCTACGTTGTCGCAAAGTTTGCAACATTTTTGGGAAAAATTACCACAGCATAAATTGCTTCACCTCAGACATAAGAACACCGATTTGGCTAAAATTTGACACAGACGTCTACATCCATTTACCTAAAGACAGTCTGTATTTGTACTATAGCGCCCCCTCGAAATGTACTTATATTAAAATGGCTGTAGTTCAGATATACAAACACTGATTTGGCTGAAATTTGAGTCAGACGTTGCGCGGGGAGGTGGTCACGAGGGACGGCAAAGGCCTTTGAGACTGCTTGCAGTTTTAATTTACAGTTATTAATGAAGACTGTAAACCTGTACATCTGTGCATGAGTCCTGCATTTGGGTCCAGTCTGTTTCTGGTGTTATCACAGCCCTGTCCTGGTTTTAACGCGTTTTGTCCAATAGCTACTTATCAGGTGGAAAAAGAGGTGAAGAGGTCACTCCCTAGCCCAGGTGCTAGTTCCATCCTTTGCTGCACCTGCTGTAGTGGTTTTTGTCTACAGTTTTCAACATTTGATAGAGCACCCTACATTTATTTTTAGTGTTTGATGTGACGGGACTGGTTTGCCCCTCCCTGAGTATGAGCCTCCCTCAGGGATGTTCACATGTCACTTTTTCCAAGTCTCAAGTCTTTGAGGGATAATGCCGAGTCTCAACTCTTTTATCCCAAATGGCTGAAATGAATGTTTTCACATTAGATGCAATTTGGCCGCATTGCTGTATTGTTTTGGATTAAATATGGCGAAAGCATGTAGGCCTTACTGTACTATATACTCAGTTATTTCACACCATCAAAATTGATCAGAACAATGCATGTACAATGTGAAGAAACATCCCAAAAGCTTTGTTTAAATTTGATCAATGTATTTTGATCAAATTACAAATACATTGTATGAACCCTGTGGCAGCACACATGAACCTTTGCACAAATATAAAGGGAGGGAAACTAGTATTTCTATCTGTGATTTTCCTATAATATGGGGGAACACATTGGAAAAACTGAAACAAATAACAAAATAAATAATTCCATGATAATGAACTCGTGAGTCAAATCATTCAAGTCACAAGTCTTTGTGCGACTCAAGTCCAAGTCTCAGACTCAAGTCCCCATGTCTGGCCTCCCTTCCATACCGCTAGCCTACCCATTGGTGGCAGCCAGCAGATTATTGAGTGTTTTTAATTGACAGGTGGCCAGTTTTTATTGCTGTTGTTTTAATAAACTTATTTCTTTTAAATTGAATGCACGTCTCTACACCGTCTTTTAATTTTACAAACTGTCAACCTGTATATCTTGGAGTGAAAGACGTTGTAGCACCAACTTACAGTTTGCACTACACTCGGGTCACTCACTTGCTATTTACGTAACCGTGGAGTTGATGTATGGAAGTGGTGAAGAAATTGTAGATATTAGTCAAAATATCCACATAGCCCAGGAGAGTACAACACAACAACAGCAGCAGATATGTTTGTTTACTTATGGTTACATAACTGTTGAAGTTTGTTTGGATGTTCATCCATAGCCTGTCCGTCCATGAGAGTGGATCTCTCCTTCAGTTTGGTTCTCCCCGAGATTTCTTCTTCTTCTCCATTGGGTTTTGGAGTTTTTTCTTGCTGAGCCGCATTTTGTAATAAATGTCAAAAATGTAGTAACTTTTTCATTTCATTTTGTAATAAAGCTGCATTTTGTAATAAACTGCCCCAACACATTTTGTAATACATTTTGCTGTATTATGTAATAAGTTATTACATTTTGAGAAGATTATTACAAAATGCAACTTTTTTATTTTGTAGAAAATGTAATAACATGGTGCATTATGTAATAAAAACTCTAAAGCATAGCTTGTTATTAATTGTATTGTAGTTCAATTTGGGCATGCATTTTAGGCTGAATTTGCAAAAA
This sequence comes from Siphamia tubifer, assembly GCA_020466265.1. Classification (NCBI taxonomy): domain Eukaryota; kingdom Metazoa; phylum Chordata; class Actinopteri; order Kurtiformes; family Apogonidae; genus Siphamia; species Siphamia tubifer. Next base: position 14,725,985 of record CM035798.1, on the reverse strand, counting down.
CAAACAAACAATGTAAGTGTCTTCTGCTTGTTTACATACCTGCTGTGACCAGATAATTTATCCACTAACATTCTTTTTAAACAAATATGAAATTGCTTCAAAAGGTTAAACAAACAACAAAATTTCTACTTCCAAAATATATGCGTAATTTCAAATTGTCCTAATGTCTAATATGTTTAATTACCAGCCAAGACATAAACTATTTGGAATATTTCTCAAACAGCTCCTTCACTTTTAATACCACACCACCAAAGCACCTGCTGCTGCAAAATGGAATAAATTATTACATAATGCAGCAAAATTTATTCCAAAATGTGGCAGTTTATTACGAAATTAAATGAAAAAGTTATTACATTTTGGACGTTTATTACAAAATGCACCGTTATTACAAAATGTTTGACTGTTCTCTCCTGTAAAACCCTGTGAGATGACGTTTTTATTATTAGGGGCTTTATGAATAAAATTTAAGGGGTGACCCAATTCATATGAGTTGCTTTTCAAGCCCTACTCCTTATGACTCCGCTTAAAGGGGCAAGGGGCAGGGATATGGATAGGGGTAAAAAATAGAAATGGGATTGGGCCTAAATCTGAACGAGCCAAAGGAGGTGGTGAGTGAACTGTGGCATCATTTCCATCTCATATGATGAGAAGGTGACATTGTCTATAATTATGAGCTATCAAACATTTATCCTGTGACTCATACTGTCCATGTGTTAATATCTGCATGTTACCATTCAACTGATGCAGACATTTTTTTTTTTTGTTTTACTCCTCATAGCTGTATTTTAGCTGTTTTAAATACTTTTAAATTTGTCTTTACATTTATTGTTTAAAAACTTTACCTTGCCTTGTTTGGTAGAATTTTAAGCATAATCTATCCTGTGTGACTTTTATCTATTTGACTTTCTGTATTAAGACACAAACTAAAATCACACAAAAACCATGAAATGTTTGATTGTTTTCTTCTTTTTCACCAGAAACATGTTGAACAAACCAGTTTTATGACTTGATTTGATTTTATTAGTGTTTCTGTGAAGCCCCGTGAGATGACTTTGTTGTGATTTGGGGCTTTATAAATAAAATAAAATTGAATTGAATTGAATTAGGATCCCCATTAACTGATGGATCCATCAGCTGTTTTTCCTGGGGTCCATACAGAACATATAACAAGACAACAACAAAGAAATTGAAAACAAATTTAGTAAATGACAGAGTTATATAAAACCTGGGTATGATTTGCTGGGAGGTGTGGGGGTCATCCCTCCCCTCTAGTTTTGGACATCACCAGGTCCTGTCGTCTATGAGTCTTTCTGACGGCCTGAATACAAAATGCCCGAGAGAAGAACTTCACATGCAGTGAAATCTGGACGAGGGGGGGGGTGGAGGTGGGGTGGGGGGGGGGGGGGGGGGGGAGGAGGACTGTAAAGCTCGCAGCTGGACCACAAGCCACCTTCTCCCCCTGACCCTTCCTGTCCCACCCTAAGCAGGAATGTGCCCCAGCCAGACACTGGGGGGAGGTCCTCCAGCACCGTGCGGCTGACCCAGACCCACTGAGGTTGAATCCTGGTCAGTTTCTTTTCTCCTCCACTTCGTAATATATTTACGAGGTCGTCTCATCTGACTTGAGGTTGTAGTCAAAAACCAAAAAATTAGGGGGCGTCGTATCGTGCCCTCACACATGGGCTGCAAAATCAGTGTAAAACTGCCCCTGTTTTGAGCAAATAAACACCACATATACAGACCCAGATGACCCCCCCCCCCAAAAAAAGTGAAAACTGTTGATTTGAAATGTTCATTTAGTGATTTGAGCCTCATTTATGTTTTTCATGTGGGAATGAGGGTCAGAACATCCGACGCAAACTTTTTTTCGGTTTGAAAAAAAAAAAAAAATCCCCTCCTCTGTTTTTTTTTTGGATAAATCGCACCCTGTGTACAAGTATTTGCATGAAAATGAAGGCAATAATACTGTAGGCTTTTTAGTAATGAAAACTGTTTAAAATTATTGCTAACATCAATCACGACATACGAGATGCCACATCTGACTATTTTTAACATTTTCAACCTAAAGCTTCGAGCCAGAGATCAGAAACAGAAAGAGGCTGAGATTTGGATCCAATTTGATCCAGATTATTTTGAAAAGACTGGAACCAATTCCTCTAATTCAACATATGTCTCCCTTCACTGTTGAAACTGTTTAGTCTTTACTCTTATGTCTTTACAATCTAAAAACACATGACTTAAATTCAGTTAATTTTGCCCACTTTCTTTCTGGAAATTCCTTTTTCTGTCAACAGCAGATGTCAGATAAATCCATTAACAATCACTCCACTGAAACTCTGAGCATTATTCTCCATAGAGGACAGAGGTTTTTTATTCTGGCATCTGAACTGGAAGAAAAATCACCTGAAACCACTTAAAGTCATTCATACGTTTAACTTTGTTAACTGATTGTGTAGCAGTAATTGACTTCTTGTGATGTTACTCAGGGCCAGTTTTGTTGCACACGGACTCAATGTGTTCTGTCGTTGATCAAATAAATGTGATTTCCTTAGTCTCTGTGTCCATTCCTGGAGCTGTGAGGTTTAAGGAATAAAGTATAATTATCATACGGTAGGAGGGGTCTGCTCAAGTATGAAGTAGTCCAACAACTATTTCAGTTTAGTCAGGTTAAATCTTAGGTACCTGGTCCATTTAGTTAATTTTTGATTTCTAAGTATTTACATTGACTTATGACTTTCCTACCAGCTTGATTACAACTGACACTGCTCTACAATTTTTTAGAAAGTATCTATGTCAGACATTAAATGTGCTAAATCTTACATACTTTTAATAAGATGAATCAGAAAACAAATGACAAAAGTGTCATTAGGCCGTCACTGTGGACCATGTCCTGTGCAAGGCCTCTTGAGTCCACTGTGATCCCAATGACGTCTGTTCTTTGAACTCAAATTTGACCCCCTGAACATGTGCTAAAACTCACCAAATTTTGCACACATTTCAGCAGTGTTAAAAATTGCGAGTATATATAGTTTTGTAAAAGTCAGTCTAGAAATGTGCCTACAGCGCCCCCTTGAATAGTCAAATATATTGTATTAGGCCATATCATGCCCAAGTAAAGTTAGAGATATGAAAATGGGTACACATGTTCATCATGCGGAGAAGATCAAAAAACCTTATGATGGACACGCCCATAAACCAACAGGAAGTCCGCCATCTTGGATTGAAATTTTAAAAATTCTGAGTCATGTTTTTTGCTGTCATCGGAGTTTAACGAACTCCTCCTTGGCCGTTGGGCCAAATGAGCTCAAAATCGTTGAACACGATCTAGACCATTGGGGTATCAAAAGATATTCAAATTTTTGGTAAAGTTGCATCGTTTTTGGACCACGACGTCACAAAGTTTGCAAAGTTTTCAGGAAAAATTAGTGCTACATAAATTTCATGCACTCGGACATACGAACACCGATTTGGTTGAAATTTGACACAGACGTCTATCTCCCAGGTCTACATCCATTTAGTTAAAGCCATTCTGATTTTGTACTATAGTGCCCCCTAGAAATGTACCTATATTAACATGGCTGTAGTTTGGACATACAAATTTGACTGAGACGTCTATCTCTTCGTTCTCCATCCGTTTGTCATACAGAATAATTATTGTTTCTATATCTTTCTTTTGAGATGACAAGCGGCTATTCCCTTAGCAGGATACAATTTTTATTGCATCTGAATGTAGAACAAGGGTCAGGCATTGTTGGTTTCTTGCCTTTTCTGCAGCAGGCTAATGTTACTGGAGGTTCAGTAGTTAGCATTAGCACTGTCAAAATGGAGGTGTGTGGAAAGTGGGATTCCCTATAGGCACACAATGGCTGCCATGCTTCTGTCAGTCTGCCCCAGGACAACTGTGGATATATATGTATTTAACCACCATCAGAGGGAGTATGTGAGAGTGAATGAATAATGGGTCACTAATGTAAAGCACTTTGAGTGTCCAAAAAATCCAATCCATTATTATTATTATTATTATTATTATTATTATTATTATTATTATTATTATTATTATTATTATTGGGTGTGCAGATCTCTGTAGAGCTCTCCTGGTCAACTAACACCACAGTAATAACCAAGAAGGCCCAGCAAGGACCACGTTTCCTGGGGATCCTCAGAATGAACAAGCTCAATCAAAAACAGCTGGTGTTCTCCTGTCGATCAGTAATAGAAAATATCCTTAGTTAATGTGACATTGCATGGTACGCTAGTAGCACAGCAGTAAACAAGAAGGTTTTTCAGAGGGTCATCAACACGGCCCCCTGCCCTCCCTGGAAAGCATCGCAGAGCCAGATCCATCCTGAAGGAGTCTTTCCATCCAGACAACCACCTGTTTAAAATCTTGTCCTCAGGCAGATGCTACAGGTCAATACTGTAGGAGGCCACACCACAAGAATGACCACCAGTTACTTTCCCTGGGCAATACAGACACTTAAAAAACAATAATGCACTGTACTCTGCTGCCACCTCCTTCCTTATGTACAATAATATTTCCTTATTTTATACTAGGGAAAATTATAAACATTTTAAGTCAAATTAATCACATGGTTGCTTAAGATTAATTTGAATTAATCATGATTAAAACACTTTATGTAGGTGGAGTGTTTTGTCTATTTACTCGGATTTCCCCAAAAATACACAAAAATACACAAAGAAACAGTCAAATCGACTGTTGTGTCTTTTTTTTTTTCTTACACAAATATCCCACAAAATCACAAAAAAAAAATCAAACGAAATATACAAAACATGCTACAATCCACAAAAAAAATTTAAATAACACAAAAAACTATGAAAAATCCAAAACATATGCAAAAATATGAATACAAATGCAATCAGCATGTTTATTCAACAGTTTCAATAAAACAACTTCAAACAAAACAACTTAATTGCACAAACATTATCTTTTTTATTAGATTAATGATGATGATGAATTAATCCACATTAATGGGTTCATTTGTACGGCCCTTGATAGACGTGTGTTTCTATTATTCAGCCACTTTTATTTTGCCTTAGATAGTTGTATTGTCTTAATTGCCTTTAAATTATATTTATGTACCTGTATTCTGCATATAGCATTGGTTTTCTTTTATGCACTGACCTTAAGAGCACCTTGAATTCTATCATTTGGTGCCTTGTAGTAATATGATAACAATAAATCTTCTTAATCCATAAGACCCAGTCTACTTTTGTGTCAGTTCCCAAATTATTTTTTCCTCTATATCTAACCTTTCTTAAATAACTTATTACCATTTATTGGTAATATTTTGCTCTGCATTTGACATTTTTCATTATAAATCATGTATTTTCTCATATTTCAATCCTTATATTTAATTAAAGTGTTCATTAAAGCTCAGAGTAAATCCAAGGGTTATTATAACTCAACAGAGAAAACTGAAGCAAAAACTTTTTTGATAAAGTGAGTTTTTGATTAACTGAACATAAACCAAGTGTCTCCATCCACTGTTATTGATTCAATGCCATGGGTTTTACTGATGAATCAATGTTGTAGAAGATGATTGTGTTTCCACATTGACTACGGAGCCTCTCAACATCCAAATGGGTCATATCTGATGATCATGAAAAGATGACAAACTATATTTTACACCAATCATTTACATGTATTGATAGAATGAATGGATCAACAGGTATTAAATAGTTTATTAGTAGATGATCATTAGAAGTAAGTATTTGATCAAGATGAAGGTGATTGTAAAGGAATACCTGCTATTGTGGGGTTATGCAGCACAAAGACGGTGTAGAACTCTATAGACATGAGTTGTTTTTGTAACTGTCTGTATTACACATGTCAAATCAAAGTCAAAGAGTACTTTATTGTCATTCCCACAGTGTAATATACATTAAAAAGCTGATTTAAATTCTGTCTCCATGCCTATATATGCATATATAATATATTGATATTTACGCAATTTTATGCCAATTACATTGTTTTAAGATTTTTTCAGGTGCCGATTTGATTTAAATTGCCATTCTTCGTTATTCCCGATTTTTCTCTTGCCTTTTTAACACCAGACCACTAGAAAAAACTGAATGATGATGCCTACAGATCATATCAGGAGCCATATTTCCCCCAAAAATGCACATCATATGTGAGTCAATTCAGATTTATTCAGCAGTAATATATTTGAACCAGACTTTGGGAAGTAAACTGTTACATTTATCTGCACACAACACAAATAGGAGCCTTTAAATGAACATACTTCATAATAAAGTGAACTTTAAAGTGTACATGTCCAGCTCTGCTCTTCCCTTCTGTTAGAAAGAACCACACACTTTAATTGTTGTTGTTTGTTTAACTATATTTATTCAGGAACAACTAATTTTCTCTACATTTTCAGATATCCTGCGCAGGCGAATGTTATACGGTCCTGAACGCACCAAACTCAGTATTTATTTCACCCTCCTGGTTTATTACTGTGTGTAAATGACACAAGGTGAGATTAATACATTAATTAGATTAACACAATACAGTTAGAATAAATATTATAGTGTATTGTTTATCTGCGCATAAGTTAATGCTGTTTAACGCTGGTGTGTTGTTGAAGCTAATACGATAATAAGCTAGCTGTCATCTGTGTGCCTTCACTGAGGTGATTTCTGTGTATTCCATGACACATATTATACATCTGAGTGACTCATATTATACATCTGAGTGACTCATACAGTCGTCTACGGTGCGATAATTTTTTCCTACCCGTCTTAAAATGAATCATTTAAACATGGGAAAATATTGAATTTTGAACAAAAATTGATTTAAAAATTGTAAAACTAAAAATCCTGATACATATGTGAATCTATTTTTTTGTCCCACCCCTAATATATATATATATATATATATATATATATATATATATATATATATATATATATATATATATATATATATATATATATATATATATATATATATATATATAAAGTGCAGTATGGAGGCAGATTGGAGGTGCATATAAAATAGGTAATGCTCTATATGTTAACAGTTACTGAGTTCTTTTTTTTTTTTTTTTTACAGCGAGTTAAGCAATGACCTATTTATGGTTTTACCCCCCGAAAAAAGCATCAAGAAGGGAAGGATAGTATTGAAATTATGTGCGCATAATCTTGTCTACGTACAAAACCAAATCACCAGAAAGTATAAAAAGAAGTCAAAGAGAATATTTAATAAAGTTTCCGACATGTCACAAGTTTTCATGTTGAAACTTAATATAAAACATGTGAAATCTTCATTTTAATGACGTTCACATTCTGCTGCCATTACTGATTCTCACTAATGCCTCACAAATGAACACCTTGTTAGTCCATCACCCACAAAACTGGACATTAAAATTAGCGCTTTTTCAGGATTCATTCATAAATGCAAACCTTAAGGACTGACTAATGGACAGTATTTTTTTTTTCTTTAGCAGATTTTCAATAAGATAAACATTCAGGCAAATCAAACACAGATGGCAGTCAGTCATGCACCACGCTGTTCTGACCATCAGGTGCATTATGGGGTTCAGAGTCTTGCTCAAGGACACTTTGACATATGGGAAGAGACCAGGAGACAAATTGGCAAGTTTGCAGATAACACATAACAAATTGCACCTGCCGAGCACAAGCTATAGACATTTTAGATGAATGTAAAAGGCATAAAAGTTTTTGATTTTGCTTCGATATTTCTCACTAAAAACTATTTTCCTTGCTTTTTTCAGCAGGATGCCATATTAACACACTAAACATATTATCACACAAAAAAAAGAGAAGTAAAAAGTTTTTAAATAACCTTTTAACATTTTTACTGGGACACTTTAAATGTCATACTTTTCACTGAAAGGCACACAGTACTTTAAACAACATATTTTCACAGGAATAATGACACACAATTGGTTTTAAGAGTATTTTATTGACTATTTATTGTATTTTTTTATGTTACTCCAGGCAGGTTGCTGCTTGCCTCGAGGGAAATGGAAAGATTAAACCTGTGTGCAATACAAATGTGCAATATTTGCAGTTGAATTTAATTAAGTGTTTTAGTGAATGCTTTAATTAAGTGTTTGTACTTAACTTTTCCTTGTGTCCAGGTTCATCAGCTAAGAGTCCTGAGGGAAACATCAGCCTTATGAAGGTTCTGGACTGCACCAAGGAAGGAGCATGTGCAGGGAAGTTTGAGGAAAATGTATTATGGGTATATATATATAGATTATAGATTTCATTGGTGTTTAGTATAAAGGTTTTAAATAACATAGTTTGTGTTTTATATAGTTTACTGCTGTGGGTTTCAGTGTAGAGGTTTTAGGTTTGTTTTAATAATTTATAGGAAGTCAGATATGCCTTCTATCTCGCTGTAGTTTTAGTCAGTTAAGCTCGGCCAGAAAAAAGGCACCTTGGAAAACCATTGTGGGTCGTCTACTGGAGAAAACACTGTTTCCAATTGCCTTCTGCACTTAGCACTTTAACAGCACCTGCACTTTGGAATATTATAAAGAGGAAAAAAGCATTAAAAAAATTGTGGACCACACCATCTCTTGCCTCTGGATACATGCCTCCCTCATCTCACAGAGCTCCAACCAATAAATGGCCTGCCGACATAACACCTATAAATGAAAACTAAAAAAAAAAAAAATCACAAGTAATAAAGTTATATAATATAACTAGGCAATTTATAAGGAAATGCAGGCAATTCTTCAGTTTTTTTTTTATTATTTACAGAATAATCTGGTATTACAATATGATGTACAAACATGTTTAGTGAACCATTTGCACCCTGAGGCTGTCCTATCTCTGGTATTGGAGGGGGTCTACTGCACATGCCATTTAATCCAATTAAATTTGATTTGTAGAGCCCTAAATCAAAACAAGGTTGTCTCACAAGAGTCTATAATAATAATGATAATGGATTAGATTTCTATAGCACTTTTCAAGGCACCTAAAGCGCTTTACATTAGTGATCCATTATTCATTCACTCTCACATGCTCCCCCTGGTGGTGGTAAACTACATATGGAGACATAGTAGCCCTGAGAACTGACAGAAGCGTGGCAGCCTACGGCCCCTCTGACCACCACCACTGAACATTCATACTCATTCATACACCAGTGTGAGTGACACTGGAGGCAAGGAGGGTGAAGTGTCTTGCTCAAAGACACAACAGAGCGGGAATCGAACCACCAACCCTTCGGGTAATGGATGGGGTCATCTACTAACTGAGCCCTTGGTAATCTCCACATTATCAGATCTGTCCCTTTCTAAAATAAATAAATAAATAAATTGGGGCACCCCTGTTCTATGGAGTTGTCGACTGGTGCCCCAAAACAGGAAACACATGACTCGACTGCTTATTAAATGACCGTAAACATTTCCACTTGACAGCAGATTATAGACCTTACTCATAGCTCATTTATTTACATATTATGTCTATTTCCTGCACAAACCCACACAGGCACTACACTATTAAAGTGCTGTAGTATGTATTTGGGTATGGGTTAGTAGACCTGTGAGCCCAAGGAACTGCATGTGTTCATACTGTGTAACTTTTTGATCTAATCTTATTTCAGGCTCCACTGCGTCACTTGAACAAATCGCAAAGGTGCTTTTCAAAGCAACTGTTGAGTAAACCTTCCAGTGACTCCGCCGCTAAACTTCCCTTTCATTAAAGCTTTATCTTTTGTTACTAGAGCCTAAAAGCACTCTACGAAACACACAACACGATCCTAAAAGTGTGTGTGCTTTTAACGCAGGTGTTCCGTCACATTCACAAGCTGGACTGTGTTTCAGAAAGATCAGTGGTGAGTGTGCAGAGCTTATTGTAAACTGTGAACATTAGGAAGAAGTAAAAATGTCAAAGCTTTAATGGACTGGAATGTTAATTGAAGCATTCATCACTATGTTGAATCAAAGCTTTTACATGGACATGGAAACAGGCTGCCTAGACTTGCCAAGTGTCTCCAGGGCCCTGTCAGTGTTAAAGTATCTGTTACAACGTCCCGCTTAAGTGCTGTGGCCTTTAGGTGATTCTTCTCTACACTGACTGCAAATGAAAGATGAAAAACAACTCAATGTAACTAATGAAAAGCAATGAACTTCTGCTCTGTTAGACTGACAAGAGAAACATGGAATGATGAATCTGCCAAAGGAATGTGGGCAACACACACACACACACACACACACACACACACGTGTCATGATGACTAAATTTCTAATCATTACTTGTGTTTTCGCTCACTACCCAATGGCTATTTGGCTATAAAAAAAATAAAAAAAGAAAATGTAAGTACATCTTCTTTTTTTATTTTTAAAAAATTTTTAATTTAAATTACTAAAAATATTTTAAAATAAATAACATCATTCTGTTCAATTCAATAAAACCTAAAATACATTTAAAAAATAACACTGTAAAAATGTAATAAATAGAAACATTTTATTTATAAAAAAAATGCATAATTTTTTAAAAATTAAATATTAAAAAACCCAATTAATAATTAAATATGATATTACTACTACTACTACTACTACTACTACTACTACTACTACTACTACTACTACTAATAATAATAATAATAATAATAATAATAATAATAATAATAATAAACAAAAAATAAAATAAAAAAATAAAGACTGGCCAGGACACGCCCCCTTCAGGAAGTGACCAGCGTCACCATGACACCAAGTACATTATGTGTCATAAATACGAGTTTAACAGTACGTATGAAATATACTGAGCTGCTGCATGGGTGTGGTTCATACCTTCTCTGGGTGTTGTCCTCCTTCTACTACGTCTGCTTCAAATCTGATGCCTTTCTTTCATTATTGTTCTTCTTCTATGGCACCAACCGGAAGCATGCTAACATGCTAACATGTCTGGGAGTGGAATAATAATTAGAATTTCTCTTACTGCCATCATGTAACCTCAGATTTCTGGTAAATTCCAGTTAAGTCCTTAATCGGAGTGAGTCAATAATGTTAATTTCTAAGTGCATATAAACGTAGTCACTGAGTTCAAAACACTGCTGTGAAACTGAAGCAACTGTTGAAAACATTAACTGTTAATTGATTCTAGTGATGTTAGGTTTGTGTATTTACTCTTGTCCATTGTATTTATTGTGTAAAAGCCACTGACAGCACTTCAGGGGGATGGAAACGTAACCTCATGTCAGGCAGAAGAAAGGGAGGAAAAGAGGAAGTGAGTTGAAAAATGTGAATCTAATGCAAAAGAAGGAAATGTTTTTTTAAGCTCTGTAGAATTAGCCAGGAAAAAAAGAGAGAAAAAAGGAGGTAATCGAGTGTAGAAATATACTGGGTAAACTTATTTAGTCACAGTTCATTTAAGCGAATTACAATCACTCATTGTAGATAGTATTTGCATGAAGAAACTAGCAGTGTGTGTGTGTGTGTGTGTATTCCTATCTTTATGGGGACATTTATCTGTTAAATTGTCACACCATGTGGACCAAGGTCCCCACTAGTAAAATGTAAATCTGTATAAAGTATGCAATTTCATGCAAATGATGTCCCCAATAAATACAAAAATGCATATGTCCCCATAAAGATTGAAGGAAACAGGTACAAAGCGTGTAACTTCAAAGGTTTTCAGTTGTTTACTCTTTTGATATATATATATATATATATATATATATATATATATATATATATATATATATATATATATATATATATATATATATATATATATATGTAATTAATTATTTTTTATTAATTGTTTATTCATTTTTTAATTATTTATATTTATTTTTGGAAAGATGTGTTTACGTTCACTATTCAACGGCTACTTTATCTATAAGTGATAATTACAAATTGGTCCTCGTGAGACATGGAAACCAGTGTGTGTGTGTGTGTGTGTGTGTGTGTGTATATTCCTATCTTTATGGGTACATTGATATGTTTACACAGTCACACCATGGGGACCTCTGACTCTATGGGGACCACAGTTTAAGGCCCCATGAGGGTTAAATATAAAAGTAGGTCCCCACTACTAAAATATAAATTATTTAATTTTTATTTTTTTTCTATTTTCTTTTATTTTTTAAAATACAAAGATATGTTCAAACTTGGTTCTCATGAGACATGGAAACGAGTATGTGTGTGTGTGTGTGTGTGTGTGTGTGTGTGTGTTGGTCCGTTGTTGACATTAATGCAGATGCCATCAGCCTGGACACTGGCTTCTATCATTTCCTTTTCCACATAAATCCTCATGCTCCCTCTTGTTATTCACTTAACAAATGTTTGGGTCCAAGGACCAAACAGACTTCAACATAAACTTACTAATGCACTTTTCTGGCGCAGCCATGGCTCAGTTGGTAGAGCTAGTTGTCCACTAACTGAAGGGTTGGTAGTTCAACTCCTACTCTATTCTTGCCTCCAGTGCTGTTACTCACTGTGGTGGTCAGTGGGGCAGTAGGAACACTATGGATACATATGTAGTTTAACACCACCAGAGGGAGCATGTGAGGGTGACTAGTGTGTGCACAAAGATAATTATTATATGAACCTAATCCATTATTATTACTTTTAAAGGAGTCATTCTATGGTTATTTCATTAATATTACTGTGTTCATTGTTATTGAATACATTGTGTGTTGGTTCTATTTAAAAACAGAACATCCAGATTGTTTTGTTTCCAGCTGTTTTTTCTACAGTAGAAAAATGGCTTGAGGTGGAACAACAGAGTTTACCTGTACTTCCTCATACATGTCCATGAGGCGTCTCTGATTGGCTCAGAATGCGTGAAGGAACACTCCCCCTCCCCTCTCGCTCTCTCTGTGTGTTTACCTTTACCCAAGTAGCATCCAGCTAGTTTTTGTGCCGTTGCTTGTTCTGAAAACGTGCAGGGAAAAAAACGAGACTTTATTTCCACAGAGAGCACATGAACCAGTTTGATCCGCCATTTTTTTTCCAGTTTGTGCAGCAGCTACTGTGGCGCCGTCTTCTCTTGTAGATGCTAATGCTAATGCTACTTCAGATTTGCTGCCGGGGACGGGCTTAACCCCACGTGGGAACCAACACACAATGTATTCAATAACAATAGAGAACACAGTAATATTAATAAAACAACCATGGAATGACACCTTTAATGTACGTGTCACATTCATGTATTTTTAACTGAAGTGCTTCAGTGAAAAGAAAACTCCTTCCTACAGAGTGTGTGTAATCATTTATGTCAGTTGGCTGTTCCATTTTTATTTATTTTTTTTAATCCTCATATTTCCATCCACAGTGGCCAACATGCTGTTCAGTGTCTTCCATTGTTATGGGCTGGTTTTGCTGCCTGTCATTACTGGGCTACCGTCCCATTTGTTCATGCACAACACTAACTATGTGGACAAACTGCTATAGAGACATTCTGTGCTGCAGATGAGTTAACTGGTTTAACATTTTTAATGAGATTAAGCATGATGATGGATTAAAGCCACATTAACATGTTTATATTGACAGCCCTAAAAGTACTAGAATTTAATTGCAATGAAATGACAAAATGTGAGCATACATCAATACATGTGAAGAAAAATACAAGTTTAATACATTATCTCATCTGTAAACATTATTTCTGCCTAAAGTCACATCAAATAGATTTTTATTGACAGTGATAATGATGATAATGAGAAGGCCAGAACTGATGGTTTAATGACTTTATTGCTTCCTTTCTTTCATCATCAACCAACGTAAGAGCTAGAACGAGAACAAATATGTACAATCACAATAACGGTCATGACCTTAACAGCAAAATTAGCTCCTACATTAGTCACTTTCCTATATAAACACATTCACATTACATCCTTAATAATAAACAGTTCCTATAGCTTTAAAACTATTCATTTTACATGTACAAACCTTGTTCTCCTCTTGACTGAAGCTAAAACTTTGTTTTTAGATACTTTTATGCTTCTTTTATGACAATCTTGTTTCCTTTCTCCTTTTCCTCTCAACAGGAAGTTACCAAAATAAAAGCTTGGCGGTTAGAAGGATTTCTATAAATACTGGTATATTAGTATGAGTAAAATACATTTGTTCGCCGTGTTCTTCTGCGAATGAAATATAGCAGTTACAGCTTCTGAAGTTACTATGGTTACTATTCTGACCTTTACAGATGATGTTTGTATTGTTTTGTAATTAATGATGATTAATTAATGATCTGCCTTGTTTTGTTTTGTTTTGTTTTTGTTTTGTTTTGTTTTGTTTTGTTTTGTTTTGTTTTGTTTTGTTTTGTTTTGTTTTGTTTTGTTTTGTTTTGTTTTGCTGATGTTTTCAGGTGGTTGTGTGTTGTGAGGCTTCTTCCATCTCCTTTTCAAACCATGTGATCTTTTTTGGCTGTCCAGTTGTTAAGTGTAAACTGTAGTTGCAGATTTTAAACAAAGCCGTCACAGACAGCAGACCTGCGCCAAGGCTTGATGTGTCGACATATGACGTAAAAAGGTGACGTGATGGAGCCATAGGTGTTGACCCATCTGATGTCTGAAGGTGAGACCATGTGAATGAAAAAAAAGTGAGATTCTATCTTGTCTGAATCCTGAGATATTACCACTGATGTTTTTTAGGTGTTGACCTTTAGTGTGACCTTGACCTTTGACCTTCATTGCTCCAAATCTAATGGGTTCTTCCTTGACCCATTTATCTATCAATCCTGAAAATTTCATCAAAATCCGTGCAGAACTTCTTGCGTAATCCTGCTGACAGACAGACAGACAGACAAGCAGACAAATAGACAGACAGACAAGCAGGCAAATAGACAGACAGACAGACAAACAAACAGACAGACAGACAGACAAACAAACAAATAGACAGACAGACAGACAAACAGATAAACAGCCAGGCAGACAGACAAACAGACAGACAGACAAACAAACAGACAAACAGACAAACAAACAAATAGACAGACAGACAAACAGACAAACAGACAAACAGACAGACAGACAAACAAACAGACAAACAAACAGATAAACAGCCAGGCAGACAGACAGACAGACAGACAAATAGACAGACAGACAAACAGATAAACAGACAAACAGACAAACAGACAGACAGACAGACAGACAGATAAACAGACAGACAAACCCCTTTTTAATACCTCCTTGGTGGAGGTAATAAACATGTGATGATATTGTTTGTTAATCTTTATTTATGATCATAATTCATGCCCATAACTCGTCAGTGACAAAATTACAATAGAACATTACAGTCCCAGTTCATTTTGTGTCATGACTGAACTTATTTTGCGATTAACTTTTTTTGCAAATCCATTTCCTCCAATTCCTCCCCTTTTTTAAGGGTTTCTTAAAGCAGCAAAAGTGTCGTTGGAAACATTTGAAAAACATTTGAAAATCTTTCATATTTCAGGACAGTGGCTTGTTCAGTCAATAACTCATTTGATGGTGCGTTCGTACTGTGAGTTTCTACTGTATTATTTTCAAGAGCTAATGAGTGTGAGTGCGTCTGTTTTTGGGTCTCAACCACAGGACATTCCACCCTTTACTGTCTGGATTCTCTCCATGTATTTAGCTGCAAGAAAAGCAGTAAAAATGAACCATAAGAGTTGTGAGCCATAAAATACAACAGTAAACTCAGACACGCAGACATAATTACATATCTATACATGGGTCAAGCCATTGTGATCCTGATTATAGATACTTATTTCCACAAAAAAATTATAAAATAAAATAGGGATGGAAATATTATCTCATTAATTCCAGTAATCATCATGATTAATCTGATTAAAAATGTTACCATTAAATTGAACAGTTGTTGTCAAAGGTGTTGAATAAACATGTTAAATGCATATATATTAATATTTTTGCAGATATTTTATCACATTTTGGGGTGTTTTTCTCTACTTTAGTTTTTTAATGTGTTTTGGATTTTTCATGACTTTTTTGGTTTTTCTTTTCATGTGAATTTTAGTGGATAATAGCATGTTTAGCTTTTTTTTCTTTGTATTTTTTTTGTATTTTTGTGTATTTTGTGGGTGATTTGAGCCCCCCCAAATAAAACAAGCAAAAAAAAAAAAAAACAAAAACAGAGAAAACCATAGACAACAAAGTGTTTAATCACTGTTAATCAAAATGAGTCCAAAGCACCTTGTGATTAATGTGATTAAATTTTTTTAACATCATTAAATGAAACAGTTGTTTCCAGTTGTTCTGTTGAAACTATCAAAGGTATTGAATAAACATGTTAATTGCATATATATATATATATATATATATATATATATATATATATATATATATATATATATATATATATATATATATATATATATTATTATTATTATTATTATTACTTTTTTGTGTTAGTTTATTTTTGTGTGAATATCAGTGGATACTAGCATGTTTTGTAGATTTCTTTTCTCCATATTTTTTGTGTCTTAGTGTATTTTGTGGGTAATTTCAGCCCCCCCCCCCCAAAAAAAAAAAACAAACCTATCAAGACCTAGACAACAAAGTGTTTTAAACATGGTTAATCAAAATGAATTCAAAGCAACCTTCTGATTAATCTGATTAAACATTTAATCATTTACCAGCCCTAAAAAAAATGTGTAAATGTAATTTTACATAAATTAATGGAATATTAAAAAGCACACTTTTCTAATTACAATTTAAGAACCAGATGCTTCTAACAGTAGTACGAACAATAAATACCTGCGACAGACTGTGGTATTATTATTATTATTATTATTATTATTATTATTATTATTATTATTATTATTATTATTATTATTATTATTATTATTATTATTATTATTATTATTATTATTATTATTATTATTTAAGGTAAGGCTCAGGATAAAGTCTAATAAATAATTCTATTCATTGTCCAGAATTTTTCTTTATTTCCTTTGTGTACTTCAAAATGTCAAACGTAAGTATAACAGACTTTGTGATCAGAGCACCAGAAATGTCACATTATTATAATCATGACTCCTGAACCATAATACACAGACATGATGGAAGGAATCTTATTTCTGTTTCAGACTTTAATGAGCTGTGTGTTGATCTTCCAGCTCCACCAGTACTGATGATAATGACATGCAGGTTTGACTCATTAAACTCTAATGACATGAAAATAATTCTTTAGCTCCTCATTTCTGTTTTTCTCTTCTTTTATTTTTTTTACATTTTCATTTCATTTTTCCATCATTTATGTGTCCTGCCATTTTATCATCATTTCACAGTTGTTGAAGGTAAAACCAGATCATTTAGAAAACAGACTAATTAAGCATTTTTCTGAAATATAGCTGAATATGTTGTATTTTAGCTGCTTTTTAACTGCGTCTCCCTCCAAACTAAGACCACCAAGCTTTGTCTCATTTAAAATCTAATTAACCCACAAAGACCCAAACAGCCACCGTTGACCAAAAACACATGCTGGTCTGAAACATTTAATTACTTCGAAACCACTAATCCTATCTATATAAGTAAACCACTGGAGTAAAATACAGTTTCTCATCTCTTCATGGTCATCATACTGTATGACCCATTAGGATGTTGAAAGGAAACACTGAGTACATTTACGCTTAGACGTTTTAATTATTGCCTTACTCCAATTAAGGAGTGTCTTAGGAAAAACAATATAAATCATAATTAAAATATATATTTATGGCTTAAGAGCGATTGGTAAGATTTAACCTTCTTTGAGTCTTTCAGTATTTTAATATCAGAAATATTTACAATACAAATGTACAATTAGTATTGTAGTTTAAAGATTATTTCAAAGTTACAAAGTTAAAAGTCTTTTGTTCAATATTTGAAGTCAGTCTCTTGTTTGAGGCCACTTGGCACTGTATTGGGAAAAAAATATTAACTAATCCTTTTTTTTTTTTTTTTAACTTTGTTTATTAAACAAAAATATTTAAGATTTTTTTCTCAATAATGTAATTTTACCCTTTTTTTCCCAAAAATTTTAAATAAATATAAAACAAATGAATAAAAATAAAATACAATACAATCTTCCCAAACCCAAATAGAAATAACAAAAACAAGAGCCTACACACACATCAGTTAGCAAATGGTATATATAAGATACATAAACAAAACCACAAAGTAAGTTCACTTTAGTGTTGCACCCATCAAATGGCTGCTGATCATAATCGGCCAATACTGCCCCAAAAACAGCCCGGTGGCGACGGGAGAAAAAAAACATACCGCCCAAGAAGCCGAACACGGAACTACGAGCGGCCATTCTCAAACCCGCAAACACACCATGGGACAGGTGCACCTCACCTGACCGTCTATGGACCATTTAAAATAGTTGCGTAATAATAGCAGTGAAAATTTAAGACACTCAGAATGTCCATTTGTTTTTGGTTAAATCACTGAAAACTGAAAATCAGTTTTAAAAACATCAGAATGTCTAAAAACCAACACTTTTTATATAATTATTGAGTAAATTTAACTTAATTATATTTATATCCTAAGTGTTTGGTTAAGATAAACCTCTGAGTCTTTACATTGTCTTTAAATTATATTAATATCACCATCATAGTTTACAATCGGTTACAGTATTACAAAAGATTACAAAGTCACTCGTCAGAAAAGTCTTTGAGCATCCACGACCCAAGAGGGGTCGTGAGTAACGAAAGGGGGGGGCTCAGACACATGGGGGGAGTCCAGGCCAGTCTTCGTCAAGCTAAGTGGTTGGTGGTGGTTGCATGCATGGAGAAATTCGATTTATTATCCATTAATTATCTAACTTGGTTACTCTGAGTTCTCAAACTCCACTTCGGTTAGATCCCACTATGATTAAGGTGTTTGTATGGTTTGGAAAACGTACATTTTAATTGGACTAAAGCAATAATTCTAATTTCTCTAAGTGTTTTCTCTAAGTTTCGCGACATTCCTAACATTTTCATAAAGTATATTTGCGCTTTGAACCGTGTTTCCATTGACGGTTGTTCTAGACAGTAGCGTCGTAACTCTCCTAAAATATTGTCCCATAAGATTTCACTGCTGGCAGATGGACCTTTCCATGTCTTAATAACACGCTACATTTCTCTGCTGTTTGCTGTCTATAAAATGACAGTTATGTTTTTCTCATGAATTATGTAAGGGGTAATGTATCAGAAAAATATTTCCCGACGGGGCCGAAAAGTAGATATTGTTCTGCCCCAAAGGGAAATATTTTTCTGATAGTCACGCATAGACAATACATTATCCCGTTTATTCTACGGGTTATTACTGCTTATTTTGAGAAAAGATGATTAAGAATTTATTCATGTAGACCAGAGGTGGGCAATTAATTTTCCTATGGGGCCAAATGAGAAATGTTGACAGTTATTAAGGTCCGCATCAATTCACCCGACTAAAAAACTTTTTGAAAAATGTATAAAAGCAGCTCCATATTAACTTTCCATAAAAACACTAACTGCAGATTAGTTTGTTCATTTTCTGATTTAGTAAAGAAATACTGACACTGAAAAAAGTAAAACATTGAATTAACTTAAAAAATCTTCAATAGGTCACACATAAAAACATCTAGTTGAGTGAATCAAATTAAATTAAATTAAAATAAACCTAACCCTATGCAATCCATTCTGGTTCACTCAACTAGATTTTTTTAACGTGACCATAAAAAGTCAAAATTGAGGAAGGCTTTTTTAAGTTGATTCAGTGTTTTAGTTTTTTCAGTGTTGTGTTTGAAGTCCATGTTTTGTTTCTTATCTCTGTATTAATAAATGTTTCTTTCATTCTTTAACTGTTTGGTGTTAGCTGACATGGATGTGCTGAAACTGAGTGTGAGAAAAGAAAGATCATTTACCCAATTCTTCAAAATAAAAGCTGTATGTTATATATTGACATTGACTTTTAATTTGCCAGTGACATCATGTGGGTCAGTCAGGGCCAGCTATCGTGGCCCGCGGGCCTTATTTTGCCCAGGTCTGATGTAAACAATGGCTTTTGTCGAGAAAAAGTAGTCCAGTTGGAACGATATTGTTGTTCCTAAGCAACACTCCACTGGCGCTGTATAGGCTACTTTGTTGCCCTGCTGCCTCTGATCTGGTAAAAACCCCGTAGACATCGGCCCTACTACTCTAACAGATTGGATAAAATAGTCGTTACAACGTAGCAAACATTCACTTTCAAAGTGACCGAACTACCTGCGGAGTGATATGGTACCGTGAATCTGAAGTGACAAAATTTGTTGCCATTGGCAGCGGGCGATAATGGCGCAGTGGGAAGTTATCTAAAAAAATGTTGGGAACGTCTATTCAAAGTGAATGGGAGCTGTGGTTCTAGAGAAAAGTCTCCGTCTCCTCCTCTGTCCATGTGTGTCGTACAGTTTTTACTCCAAGAGAAGTGATCATGTGACCATATACGTCACTTCCTGTGATGTATAATTGTGGAAAAAGTGTTTCCATTGCGCTTTTGTGATATATTAGAATATTGAAACATCTGAAAAACTATCTCATTAAAGCATAAAAATGTTTTTATTGATATTTGAGTGGTTTTTTTTTTTGCATTTTGTGAATTTGCAAAGGTAATATAAAGGTAGCTACTGTCATCTTCTACAACATTAATTCACCAGTAAAACCCATGTGTTTGGATCAGTGACAGTGGATGGAAACACTAGGTTTATGTTCAGTCCATCTGTTTTTGTGACAGTGTTTTTACAGGTCGACCTAAAACATCCATTAGACAACGGCAGCTCATTCAGAACTCTGCTGCTAGAGTCTCCACTAAGACCAGAAAAATGGAGCACATTAGTCCATTGTGAGCTCCTAACACTGGCTGCCTGTGCATCAGATGATAGACTTTAAAGTTCTGCTGCTGGTCTGTGAAGGTCTGAATGGTTTAGGACCTAAATAAATCAGTGACCTTTGACCCTGTATGAACCCACCAGACCCCTAAGCTCATCTGGATCTGATGTGTTGTCAGTTCCCCAGAGTCAGCACCAAACATGGAGAAGGTGCGTTCAGCTTCTATGCTTCACATGTCTTTTTTTTTTAATCTATTTATAGTTTCGATTTGCACTCTCTTTTAAACTTTTTATTAATTTATCTATTTTATCTGTTTAATCTACTTATGCTTTTTTTTTAAATCGTTTTATATCTTTTTTTTTTATCTTTTACATGTCTATCCTTTTATTTTATTACCTTACTTTTAATGTTTCATGTAAAGAAGCTTTGAATTTTCTTGTACATGAAATGTGCTACAGAAATAAACCTGCTTTGCCTCATGACATATTTGCTGAAAGCATCACCCCCCCCCCCCATTTTTAAAAAGATGTCAGATAATAAAAAACGACTTTAGCCTTGCAATGAACTGCTGACATATTTAAGATGTTCCTGCCTTCACCTATAAGTAGCTGCATTAGGCTACAATGACCCCTGTGACCCCACTGAGGATAATGAAAACTTTTGAATTTACTCTGAGATGTAACCTTTGAATGACCTTTGAATTACATATAAGAAAATATGTGATCTATGGTAAGAAATGCTTAACCTGACTGTAGGGAGTCTTCTACACATGCTCTGTTTTCAAAGGAAGGGGTCTTATAAAAAATCCTTACATGTGATTAGATTAAAAATCTGTCCGTCTCTTGACTGACGCGTCGCTTCATCCACTCACGTTGAAGTCAAGCTGCTTAATCAGCAAAAATAGTTTTCATCAGGTAAATACACATCAACAGAAGGGCTTTAAAGTGAACATTTATATGTGATGTTTATTTATAACCTCGTCTACTACGATGTCCACCAAGTTCTTCTGGTAAACGTCGTAGTAAAGCATGGTTCTACATTTATCCTTCAGTCATGATTCAGGGCTAACGAACACTACTTGTTGTAGATGTGGTTGTCATTTCTTCCTCCAGTTCCATTACTGTCATCCCTAGTTTACTATCAGCCTCTTTACTGGGTCCTCTACCAACACAACCATGGGGGTACCACAATAACCATGGGCTTCTGCACTGGTACTATTTCTTTATCCACCAGTGGAACCATCTGATAGATCAAACTGTTGACAAACCTGGTCAGAAGAAGAATGAAAACATCTGATAAGTTTAAAAGTTTATTCAATTAACAAATACACACAGAGAAAACCTTTGATGTCATTTCATCTCAGCTGAGAGGGGTGAGGACCAAGAGAAGGCAGAAAAGCAACGCGGCTTCTCGTTCTGAATTCAAATGGAACTCACTTCCCGGTTTTTCGTCTGGCCGAAGAATTTTGTTTACACCACAAGCCCTGCCCAGTGACATCACTCACTGAACAGGAAGAAAGGGCATGTGGTTAAATGGGATTGGTAGGTTGGGGGAGCGTCATATTACACAGTTTCATGAGAACACCTCATTGGTCAAATTGCCTCTAAGGCGTGACCCATTCCTAGGCGGGAAAATATTAAGCTGAGACAAAGGAATTCTTAACATTCCTTTGCTCACTTAGTGGAAAATTTCTACTTCAGGAATTCAAAATACATACATACTGGTATATTTACTTCACAACATCATTTCCATTAACGAATGCTATATATATATATATATATATAAAGAGGTGAGTAGCCCATCACATTGCTTCAAGGTCTCTTCAAGATGGTCCAAAAAAGGACCATAAAAAGTTTGATTTTGAGGAAAAAAATATTTAGAAATCAACAAAAAAGATGTTTTGAGTGTTTAAAGGTTAATATCTGGAAACAGATATGTTAATAAAAGGACAATTTTCATTTAACTTTTTACCAAAATCCTTCAAGTCATCACTGCATGTGTTCCATGAGTCTGAACTGACATCTGACCAGTTGCGGTGGCAAAAAAACCCACACTGTGATAATTCAGTTTATGAAAAACCCATAAGAACTGTATTTATGATCTTCAGACATGACTTGGCGACAACTTTACTTGTTGTAATCTACTTCCAAAAACTGAGGTTTGGTGTTTGTGAGTCACGCAGATGCTCGGTCGGACATCCAGCTGCTCACAACATTTTCCCACTGACGTTAAAGGAGTCACTCAGTGTTTTTCTACTGATAGTTCTACTGAACAACACACAGCCAGCCTCTCCTTCCCACTTACAGATGTTTGTGATCATCGCTGCAGTGATATTAAATGGACGTGAGCCAGTGGCCGGAGGTTCAACTCTCAAAAGGTCGACCTCGTCCTCATACGGCCTGTTGTGTTAGTTTTCGTCGAAGCTCTGATGGAAAAGAAGCTCCTTCGTCTGGCTGGACAGACGGCGTTCATGCGTCAGGGAGTTTTGGGGGTAGTTATGCTACAAATGAAGGATGGATGAATAAGCTGATGGGTTCATGGAAAAGTTCACAGGCTGAATAAGTGAGTTTTAATATTCGCCGTATGAGTTACGGTGTTGTGGGGAATTATGTCGCTCCAAAGATGTCAGCGTTAAGGCGCTCAGAGCTGCTTTTGTCAGGATGTTATTCCTGGATGGAAGGAAGCCATTTGGGTTTGGATTCACATGTCAGACATCATCCCTGTATTTATGGCGTGCGTCTGCATGTGCGTGCACGCATCAGTCAGTGTATTTCAAGACATCCACAAGTTATGAGCTGGTGTTTGTCTGCACTACTTCACTTATCAAAACCTTTGAACATTTACTTCAGTGAAGTCGAGCTCCAGCAGATTTATTATGATTGAAAATAAACCATCCAAAGGTAAATCTGTCTACATGTGCCGTTTACTCTGGGTGTGTGTTTGTATGACTATTCCTGTCTTTATGAGGACATTATACACTTATGCTATGGGGACCTCTGACACCATGGCGACCAAAATTACCACAAGGGTTAAATATAAATGTAGGTTCCCACCAGTAAAATATCAATCTGTATGAAGTATGGAAAGTTATTTAAAAAATGATTAATTAGTTTTCTTCTGGAAGTCCCCATAAAGCATGGGGGAAACAGTTGAAAAGCAAAATATGCATTTTTCAATGCTTTACAGATGTGTTTAATTAAAATTGTATTATTATTATTATTATTATTATTATTATTATTATTATTAATGATAATAGTAATAGTAATAGTAATAATAATACTAATATTTTTTTAAATAATGTAATGTATTTTTTGTTATTTGTTTTTATTTTTTCAATATTGTTTATATTTTATTTTGTATGAATTTATTTAAAAAGGAACATCATGTGTTTACTTTTTAAAAAAATATATTTATTTTAATTTTATTATTGTTTAATTTTAAAATCCTTATATATATATATATATATATATATACATATATCCTACACTCGGCACAAACCAACACAGACGTAAAAAGAAAAAAGAAGTTTGAATCCTTTGAAAATTATTGGCTCAGTTATTGATTTTCAGTGATGTTTAAGGAAAGAATCCTGCCTCCACAGGTCTTCAGTTTGACCATGTTTCTTCGTCCTGTTGACAGTTTCCAGCAGCAGTTGTACTGGTTTGACGTCAGTGCTTTGCAACGTGTAACTCAATCATTATAAATGGAGCTGATAAAGTTAAAGAAAAATTATACACAGAAGCAGCTCTAAATGATAATAGCTACGTCTTTCAATACCAACCTTTAGACCAGGGGTGTCAAACATGGGTCCAGTCTGACAAAAATGATTATTAATAATTTTATTTCAGGTGTTGGGTCAGTAAAATACTCTCATAATAACCTATAAATACTTACAACTCTACATTTTCTTCTTTGTTAATTCATTTTCATGTAATTTTACTGTATTTACAATAAAACAAACTATCATTTCACAAAACTACAAATAACCTGAACACATATGAACATTTTGAAATCTCTGAAGTGTCAGTTTAACAATGTTCTGCCTGTTATTAAATGTTTTGTGTATCTGTAGATCCAATGATAATAATATGTACGTTGTAATTGACATGTAAATGATAAACTGAGACATGATCTTGTTAAAATTGCATTTAGTTTTCTGAAGAAGTGTCGGTTTATTCGTGTTATTCACATTGTTTTAAAGGATAGTTGGTAGATACATACATACAGTAATTTATATATATATATATATATCTTTTTTTTTAATCTAAAACGTACACTGTAAACCCAAATAATTTAGCAGAACTCCAAAAATTTAAGGCAATCGACTAATTTTAAGTTGATGAAACTTAAAAAATACAAGTTTCCAGATATTAAAATGTAGATGCTTATTAAAGTATACTTAAATTAAAACATTATTTAGCATTCTAAGAATGAACACAGAAAATTTTTGTTCATTTTATTGCTCATCGTTTATTTTTCTACATTTTACTTTTTATTTTATTATGTTTTTCTTTGATTTTGTTCCATTTGTGTCTTACTTTGTTCATGTTACTAATTATTCTGTCAGTTTATTATCCATTTTCGTTCATTTTATTGATGAATTTAGCCATTTTTGTTCATGGTGTTGCTTATTTCAAGTCTTTTTTACTGTTGAACTGCTAAAGTTTTAGGAGTTAAATGGTTAAATTGAATCACGTGGAAGAGGGAAATATCTAAAACATGTAGGACACTTGCTCTCGAGGACTGGAGTTGGACACCCCTGGTGTGGAGTAAAATTTGGAGTTGACATTATTTATATTTTATGTTATTATTTTAGCGGGACAGCCCAATTCAGATCAAAATTGGTTTAATGTGACTTTGAATTAAAATGAGTTTCACATATTTATGTAACAATAACATTTCAACAGACCTCACCTTCACATCCAGGATCAGAATAGACCCTCAGTGTATGTAGAACCACAGTCAAATGAGCTCCAGGATAATAAGATCGCCATGGAAACAATTACCTGGCAGCTGACAAGTACCCATATGGACATGTATATGTAGAGGTAATTACCATATGCAGTGTCTCAGGGCAGTGTTGTATATTGTATAAATTGTAAAAACTCATTTGAAGCCAATCCCTGATTTGTCAAATTAGATTTTATACATAAAACTGAACCCGGAAATGAAGTAAAATGAGAAAATATGTATAAAACTGAAGAGAAACTGGACCAATTACATATATATGGACAAATGTGTTTACAGTAGTATGTGCAAAATTATTTACAAATGTAACTGCAGTAACTAAAAGTAAAAAGTACTTCATTTCTGTACTTACAGTAAGTATATTTTTTAGGTATCTGTACTTTACTTGAGTGGCAACGTTTTATTTTTACTCCCTACATTTTTGCATAAATATCTGTACTTTATACTCTCTACATCAGGGGTGTCAAACATGCGGCCCGTGGGATAACCTTGTGAAATCCAAAAATGACAGTGAATATACTGGTAATTTAATTTCAGGTTGCACATACAGATCAAAATGGGTCAGATCAGTAAAATACTATCATAATAATAACGTATAAATACTCACAACTCCACGTTTTGCTCTTTGTAAATTTAAACATTTTCATGTCATTTTACTGTATTTACAATAAAACAAACTATTATTTGACCAAAAACACGAATGTAAATGATGAACTGAGACATAATCTTGTTAAAAATTGCATTTAGTTTTCTGAAGGAGTGTCAGTTTATTCATGTTATTCACATTGTTTTAAAGGATAGTTGGTAGATGTGAACATTTTAATCACATAATTTTAGTTTTTTTTTTCTTTCTCTAAAACAGTTGACATTATTTATACATTATTATTTTAGTGGTTCGGCCCAATCAGATCAAATTTGGTTCAATGTGGCCCCTGAACTAAAGCGTTTGACACACCTGCTCTACATTCTCATATATATATATATATATATATATATATATATAATAGCTATGATTTATCTCACAACTTTGACTTTTTATCATAAAATTATGCATTTTTGATCTCATATTTGTATATATATATATATATATATATTTAAATCTCATGATGACTTTTTATTACAATTGAGATTCTTTTCTTTTCATTTTTCCTAAGTTTCTTGTCCATATCCACAAAACTGAATAACTGTGACCTGATCAAACACATTATCTACATATTAAGTCACTTTTAAAGGCTTTATTTGAGATACTTTTGAAACTTTTCTGAGTCTTCCTTTTTAAATAAGTATTATTACGGTCATGGCAAAAACATTTTTTTTTACTTTTTATTTTTGTACTTTACTACAATTCAGTAGTTGTACTTTTTTTTTTTTTTACTTAAGTACAGACGGTGAGTAGGTAGGTTTAGATTTCACTATTATAATGTGGATTTATTCCATTAAAACATGAAAGAACTAATGTGTCTGAAGTGACTGAATCTTTTCTAGTCAGTATTTATTTTTTTCAGATGAATCATCAGCTCAAACAAACACGTCATCTTATCCACTTGAACAAAGTGTTAATCAACTATTAATGATCAAACAGCCTCAGTTCAGTTTGTCTGGATCTGATTAAGTGCATTTTTTTTCATCGACACTCGACTGGTGAGTCAGAAAGTTATTTTACAGACATTGCAGTTCAGTTTTCAGCACAGGTTCATTATAAGATGGTGAGAAATGGAGGCTAACTTTGCACTCAGCAAGTTTCATTATTACTATGATTGACTTTTTGAAAGAAACGCATGGTCTGCAGTTTAAGTATTGGGTCTGGGTCTCTGAAGACACCATAAACCGACAGAACATGCACACACTGAAGCATAAAAAAATATATTAACACTGTTGAGTTCTGTATATTGGCTTAGTTTGAACCAGGTCTATATATGAAAGGTCATGAGATATATTTAACTGAAAGAGGAACTGCAAACCCTGTAAATCCCGTCATTGTTCTCATGAAGTCGACACTCTTGATAATGTGTGATAATAATAGTTAATATCATATATAGTGCACTGGCAAGAGGGGAGTGTGAAGTGAGAATTCATCCAAACAGTTGCGTCCATTAGAGGAGCACAGTCACGTCCTTATCATGAACAATGCATTTTATTGGTTTTGGAGGCGTTTGAGTGCCGTAGGAATCTGAAAAACCATTGGATGTAAATATGGACTGTGTAAATCAAAAATCCAGGAGGTTTTACCCTCTGTTGTGTTTATATGTGTAGAAGTTTATGTGGTTGTTTTAGTCAACAGGCACATTTTTTTATAACAGGTACATAATAAATACACAATAATGTATTTATTGCACATTATAAAATACACAGTATTTTTATGTGCAATAGTAATAATTCACTGTGCAATACACCATATTTGTTTTTATATTTCTATTTTCAGAATTGTATCTGTATATTGTGTTTTTGTGTTTTAGTACTTTTAAAATTTTCTGGATTTGTACATTAAAAAAAAAAAACAACTTGTCTCATCATCTGAACACACTTTATCCTCACTAGGGTCACAGGGGTCACTGGGGGCCTAATCCAGCTACAATGGGCGAAGGCGGGGTACACCCTGTATGAGTCTCCAGTTCATCCCAGGTCTGAACATATATAGACAAACAATCACTCTCACATTCACACCTATGGACAATTTAGATTAACCAGTTAACATATCAGTGCATGTGTTTGGATGGTGGGAGGAAACTGGAGAAAACCCACACAGAAAGGTCTGGTGTGGGATTCGGGATGCTAACCACCGTGCCGCCCTTAAAAATACTTAATATAGATATTTTTTATGTTCTATCTCTTGTATTGAAAGGCCTGCATCTTACCCTCTTATTGCACTTGTTGCAATGACCATGAAGTAGAGTCCTGCACTGGAGCCCTAGGCCCGAGGGGCCCGACAGCCCGAGGGCCGGGCTTTGGGCCGACGACCGTATAATTCCCTCGGACACGGGCCGGGCTCGGGCACTTTTATTTTTCAATTTAATTATTTTTAAAAAACATGTGTTGTGTTTAAATGGAAACAATTGAACGCAGCAGCTGCTGCTCTCCCCAGCACCTCCCTTATATGGGCATACGGTAGCCTCCCTTATATGGGCATACGGTAGCCTCCCTTATATGGGCATACGGTAGCCTCCCTTATATGGGCATACAGTAGCCTCCCTTATATGGGCATACGGTAGCCTCCCTTATATGGGCATACGGTAGCCTCCCTTATATGGGCATACGGTAGCCTCCCTTATATGGGCATACAGTAGCCTACCTCACTATCCGATTTGCGCAACTTCCCGACTCCCACCACAAACATGGAGAACGACATAAAGACAAAGATTGAAAATGGTGAATTGTAGAGAGTGAACAACACTAAGGAAAAATCTCCGTTCTGGACTAAGTTTCAACTTATTACAACCCTTCAAGATGAGCCAAACGGGTTTGTTCAGTGTGTTGTATGTAAAGCTGTTCTGTCATATGACAGCAAAAAAAACAGGTTCATCTCCAGAGACATTTTGAACGGTGGCGGATCCAGCAGCGGTCACAGACCGAGTTCTCAAGCTGCTGATCGAAACATGAGCCCCTAATTTAACCTGCTCTTTTATGTCCACATTGATCTGTCAGAAACCGTTCGCTTATTCACAGAAAAATAGAATGCTGTTTTTTCTAACTGCAGAGCGTTATCCCATTGTCAGAGCGGCAGATTTAATTTACGAACGCACTCAATGAATATAGCGTTCTATCACGCTAAAACATTCTTATGGGAGGTTAAAACAAACAAACAAAAAAAGTCGGGCCGGGCCGGGTTCGGGCATGAGAATTCTGAAAACCTGTCGGACCGGGCCGGGCTGGGGCTCCACCCCCTCGGGCCAGGGCCGGGCTCGGGCCCAGATAATAGGCCCATGCAGGGCACTACCATGAAGTAAATCTGAATGTTAATGCTGTTCAGACACATTTTGTAATAAATGTCCAAAATTTAATAACTTTTTCATTTTATTTTGTAATAAATGTCCAAAATTTAATAACTTTTTCATTTTATTTTGTAATAAATGTTGCCACATTATGTAATAAGTTTTACATTTTGAGAATATTATTACAGAATGAACCTGGAACTTTTTATGCTCTAGAAAATTTTATAACATGATGTATTATGTAATAACAATTATTCTTTGTTTGGTTTCGTTTTAAAATTCAGAACAGAAATGAATATTAAACTATCAAAATAACATGTAACATGAACAAAATAAGACACTAACAGAACACAATGGAAGAAAAATAATAAAATAAATAAAACATAGAAAAATAAACAAGAATAAGCAACAACATCAACAGAAACTAATAAATATTCATAGAATAACAAATAACATGAAAAATAAAACAAAACGAAATTAAATTAAAAAAAGGAATAAATGACTAGTGTTGTAAGTTGGTTCCAGTAGTTTTAGTTTAGGCTTTTTCTTTTTCTTAATCACTTGCTTTTCGACACCTGTACATCAGTTCCATCAACAAAATTATCAGTAAAATAAGACAAAAAAACCTTGACTTTTTCTGAATTTGTAAACAAAACCATCCATTCAGAATGTGACAGCGCTGACGCATCAGGGGTTAAAGGGTAAATTAAGACCTTTTTCCTTAGTAGAACAGCATTAGCATATAAACCATGGGTGGGCAATTAATTTTCATATGGACCCACATGACAAATGTTGACAGTTATTAGGGGCCGGATCAATTCAAGCAATATCTCTTAAAAAAAACAAAACAGTACACAGTAAATTTTGCAGTGTTAAATCAACACTTAGAGAGTTTATTTAACTTCTTCTAGAGTGTATTTGGTCCCATTGTCTCCAAATTAACACTGCAAAATCTACAGTGTAAATGAAACAATACAATGAAAATGTAAAACGATTTAATGACTATTCACAAAGACATCTGTGAAAATGTATAAAACCAGCTCCATATTAAAACACTAACTGCAGATTTGTTTGTGTATCTCAGTTCCTTTTCTGACTTCAATAAAGAAATACTTAGAAGTCCATATTTTCTTAAAATCTCTGCATTCTTAATCAATTTTTCTTCACCATTTTTTGGTGTCAGCTGACATGAATGGCTGAAACTGAGCAACAAATCAAAAAAACCCCATTTATTTAGTTATTTTATAATACCTACACACAATTGACTATGTTTTAACCATTCATTTCCCATTTCTAAATGTGTTATTCATTATGTATTAACCGTTTGTTACCTATTTGTTAATGTCTTGTAAAGGTTTATACTAGTGTCTTCCAAAGATACATGTAAAATTATATTATTTTTAACCAACAGGTGCAGTGTTTGTATATCTGCTTTACAGGTAAACAAAGAAACAGTTGTAAACACTGCACCTGTTGGTTAAAAATAATCAAATTTTACATTTACACTAGTATGAACCTTTACAAGACATTAACAAATAGGTAATAAATGGTTAATACATAATGAACAACACATTTATAAATGGCTAATAAATGGTTAATACATAATGAACAACACATTTATAAATGGCTAATAAATGGTTAATACATAATGAACAACACATTTATAAATGGCTAATAAATGGTTGATACATAATGAACAACACATTTATAAATGGCTAATAAATGGCCATCTGGCGGCTTGTAGGGCGACTGTGGCTCAGTTGGTAGAGTGGGTCGTCCTGTAATGGAAATCTATTGTGCTTTAACATTGTATTACTTATTTTTTCTTTATATTATTACTTTGTCTTGTGATTTACATCTGACAGCTTTAATTGTTGACTGTGCTTAGCCCAGGGCATTTAAACCAGTCAGCAACACTTTTATGGTTAGTTGTATCAGTTGAAAGTTTTACCAAACCTTCTGTGACCTCCTTTTATTGCTAGTTGTAAGATCATTATCTTTACCAACCTTTTCTGTATGTTTCCTTTGATTAGCCAGTTGTATCTGTATAAGTACCTGTGTTTCCTTGGTCTGGTAGAGATCTCTCCACACACATGCTGTCATGTATGTGTTCTGTCTTGAACAGAACTCATTACAATTATTTTTCTAAATATTATTCTGATTCCAGCTTTGTTCTTAATTAAACTGAAATAATTCCAAAACAGTCCAATGACTGTGAAGTTGACGGTTCACGTCCCAGCTCTGGCTGTCCACATGTCGAAGTGTCCTTGGGCAAGACACTGAACCCTGACTAAGGCCCCCAGTAGGACTGACCTTTGACCTTAGAAGCCTACTGGTGTAGTATGAGTGAATGTGAGGCTAATGTAAAGTGCTTTGAGCACCATGAAGGTGGAAAAGCACAATATCTGTCTGAACTTTATAGTCGCTCAGTGATGAGGAAAGCCACCCTCATCACTGAGGACCCTTCCCATCCCCTGCATCACTTCTTCATGCTGCTGCCATCAGGCAGGCGCTTCAGAACCCCCCTGGCCAGGAAAAACATTTACAAGAAATCATTCATCCCCTCTGCAATAGCTGCTCTCAATAACACAAAAATATCTGCACTGTGTTTTTAGGGTTTTTAATTATTTTATGTGATTTTATTTCATTTTATTAATGTCTATTAAATTGTGGCTATGCTTTTATGATTGTATTTATTTATTTATTTATTAATGTCTATTAACTGTGGCAATGTGTCTTTCGTGGAGAGGGTGTTTGCTGTAAGAAGCCGTGACAAAGAAGAATCTATCTATCTATCTATCTATCTATCTATCTATCTATCTATCTATCTATCTATCTATCTATCTATCTATCTATCTATCTATCTATCTATCTATCTATCTATCTATCTATCTATCTATCTATCTATCTATCTATCTATCTATCTATCTATCTATCTATCTATCTATCTATCTATCTATCTATCTATCTATCTAAGCACAGTCCATTTACCATTTAATACATAGTCAATTGTGTAGGTATTATAAAGTGTTACAGAATTTTTACATAGAAATCAGACTATTTGTATTAATTAGTATTTTTGCCACCATGTCATAGCATGTGAAGTAACTCAGTTCAAGTTCTAAAAGTGAGAATTATGAGTTTGTATAAAAATGTCTGAGCTGAAA
Source organism: Siphamia tubifer (assembly GCA_020466265.1). Classification (NCBI taxonomy): domain Eukaryota; kingdom Metazoa; phylum Chordata; class Actinopteri; order Kurtiformes; family Apogonidae; genus Siphamia; species Siphamia tubifer. Next base: position 14,693,173 of record CM035798.1, on the reverse strand, counting down.
TCAGAGCAGTCGCTGCAGACAGCCGTTGTACGCTCCCTGCTGTGGTTCGCCTGCTGCCTCCTCAGAGGGTGCAGTGACTTCAGAGCCTCCACGCCAAAGTGGAACATTTTCTACATTTACATTATAATTAATTCCATGTGAGTTGGATGAGTGAACTAAGAATTATTGCAGCTCCTCTGCTCTTCAGTGCACAGCAGCTGCTTTCACTCATCGTTTGCTAATTTACTGTCAACAGATTTTTAGCTTGAGAAGAGCAGCAAAGCATCAAATAACATCAATGCATCAGTGTTCTTTCAGTCAAAGTGGAGCTGTGATGTGCTAACAGCTTATATCTGGGCTCTCAAACTCCTTTTCTGCAGGGGCCACATTCAGCTTGATTTGAACTCCAATGGGCCGGACCAGTAAAATAAAAACATCATAAGCGATAAATAATGACAACTCCAAATTGTTTTAGTGCAAAAAAACCTCCATTAAATTATAGAAATACTTTTTATAAGTTATCTAAATGCAAAAAAAAGTTCAATTTCAGGCAATTTTAACAATATTCTGCCTCAATTTATCATTTGTCCATGTGTTTTTATTATGGATCAGTTCTACAAAGACACTAAACTCTTAGTAAAAGAGGCAGAAAATAGTAACCCTTTTTTTTTTTTGCATTTATTCATTTTAGTCAAAAACAATACAGAACAATTGGTAATAGAAGCAGATAGGTAATAGGTAAATAGATAAAAAAAATAAAAAATAGGTAAAAAAGCCGAAGCTTTTTGTGCCCACCTTATTGACATTTCACATACACAATGAAAGCAAGAAAGACTGAAAGAAAACAAATAATTTAAAGCTCATACATGATGTTTAACAATACAGACAGAAATATAACAAGAACAGTGAAGGAGAAAAACAAAACAAAACAAAGAGTTATAGTGTTTTTACATAATTACCAATTCCCATTGATTTAAAGCCTTTCTTAAATTATGAAATTGATTTTTTTTTTTTAAATTAAATTAAATTAATAAATTTGTTGTAAGTATCTTTAGACATTTCAGGTTGTTCACATTTGTTAATATATGCACATTTTATTGTTACAGGATAGTTTGTAAATGTAAATATTTTCATAATTCAATGTTTTTTGCAGTTAAACAATGACAAACATTTGCAATTGTAATCATTTATAGGCAAAGAAAACATAGAGTTATTTAAGAAGGTATTATGATCTTTATTCCACGGCCGCATTGGAAACATTGAGGGGCCTCATTTGGTCTCCAGGTCACACGTTTGACATCCCTTGCTCATCTTAATCCAACATCAACCCTTTCCTGTGATAAACATCAAAACATAACCAACATATAAACATTTGTATTTATAGTCTTAACCTTAAAAATGTAACATAATTCTCCTGTATGTTGATATTTCAGAGGCTTTATGTGGTCGACGTCTGAAATGTTTGTCTTTCAGGAGTTCCCATGTGATGCCATCTGTGCTCCATGTCATGTCATTTACACCAAAGGGCTTTAACTCTGGTCCTCAGGACCCACTGTCCTAAATGTTTTAGATGTTACTCTGCCAGAGCTGGGAGTAACTAAGTACAAGTACATCCTTTATTCTACTTAAGTAGCTTTTTTTAAGATATCTGTACTTTAGTATTTATTTTTCTGGCAACTTTTTACTTTTCTTCCCTACATTTTTGGATAAATATCTGTACTTTATACTCTTTACATTTATATAAATATCTGTACTTTATACTCTTTACATTTATATAAATATCTGTACTTTATACTCTTTATATTTATATAAATATATGTACTTTATACTCTTTACATTTATATAAATATCTGTACTTTATACTCCTTACATTCTCAGAATAGACTCATTACTTTTTCAAACTAGACAAATTTGACTGTATAAAAAATAAGTAATTGTAACTTACTATGTCATAATTTAGACTTTAATCTCTTAATTTTGACTTTTTCTCTCATAATTATTAATTTCTTATCTCATAATTATAACGTTTTCCTCAGAATTTTGACTTTTTTATGTCATAATTATGCCTCACAACAAGAAGAGCTGTGTTCAGACCGTGCAGGCCTTTCTGTGTGGAGTTTGCTTGTTTCTCTCCTTGTGTTTCCTCCAGGTGCTCCGGTTTCCCCCCATCACCCAAAAACATGTTTGTTAGGGTATAAATCTTCCAGCCAGGTAACTGACTGTGAGCCTGTCTCCAGGTCTGGACATGGGTCCCCAGGCGTCGCCCACTGCACCTTAGAAAGATGGGGTAAATGTAGATGACACATTTCGTATGATGACAATAAAGTATTATCTTATCTAATAATTGTGGCTTTTTTCTCACAATTTTGACTTTCATCTCATGATTTCTCAAGAATCAGATTTTTTTTCTCATAATTTTGACTTTTTATCTCACCATCCAAATTGTTCTAAGTCTCACAATTATGTTTTTGTTTTTTTTAAATCTCCTATTCATGACGTCTACATTTTTCCTAAATTTCCTCTCCATACCCATTAAACCTATAGTACCATGACCCAATAAAACATAATCTACACAGTAACTCACTTTTAAAGGATTAATTTTTGGATATTTTTTGGACATTTTTCTGTTTTTTTCCTGGTTAAATGAACATTATTTTATCCATGTAACTTTACTTTTTACTTTATTACAATTGAGAAGTTGTAATTTTCATTTTACTTCAGTAAAAGACTTGAATAAATACTTCTACTTTTACCATAGTATTTTTTTTCCCACACAAGTATCTGTAGTTGTACTTCATTACAGAACGTCAGTGCTTTGACCACCTCTGCACCCTGTTCCAACACACCTGATTCAAAGCAGTGGGTCGTTATCAAGCTTCAACAGAGCTTGATAACGAGCTGATCATTTAAATCAGGTGTTGGAGCAGGGTTGCATCTAAAACATGCAGGTTAGTGGGCCCTGAGGACCAGGGTTGAAGACCTCTGCTTTAAATGACAAGCTGCGTCCAAACTTTTGAATGGTCCTTCACTTGTTACCTTCACCAAGGAGGGTATGTTTGTCCCGGTGTTTATCTGTCTGTTTATTTGTCTGTGAGCTCATAAACTTCTGGACAGATTTCGATTAAACTTTTAGGATAGTTTGGGAATGATACAAGAACCAATCGATTAGATCAGGGGTGTTTAAATCCAGTCCTCGAGGACCGGTATCCTGTCTGTTCTAGATATGTCCCTTTTCCACCACAACTGATTCAATGAATGATCAGCTCATCATAAAGCTCATGGGGAGTCTGATAATGATTTAATGTCTTCCAGGTGGTGCGATGGAAGAGGGACGTAGCTAAATATACTGGCCCTCGAGGACTGGATTTGGACACCACTGGATTAGATTTTGGTGAAGATCCAGAAGAGATCCTGGATTCTGGATCACTTTGAAATGTATTCTCCATTTACCACAATGTAACATTTCAAAGTGATCCAGAATCAAGGATCTTTCTGGATCTTCACCAGAATTACTTTATTGCTTTAGTTTATATAGGTAGTGTTATCACGTAAAATCAAAACTTCCAGTAGATTTTAAACTTAGCTCATACAGTCATTATCTACAAACTTACTGTTACATTCTGGACACTGGTATGTCTTGTTTTGTTAGTTTGTCTTCCTGTTTTTCTGTCATTAGCTGCGTTTCCATTACAGTTCTTCGCAAAACAATAGTGATATTCCTAAAATTTCGACAAAGTGTATTTGCACTTTGAACGTCTTTCCATTGACGGTTGTTCTAGGCAGGAGCGTCGTAACTCTTGTGAAATATCATCCCACGAGATTTCACTGCTGTCACCTTCAGAGCTTTAGATTAGCTGAAACCCTCATAGCATTAGAATGAATGAATCGGCTATTTCTCTCGTCGCTACAAATTCCTGGCAAACTCTTTAAATACACTAAGATGTCAAACAAATGACCTGGCTCACCTTATAAGGGTCTGTACATGTGGTCCCGACATTGTCAGGACAAAATATTAAGTGTAAATATGCTATAGATGTGTTTAAATATCAACCACGAATTAGCATGTAATAGCATTAGCATGAATGAATCGGCTAATTCTCTCATCAGTAAAAGTCTCTGCCGAACTCTTTAAATACACTAACATGCCAAAAAAAAACAGCTGGCTCACATCAGGCCGAAATATTAAGTGTAAATATGCTCAGCACTTAACAACAACAACAAATGATAAATGTATGTAGTGCTTTTTACACAGCTCTTGCAATTGACACTTTACAGAACAGATAATATATTTATCTGTAAAAAACATCTTAAATATTCAAAAACTAACAGATAATAAAATTAAACACTGTGCTTAGTATAGGAATCACCCTTATCATCACTCCAAGACGGCGGCCATAATTCTGGCATCCCAGCAGCTAGTGGTTGTTATGGTTATAGCGACTACAGCTGCCATTTTCACTCCGAGAGAAGTGATCATGTGACCATGTACGTCACATCCTAAGTCATAGAATTGCGGAAAAAGTGTTTCCATTGCGCTTTTGCGATATATTAGAATATCGAAACATCTGAAAAACCACCTCATAAAAGCGTGAAAACTTTTTATCGATATTTTAATGTTTTAGTTGAAATTCTGGTGTTTCCATTACCAGTTTTTATAGCGATATTTAAATTTTGCGAAATTCCAAGGATAATGGAAACGCTGCTATTGTGAGTGTCTGGGTTTTTACTTTGACATGTTGGTTTGTGTTCACCTTTTACCTACAGTGTGTGTCACCCATTAATTAATCCCAATGTGTCTCACCTGTTTAGTCTCCTATTTAAACTCCTCCTGTTTCTTTGTCTAATTGCGAATTTGTTTGTTACCATGCATCAAATGAGCGGTCTATCTTTTGGCTTGATTTTTCTGGTTCTGGCCTTGGTTCTGTTCTCTGGATTTTGTCTGTTTTTTCCCCCTTGTCTGCTTGTTTGCTTGATATCTGCCACCTGTTACCAGTTTTTGGCTTGTGTTCTGGTTCTGACTCTGTATTTGTGTCCCCTGACTGATATTTAGCCTCGTCCCCTAGTTGCTGCTCTGACAGTTTGTTTCCGGATGATCTCCTTTGCAACAGCCCATGTCAAGGTTGGTGTAGTGTGAAGGACCCAAATGCAGACTCCGCAGCTTCACAAAGGCTCTTTCTTCTGAGCTCAGACAGAATGAAAGTCGAAAAACATAAATGACAACAAAACCACAACGGGTGCTACGATCCCGCTGGTCCAGTTTAGTCTGAGCTGGGAGTTCCGTTGAGGTAATGTATGGGGGTGAACTGACAGAGAGGACAGGACAGGATATAAGTTAAATAGGGTGAAGTGATGAGGACAGGTGTGCAAGGAAACAGGTGAAATGAATGAGGTGAAAGGTGACATATGACAGTCCATCTAACTCATCAGTTTTTCAATAAAGCTGTTAAAATTGTATTTTTGTCTGGGAGTCTTGCACTGGGGTCCACATTGTTCTGGGTCTCGTATTGTTGTTTCCAAATTTACATTGACAAACCTGACCTCCATCACTGCACCACCATGGAAACCATCCCTTTATCCAATGTCCCAATATTTACATCCATCATTTAACCAACATTTCCATTTTTACACTACCATATAAATGTTTTTTAATTTTTTTGCAATTACATACTATTTACAATAAACTGTAAATGATAGACATTAAGTAAAGTGTTTTTGACAAAAAGTGTCTGTCGAAATCACAAAAATGTAATCGTTTGTACTGACAATATGGAACATTCTTTAAACCCTATGGTTAGTTTAGACATGACTAGTACATGCCTGGAAATGATCATGACTGAGCAGAAAAATGTAAAATTGAACATATACCTTCTGTATTTGAATTTTTTACCCGCTATTGACTCGGTGCTACTTTAGTGACAATGTTTCTCTCTATTTAACCTTTCATAAATGATTTAACACTATTTATTATAATATTATCCTCTTTAATTTGCTGTGAAAATCAGGTGTTTTCCTACATTCCATTTACTGATCATGTAGATGTTTATAAAAGCTCAAGAAGTGGTGGCTTCAGAAAAGGGAAAACATAAGTATCATTTTCCCAAATCGCAAACTTATAATTTGGATGTGAATTCCATAATCCTTTTGGTGTCTCAGAAATGATTAATAACCCTATCATAACAAAATCATCTCTTTTCCAGAAACTTCAATTTCCTTCCAATGAATCGGTTCCGTGGTTCTTAGAAGAGTTCTCCAGCAAACAGCCCATGCTGCTGAAGGATGATGTAGTGACACTTAAGAAAACTACCAGTCACAAAACACACTCCTGTCCTTGTTTCATCCAACCATGAGTGAAAACCACAAGTCCTGTCATTTTGTTGGTCCTCAGGGTTTTTTCAAGACCTGTCTCGCTCTATTCATCCTTCCTGACATGATGACTAGGGTCCAGGAAATGAATTATTTGACGCATTTTGTCCAATAACTGACATTTTTTGCGAACACCCCGACCTTCTTGCGTCAATATTTCATGTGCGAGCAGCCTCCGCTACAGTCTGACAAAAACCATTGGAATCATTGCGCTTTACAAGAAACTACGTCAAAAAAGTCTGAGTACAGGTTAAAATATGTGGTAAATGTTCTGCATTTATATAGTTCTTTTCCACCTTCATGGTGCTGAAAGTGCTTTACATTAGCTTCACATTTACACACACACTCATACACCAGTAGGTTTCTAAGGTACTGTCAGTCCAATTGGGAGTCAGGGTTCAGTGTCTTGCCCAAGGAAACTTCGACAGCCAAAGCCGGGAAGCAAACCACCAACCTTTAGGTCATTGCGCGACCCACTCTACCAAATATGCCACAGCTGCCCTGTGCTGTTCATAGGGGAACCTGGTATCATGACAATAAATTTGGGTGGCCATGGTTCAGTTGCTACAGTGGGTCATCCAGTAACTGAAGGGTTGGTGGTTCAAATCTCACTTTGTCCTAGTTGGTCTGTTGTGTTCATGGGAAAAGCACTTCACCTTCCTTACCTCCAGTGTCACTCACACTGGTGTATGAATGTTTGGTGGTGGTCAGAGGGGCTGTAGGCACAAAATGGCTGCCACACCTTTGTCAATCTGCCCCAGGGCAACTGTGGACATGTATGTGCTTTACCACCACCAGAGGGTGCATGTGAGAGTGAATGAATAATGGGTCACTAATGTGAAGTGCTTTGAGTGGCCAAAAAGGTGCAATATATATCCAATGCATCATTATTATTAAATTGCATTACACTATCAACATTGTTTTTCCTGGTTACATTTTGGGGGAAGCTTGGTTTCTGTTGTAGTCACATATTAGACTAAGGTTGATTATTGTAATAACAAAAAAGAGATAAAACTGATATGAAGAAAAACTATTTTTTTTCAGCAAATCTATAATTTTATGTCTGTTTACATCTACTTTTTATTTATTTTCCACAAAATAACATATAGACATGTACAAACCATTCTCATACGCTACTGCAGGGGTATTTAAATCTGCTCCTCGAGGACCAGTATCTTGTGTGTTTTAGATGTTTCCCTCTTCCTTCAGCACACCTGTTGTCAGGCTTCTGTAGAGCTAGTGATGAGCTCATCATTCAAGGTGTCATTCTATGATTATTTCATCGATATTACTGTGTTCTCCATTGTTATTGAATACATTGTGTCTCGGGTCAATTTCAAAAACAATTCTGGATTTTTTTGTTTCCAGCTGTTTTTTCATGGTAAAAAAAATGACTTCAGGTACTTTTTCAGGCTTACCGGCTCAGAATGCGTGAAGGAACACACACCCCTCCCCTCTCGCTCTATGTGTGTTTACATTTACCAGAGTAACATTCAGTTTTCGTGCTGTTGCTTGTTCTGAAAACGTGCAGGGAAAATAACAAGACTTTATTTCCACATAGAGCACATGAACCAGTTTGATCCGCCATTTTTTCCAGTTTGTGCAGCAGCTACTGTGGCACTGTCTTCTCTTGTAGATGCTAATGCTAATGCTACTTCAGATTCGCTGCAAAAAGGGATGGGCTGGGTTGGAGTTTTACATGCATTCCGTGGGTGGGCTTAACCCCAAGTGGGTGACGCCCATGTCCACATTACTTAATGTGGACAGGTTTTTTCTGAGTCACTCATTTCTTTGTGTTCGTTTTCTATTAATGGTAAATACAGCCAGTGGAGGTGACACACCACGCAGCAAACGCAGCATGTGTTGGTAACTCAGGGTGACCCATCAGATTGTGGAAAAGTGGTTTTCAGCGGAATGACACCTTTAACCGCAGGTGCATTCATACTTTTAAAATAGCTCATTTACACTGACTCATCCGTTGCAGCAGGTAAAGGTTATTGTTAGTAAAATTTGTATTAATTAAAATGATTTGCTTTGAGTTCCTCTGAAGTTTAACTGTTGTATGCATCTCCGAGACCTAGTAGCGATAAGACGAAGGTCATCTTAGCTCACTGAAGACGATGCTTTTACTATGATCTTTGTAAAAGGTCTGAGAAATATGATGTTAATGTTGTGAATTATATATTATATAATGAAGTTGTAAGAAAATAACTACAGGTCTCAAACAACAGACATGACACATCACTAATTACATAATAGGTGAGGTCCAATTAGAAGATGATGTTGTGAGGTCCAACCCATTTGCTCGGCGTGGTGTCACCCAAAAATATACTGTCAATCAGACCTGGAATTTGGGGTTTTTTTGGGCCTGAGTTTCTGCAGGAGCTCCTGTCCAATGAGACCAACACTGACTTTATTTTAAGAATTGTCTCACTATAAAATACTTTATTGTATCTCGTCATCGAGGTGTGACATTTATTTATTTATTTATTTATTTATTACTTTAAACCTGTCTTGTCCTTCGTCCTTAATAGCAGAATGTTAGTCTGGCCCCTTTTGGTGCTAAAGCTAATTAGCTTTGCAATGGGAGACTTCATAACATGTATGAGGCTCAGTTTGGTTTAAATACTGACTTTATTATAAGTTTTAATTCAACCACATTTTGATGCCATATCTGACAAGGAAGAAGGGGGTGTGGGAAAAAAAGGTGAGGGGGTTGCAGGGGAGAAAAATGCCAAAACCCCTCACAGGACATATGGCTTTGATATTTTACATGTGACCTGAATAAATTCCACTGGTCTACAAGTAAAATGCTTCTGGAATAATAGGTTTTAGTCCAAAGGAATATTGTTGTCAGATCTACCAGATCTACTTCCAATCACTGTCTGCACATTATGATTCATTCACTTTACAGGTTCTTTCTAGTGGAATATTTACTAATCCATTGTATACATGTACATAAACCAGCATATATGTGGAATAACACACCATCATATATATTAAAAACATGGACACATTTGTCATTCATCATATTAAATTATGTAAGATTTAGCACATTTAAGAGTCATTGCATGAGAAAACTAGGCAGAGGCCAGAAGATGGGGGTCGGCCAAATGGGCTCATTTTTTGTGCGTATAATTATTATTTTTATTATTATTTATTATTATTCAACTATAAACAGCCATATGGTTATTTTTCATTACAGAGTCCTGGAACCCCCCACTGAGACCCTTGAAAATGAAACAATTTCTATCTAAAAATTACTTAAATTGTGATGGCTACCCTGATAATTCTGTTAAAACTATAGACATATAATTTATATTTCTATATTGGATACATTCTGTAGTTTCACAGAACAACAGTTGAAGGTTAGATATTCAAAAATGTCGGCAACCACACATCTCGTAAGATGAAGGTGTAGCGCTGAGTAACAAAAGTAATGAAAAATAAGTGTTGTATAATTGGGCTATACTTACTTTTAAATCAATCAACATCTTATGTTATGTTAAATGTGTTGTCGACAACAGTGTACTTAGTGTTTGTACATGTCGTTTGTCTTGTTTTCTGTTGTTTAAATACATGTAATATATAGACATTAAATATATATTATTCCAATGTTATTGTTATTTCTACATAGAACATTTTTTAGTTTTTCATTTGGTCTATAGTCCAAATGAAAAAATAAAAAAAGACACTCTTATTGAACTGAGACTAAATGTATCCTGAAGTCGTATTTAAAACAAGGTGAGACTGTTAATGAACTTCAGTCAATCCTGTTGATAGCTATAATGACACATATTTTCACATATTTCGTGTATCAGATGTATTAAATGGTGTTGCTGCACAGGATGATGCACACATTAACAAAGTAAGACTCTTTTTTTATTTGAAATTGTTCACCTTTTACACACTGACAGTTAATATACACAAGCCTTTGTGGTCCCTCTGGCCCGAGACATGGTCTGTGACGTTGTGCGCTGGAGTGACGAGGGTTCCCCATGACAAGATGGAATTCTGAAACGTACACACGACATGGACGAGCTCACATGCAGAATTTCAGCCACGCACGCACACGCACAGATATGAATGGACGACGTACAAAAAACACACAATACGACACAAACTACCTAATACAGTCTAGTCATCTAATGTAGACATCAATGGAGGAGGGGTCTAAAGTGCATACAGGAACAGAGGTGGGCTGTTCTCACTTTTGTCATCAGTAACAACTTCTTAAATTATCAGCGACAGTAACCCTCCACTAAAGCAGATGATCTTAGTGCCGCATTGTGTCTTTACAAAAAGCATATCCTCATTATATATATATATTTTGTGTAGCTCAAACTGTGCCTTGCATCATGAGATAATGACACTGCATAGTTGACAGGGTTAGTCTTATACATTATTGCAGTACAATGTCAGTCCAGGGTCAAGTCCAGGTCCAGGGTCAGAGCGAGTGTGATGGTCTACACGATGGAAATGGAAGTCAAACAGGAACAAAAGGTTGTCATTATACGTCTCCAAACCCCTTTTTATACATAATGTTTGTGAACAAAGAATATGTTTCATATCAGTATTTCTTCATCAGTTGTATATCCACACTTTCATCTGAAATTATTAATTGAGTCATATTAATTATACATGTATATATATATATATATATATATATATATATATATATATATATATATATATATATATATATATATCATTACATTTTTTTCTAAATCAAAGCTTTGTTTCCTTAATTTTCCTTAATTGCTGAACATTGGTTCCACACAGTAAATTTTGCAGTGTTAAATCAACACTTAGAGAGTTTATTTAACTTCTTCTAGAGTGTATTTGGTCCCATTGTCTCCAAATTAACACTGCAAAATCTACAGTGCACTGTTGTGTTTCTCAGGGACACATATTGTGACGCACATGATGCCAGGATCCAAATAAAGTTCTGTTGGTTCCATCTTAAATTGTAAAATGTGTTGTAGACCACAGTGTACATAGTGTTTTTACATGTTATTTGTCTTGTGTCCTGTTGTTTAAATATATATATATATATATATATATATATATATATATATATATATATATATATATATATATATATATATATATATATATATATATATATATATATATATATATATATTTTGTACCATTATTATCATTATTTCTACATTGATCAGTTTTTATACATCCTTTTACTTTTATATTTTATATGTTGTTTCAGCCAGTTCTGGAATAAATGATTGTCTGTTACATATTTTTACTATTTTTTCACTTATTCAAATAATCATTTATTCAAATTAAGTCAAGGAAAGTAATTAAAGGATTAATCAGTTCCAAAAATAATCCACAATTGCAACTGTAGGCCAAATTTCAGTCTCAACACGTTTATGATTTTAGGTTTAGACATCAGAGACACTTTAGATCTCAATGTCTGAAACATTATGGTTGAGTTTATATCTTAATAAATGTACCATGAGTTTATGTTTTATAGGTTTTGGATTTACACAATAAAACAGGTCTTCTTAAGGTTAGGAAAAAGGTCAGAACTTGCTTTAAATGTTTGAGGTTTGAGTTAGTGATTCATTTTTGATCACATCTTGTAGACAATGTCAATATTTATCCAGTATTTAACCAACATTAGGCTTAGTTTATTAGTATATGGTATATTTTAACAACTGGAGCTACATCACATTAGAAAACATGGATCTATTTCCTACTCTGGTGTGTTTTAGAAGCAAAAGAATGTCTTATTTTTCTGTGATTGTTTTTTTTTTTAACTAATGGTGAAGATGTGCAGACTTTGTCGGAAAAAGCCTGGTTTATGTGACCTTTAAACACAATTAATGCACTCCTTTTTATGACCTATACTTTCATATATATATAAAAATATAGCATGGATTTCCATCTGCATTCAGGGAACAACAAGAAAATAAATTAATATTGCTGCTGATTTCTATGAAAATGAAAATTAACTGCATGCGTAAATAAATATAGCTTATGATGTGTGTATTTTTATATGAATTGTAGTGATTAGTCCCTGGGGAAAAACTGAATACCCTTTTATACATATTGTAATTCATGCAGTCTACATGAAAACTCAGATTCCACAGCCTTCTCTGGACTGTGTTTACAGGCATGTAATAAATGTACCTTGTGAAAGGCTGTTTCAGCTGCTCACAGGTGTTTTCAGACAGTTAGGAAGGTTAAATACATGACTGGCACTTTTAATTAAGATCGCAAAGGGTAGATTTATTGCTCTACTCTGTGGAAAATAGCTTCTCTTCCACAGTGGCAGGTAGCAATCAAGATTTATAATAGGCTTTTTGGAAAGAGAGGAAGGGAACTCTCAAATTCTGGCCTTTTTCCCCTCAATTTCAGCTCCTGCAGCTATTAACTTGTAATGTGTAATATTTAGTCACATGTAGCAGTGAAGTTACAGATCGTAGCCACCTGAATCCCCCTCACTTTCTGCAGTTACATCCTTTTAAATCAACCTCACTCTTACCTGGACTTTAAACTCAGAGTTACATGAATATTTTTGTACTGACTTTTCAGTTTTGATAATTTCATGCTCTGTTGTAGGTGCTTCTTTAACCTATAAAGACCCAGTGCTACTTCTGTGACAGTTCCCAAAGGATTTTTTCTCTATATAAAACCTTTCTTAAGTGATTTATTATTAATTGTAATAATATTAACCTCTGTATTTTCCATTTTCAGCGTAAATCTTGTATTTTTCTATAGTTGTTTATGAAAGTTTGAAATAAATTAAAAGGTTATTATATCAAAACAAAGAAAAAATAAAGGAAAAGGGACCTTTTTAGTAACAATGTCATTGACTGAAAGCAAAAACAAGCATCTCCAACCACGATCATTGATTAAACTCCATGGGTTTTACTGGTGAATCAATGTTGTGAACGATGACGGTGTTTCCATGGTAACTACAGAGCCAATTAACGTCCAAATGAGTCATATCTGATGACCATGAAAAGATGACAAACTGTATTTTACACCAATTATTTACACATATTGACAGAATTAGTTTATCAACAGGTATTAAACATTAAAGATGTATGTTACAACGCAAAACGTAATAAGTTGCCAATAACATAATAACATTTTACCAATAATATAATAAGGTAATAGGTTATTGACAGGTTATAACATTACTGACCTTACACAAAAAAACATTAATAATGTAATAACTATGCCAATGATACAACAAATTGTGTTTAACTTTCTTTTATTTTTCCTCTTAAAAAAGAGGTTTGACCAAATCTTCTGTTTGCCTACATTATTACCTGGTTATTGGGAGGGATATGTATTACTTCAATAGAGTAATATTTACAAAGTACTTTAATATTTTACTGTTCAAATGTTTTCTCACCTCTGTCCAGTAATGTAATAACACATAACAATGACTGGATATATTTTAATCTGTCATTTACAACACGACCTACATTGGTAAAATGTTATTACGTTATTGGCTTTATTACATTTCAAATGGGTCCAAATGATTACGTAATTGTCAGTTATTATATTTTGAGTTGTAACAGATGTATAGATATTTTTGGATGGAAACAACACAAATTGAACCTATCATGGTATCTCTCAGACAAACAGGGATGAATCTGTGTTCAAGAATACAGGTATCATTTGTTCATTCATTTTTCAAACTAAAAGACAATGAAACAACAACTCGTTTTTTTTTCATTATTTGTTTCCAAAACCAAAAGGAAAAAAATGGATAACGATGCATTTTTTGTTTTTTTTCCGTTTTCCTTTTTGTGTTTAAATGAAGAATGGAAAAAAAAAAAAGGATAATGGGCGTTTTTTTATTTTATCCAATTCTGACTTGAAGCAAATTGAACCAACCAGAAATGAATGTGACCCACAATGACCCTATTTCAGGAAACTAAGAGGGTCACCCTAAGACCTGAAGATATGACGATGGAGAACATATTCCAGGTATGTTCTTTTTTCTGTTTAAAACAAAGGGATAGACTGGATCGTCATCTTTGTTTTTCGCTTATCCATGTCCAGGTCGCGTGGGCAGCAGCTCCAGCAAAGAATTTAAGTTTATTTTTTAAGAGTTTAAATGAATAATGGAAAATGGTTAACAGCCATCTTTTTTTTTTTTTTTTTTTTTTTTTCGTTTTATCCAATTTTGACCTGCAGCAATTTCAGATTAAAAAAATGTATATTTACATCCAGTCTATCTCACAAAGTCATAGACTGGATGTAAATATAATTTAGAATATCTGTTTTTCCATTGTTCATTTAAACACAAAAAGGAAAACTGAAAAAACCCATCACTATCGTTTTTTTGTTTTTTTTCCCTTCATTTTGGTTTTGGAAACAAATAATGAAGAAACGAGTTATTGTTTCACATCTTATTTTTGGTTTTATTTTGAAAAACAAATGATACACGGATTTTCAAGAATTCAGGAATAAATTTTTAGCATTAAAAAAAATTCCAAAACTATAAATACATTTTAATGCAATGTCTGACAGACACATTTAGAAAAACAACACGTTTGGCTAAAACACTGTAGGACAGGTATACAGACATCTAGAAATGTTGATATGAAACATATTTTGATCCAGGGGACTATTGGGATTATATGTATTTGTTGCTTGCCGACCAATACAAAGGCAACATTTTCATCTAGCAGTTGGGTGAGTGTGGCAGAAAAAGGAAACCATTGTGAGAAAGTGCTGGATGCTTGGCTGCAGTTAATCCATATGAGCAGAGGTCTGATCAGACATGTGTCCTGGATGCATAGAAGGGGGACAGATGTGGCTCCGGCTCCATGGACTGGTCTCTTGGTGAAGCGTTATGGTTTGGTCCTTGACTGGAGGTGGAGTAGCTCCGCCGCGGGTCAATAAGGGGCAAATAGGACTTGTGGGTGGGAGGTCCTGACAGGCCCAGGGGCCGGCCGAAGCAGTGTAGTGGGAAGGCTTTGTGTAGGGAAGAGGGCGGGGGTCGGGGTGTGGTTGGCGGCAGGGGTCGTACGATGGCCAAATGTGTTGTTTATGGCAGCGGCCGCTGCTGCCACCGCTGCCAGGTGGGCGGGAATGATCTGTGTGGGGAGTGGCTGAAGGTCCTTACCCAGGGACAACTTTATCTGAAAAAAAGAAGGAGAACACATGAATAAATGGTAAATGTTCTGCACTTCTATAGTTCTTTTATTTTACTTTATGGTGCTCAAAGCACTTTACATTGGCCTCACATTCACCCTTTTTTTTTTGATTTGAATGATTTATTTCGAAAATGTGCAAAGTGCAACAATAATCAATACAACAATAATAATAACAACAATGACATGTCCGAAAAGGAGTAGGATGAAGCATAAGCTTATTTAATCCTACCCCTTTTTCACTTCCCCAATAACCTGAATTCATCTTATAACAATATAGTGCATAGTACAAAAATGATGTTAATAATAAAAATAATAACAATAACAATAATAACAATACCAATAATGAATAACTGAAGTACTAAACATATACATATATACAAAAAAAAAACCCAAAAAACAAAGAACAAAATTAACACACACTCATACACCAGTAGGTCTGTAAGGTTCTGTCAGTCCTACTGGAAGTCATGGTTCAGTGTCTTGCCCAAGGACACTTCGACATATGGACAGCCAGAGTTGGGATGCAAACCGCCAACCTTTCGGTCATTGGACGACCCCGCTTTACCAACTGACCCAGAGCCGCCCGAAACAAGAAGAACCATAAAAGACCACACCGATGGGCCTGTTTACATGAGTTTTTATTCCTGTTTAATTCAGAATAAAGGTTTATTTAAATGTTTGTTCAGGCTTGAAGATAAAAGACAGGAGTGAATTTTTAAAACTTTAATATGTTAAATTATTGATGATGAGAATAAGGGTGGGATTAAAGAATTGTTTTCTTCTTTCCACTCCTTTTCAGGTGTGAATGAATGATTTTGAAGATTTTTTTTTCTTTTTGACTTGCATGCATTCAGTGAATACTCGATGTAAATCAATCAATCAATCGATCTGTCAGTCAATCAGATGCTAAATTAAGGCCTAGCCACTACAGGTGAATAAGATAAAATATTAAATTAACAGATATCACTATGAAACTTCCTCAGATGATTACTTACATGAGTATGAAAAATGTATTTAAACATTTTAAATGTGATATATCTAATTAAGCAAATGACACATCATGTCATTAAATATGCACAATTTCTACATACATTTTTATTAGATAAATCTGAAGATGTAATAAAGCAAGGAGCAAATTAATGTTTTTATTTTGTTCACACAAGATGAATATAAAATTGCTGAGGGATTTCATAACATCTGCTTTCTCATTAACTAGGAAATATCCATAGCCTTAAAAAATACATTTTCATCCTATTTTAAATGTATTCATTTATTTTTTTAAATATCTCAGCAGTTTTCTGGAGGGATTTACACAGGGATTTCTCAATGAATCATTCCTAAGTATTGAACTGTACACTTTGGTGTCCTCAGGAGCTACATAGGCTGAGATGTTTTGATCGAAGCGCGACCAAAAAGTCATTTTGAGAAAAAGCCATTTAAAGATATACATAAGAAAATGTAAAGCTTTTCTATAGGAAACAATTGTTCAACAGCAGAATAAATGCTCAGAACTTTAGTGATAACAAGACAGAACATTTCAAGCTCATTAAAATGGATTATTTAATAACCTGGCAGGAACCAAAATCTCCAAATTGACCATTGCATGAAAAATTGATGTTTTTGCCTGCAGTGTCTTTCCTTAATTGGAGACTCTTAATTTGACTGCAGCGCATAAAACAGGAAATTGTGAGAACAGGCATAACTGAAAACGGTAAAGCAAATATCCCTGTTTGAGGACATGGACATGGTTTCATTAATGCCACAAAATTATGTTCTGTGTCCTGACTAGGTATGTATCAAATATGCCAAACCTGGCACTGGGGGAATACGTACTGTATCTCAGCTAACTCCCTAATTGATGTTGATCTGTGACAGTTGATATTAAGGTGATAAGCTTCAGTTTCTCTATTTAGCATGTGTTTAATTCACAGCCTGTGTCACCATCTATCAAATGGTTCCAATATAACCCAAACTGTAACCAGTCACCTCTTGGAATTTTAAGCAAACTAAGGCAAAATCCCAATTCTCCTCTCACCCAGTACCTCTTAAAAATGACTTGGTAGGGGTTGAAATATCCCCCTAAAGCAGAGGTGTCAAACATATGGCCCGAGGGCCAAATCTAACCGGCCTCAGGGTCCAATCCGGCCCTTTTTGATGAATTTATGAAATGCAAAAATTACATTAAGATCTAAGTAATTTTAATTCACACCTATTCAGTCTTATAATAACCTATAAATGTACATTTTTTTTCATTTAGTGACACTAAAACAAAGTATAATTTCACAAAAAAATCTGAACAAATATGAAGAATTGGAAATGTTTTAAGAGAAGTAAGTACAATTTTAATAATATTCCACCTATTATTGAATATTTTGTGTATCTGTAGATCCAGTGTGATCTGTAAATTTAAATGTATATGCGTAAATCATAAATTAAAGCCTATTATTGTTTGTTTTCGTAATGTAATTTAACATGTTTCGCTGTAAAACAGACCGACAAGTTTGGAGTTGACATTATTTTTCTATTATGTTTTGGGTGTTTTTACTGGTTTGGCCGACTAAAGATTAAATGTAGCTGAATGTGGCCCCTCGATTAAAATAAGTTTGACACCCCTGCCCTAAAGAAATGGACAACACTTTGTGACCTGTTACGTCATCTGTCCTCTCTGTGAGCCACATCTGTTTTACAAAATACAGATGTGGAAGATCGATAATTTCAACATTAGTGATAACTTATAAAAACAACTGAGAAGGAATGAACAGAAATGGCATCAAAAACAAAATCATATTCTGCAGATTAGTAGTAGTAGTGAAATATGCAGCTGAAAACAGTAATCGAGTAGCAGAAAGAAAGTTTGGAGAAAGCTAAAAACTTGACGAAAACCAGAGGTTACTCTTAATAAAATTAAGAAAACAAAAATAGCTAACCTTGGGCTAAAAGCTAGGTGGCTACAGCTAAAGGAAGGAGTTCATACATGGGTGTGTGAACAATGTGCTGCCAGTGGAGGCTATAGTTATGCTATAGTTAACTGAATAACTGTTAATATGTTACGTTAGCATACCAGGCATGTTGTCAGTTCATTGTTTATGCATCATGTAGCGTTAGCTGAATGTGTTACATTAGCATACCGTGCACCTATTCAACCTGTTGTTCTCTATTCTATTTTCATTTTAAATTGCCTTTAAATATGAAATGTATGTTACTGGTGTTGGATTTTATCAAATAAATTTCCCCTCAAACAACGTGACTTGTTTTTTTCTTTTTTATTATGCATTTTTTTTGGCTGGTGCGACTTCTACTCTGGAGCGACTTACAGTATAGTCCAGAAAATATGGTAAATTCACTTTGGATTTTCAAGGTGAATTCTTACTTCTGTGAATCAGGATTTGTTTGTTCAAGAAACACAAATATCCTTTGTATTATGTTGAAAAAAAATTACATTGATTATGTTGCGGGTCATTTTGACCCGTTCCCTTCAAATCCACTCAAAACAGTTACAAAAGTGGTGAAACCCAATAAGAACTTTCTTTTAGATTATATAAACATTTAGAAAAGATACTTACAATACATTTTTTTAAATTTGAAAACTAAATTTAAGAACAATTTCATCAAACTTTTATCTTCACAAACCCTTCTCTGATTCATCGTCGTCATAGGAAAATTAACAATCTGGATCATCAATAACACTGTCCTCTGTCTCTAAAATGTCTTCCTCTATGTCACTTTCCCAGTTCAACATCTGTGATAAAGACTCTTCAAGGATAAACTTCCTGGAGCTCATTGTTGGTGTGTTTGTCAAAGAGATGAAATGAGAAAAGTTCCTCCTCTACACACCTGGGTCTGAATGGTTCTTCAAAGTAAATCAAAATACAATTAAATTGGCCAATCAAAACAAAGCACATCAAAGAGACATGTTTATTTTAAATCTGAGCAGATATTTACCCACATAAAAGTGTCTGGGTCAAAATGACCCGTATCATCATCTTTGTATAGAAATACTGCACAGACACTACACATTAAAGTGTCCAGATTTCACACCTTAGATGAAGAAAAGTCACAAAATTCCATGAAGAAAAATAAAAGATAACCTTTACTTTGGTCAACTCAAAAACTGAAATGGGTCAAATTGACCCTTAATATAATACAAAGAATATCTTCTGTTGAAGGGAGAAGTTCAGTATCACATTTTAGGATTATTTTTCCTATAATTAAGGGAACACTTGAATGAACTGTCAGAACCTTTGTTTAAACCTCAGTTGAATTATTGTCAGAAGTAAACTCCACAAAGTATTGCATCCTGACTCTTTTGCCTTTTTTTTTATGGTGTGGCATTTTATGACATTTAATAAAATGATTTTACAGCGTCTGGTAAAGCCCCGGATCAGTGTTTGTCTTGAAATATTAGAACATAATTTATACAAAGGAGGAAAAAAACAGAGTGTAGGCTGGAGGCAGAGAAGAGGTTAGTGACACAGAGCTGTGAAAACAATCGCTTTAATCACTGAAGATGTTCCAGTTGATCTGCAGGTCGATTGGGTTTCCACAGGTGTAACGTCTTAGCTAAGTGAGCGTTGAGCATTTAGGTAGTTTCTTTGGTGCTATAATTGTGGAAATCACAAACTAAAATCATGTCAGAATTAATTTCGACATCTATAAAGGTTTCACCGTGTGTTTAGTCTTGTCAAAACCAATACTAGGGCATGAATAATTACTGATAAATGCAGAGACTGGGACAAGTGAAAGGTTGACTCTGGTGGGAGTTGTGTGTTTTTTTTTGTCTTCCTTTTATACAGGCAGCCCTTGTCCTCCTCCCGTAGACACGAGAGTTCAATGAATAATTTGGCAAAAATTAAAATTACATGAACATGTCATACTTTATCACCTGCGCAATCACCAACTGAATATTAATGGAAGATTTTGGACTTACATGTTAAAAAGCACTATAATAAAATATCAAACTAACGACTGTTTTCTTTTTCCTCCTGTAGAGTTCACAGATTAGGTCAATTCAAGAGCAATGGAAAACATAAATGTAGACCTCGCCTCTAACACTGGGCTTTTGTTGTTGTCATGTTGACTTTTTGGAGCAAAGAGAAAAAAAAATAGACCACATTTGCATCAGAAGAGAATAGAAAATAGTGACTGAAAACAGCACCAGGCCATTTGAGTGCTCGTGAATTTATGTGAAATGTACATTATAATCTGTGATATATGTGTTACTCAGGGTTCTGAGGCTGACTTCATTACTAAGCTAATGCTAACTAGCATGACTGCTGCGTGGAATCACTGATACACACTGAAAAACCAAAAAAGTACAAGAATAAAGACTTCACTTATCATGTATTTAAGCAACTGACAGGTCAGAAATATAGTTAGCTATTGTCAACAAATGACTCTAAGGACAAAACAACATCAACTTCCCATTACAGACTATTAAGCATATATATTGTATAAACATGCAGACGGATGCATACTGGTCACTACACACTAGTTCCATATCAGTCAGTTCATATCATTACTGTAACTGGTCTGTTCTTAATACCTGATCTGCACTAACATGTTTACCTGGAAATCAATCACTCTGTGTTGCCAAACTATTTAATAGCTGCGTAATTGTAAATAGCATTATAAAAAACTGCACCTGAATTTAAAAAAAAAAAAATGACAATACCCCTGAGGCCAATGGTAGAGGGGTAAAAACACAGATAAGCAGGTTAAATGACAGACCATATAAAAACTACAACACAGTCAATTCATGTGGACATTAGGAAAGGTCGTGAACTTATGCTAACTAGACATACAGTACACGTTATTGAAGAAAAGACAAGCTAATGAAAAAATTGCATGACAAAATTCTCTGGAAAAACAATATTGATGTTGCACTTCTACTGAGGATTTACTGGTTTGAGTGGGTGCTAATTGGAGCCTGAAGTATTTTGAGGGTACCGTCAGAAACACTGCACTGTGTTCCATCTGAACTGGGGAGTCAGAATCTCTGCGTTCCCAAATGGAACATCGCCTCCGGCCAGATTTCTGACTCACCAACCCAGACGTCAAAATTCATCAACAGTGGTGACAGCTGTAGTAATTAGCACATCTGTCTCATTTGTGCCTCATTACATCAGTTGTACACACAGCACTGTCTGACAACACACCACCACACTGTTGAAATATAACTGCTACTGTTGACCAGTAAGTACAAGTACTTCATTACTGTACTGTACTGTCCCTTTGATGCATGGATTATGAGAAGCGTAGTCAATATTTTTGTCCTGAGTGTTTTTATTTCACATTAGGAATTAAAAAAAATCAATGTGATTGAAATGTTTTTAATGAACCTTTTTTTTTTTTATGGTGTTACAAAAATGTCCACTCAGCTGGAAAACATGTGTTTAAGCTTTGAACCATGGGCGTAAAATTGCGTATAGACACTATGGACATGTCCATACCAATATTTGAATGGGAAATTATACGACATTTGGGAAACAAAAGGTTGACTTTTTTCTCCCCTCCTCAGTTTGGCCTCCCATAGATGTTGTGTCATTGGTGGGGAGAGCCTGTTTGTCTGTAGTGTTGCATTTGTCAATTAAAATTTTGACTAAAACATCGATGAAACTTTATCACGTGTGAAAAACGAGATGAGACTAGACGTAAATGTTGGTCTTGTGATGATAACTATCATTAAATATATAACGCAATATAGATGATGGACAAAAATGAGACAAAATGTGGCTTAAGAAATAAAAATGTTGCTAAAATGTCTTAGCCTTTTTGACAAAAACAAAATAAGACATTGTTTAATCTCTTTAAGGCATGTTATTTATTTATTTTTTGCCGTCTCTCATGAGAAAGTTGTCAAATTATGTCCCCACCAATGTCAACATCATTATTACACCCTTGTTTTGAACCAAAGAAACATGTATTTAAAATGTAATATCAGAACACTAACAAATACAACATTTTGAATGTTTTTGTATAAGAAGACTCTTAGTTAAATAAATAGTAACTGGTAAATTTTTTCTACTAATTAGTTATCTATCTATCTATCTATCTATCTATCTATCTATCTATCTATCTATCTATCTATCTATCTATCTATCTATCTATCTATCTATCTATCTATCTATCTATCTATCTATCTATCTATCTATCTATCTATCTATCTATCTATCTATCTATCTATCTATCTATCTATCTATCTATCTATCTATTTAATTAGACTATTATTATTATTATTATTATTAAAACTAACTATCATTTCACAAAAGTGTGAATAACCTGAAAAAAATATGAACATTTTGAAATGTTTAACAATATTTTGCCTATTATTAAGTGTTTTGTGTATTTGTAGATCCACTAATAAATAATCTGTATGTTGTATTTGACATGTTTAAATGATCATATCATCATCATATCTTGTCGGCCCACTGCCTCAGCCAGTCTCGCATCATACAGGTCTCGTTTGGTGACAGGTTGTCCTAATTTGCAGTCCTGTACAATGTCTCCTCTCATCACATGAACCTACTTTATCCTCACTAGGGTCACAGGGGTCACTGGGGGCCTAATCCAGCTACAATGGGTGAAGGCGGGGTACACCCTGTATGAGTCTCCAGTTCATCCCAGGTCTGAACATATATAGACAAACAATCACTGTCACATTCACACCTATGGACAATTTAGATTAACCAGTTAACCAGTTAACCTATCAGTGCATGTGTTTGGATGGTGGGAGGAAACTGGAGAAAACCCACATGGACACGAGGAGAACATGCAAACTCCACACAGAAAGGTCTGGTGTGGGAATTGAACCAGAGTCCTTTTGTCCCTTTGCCGCCCTCCTGTACAATTTGTTATGTGTAAACGATAAAACTGAAGCAGGATCTGAAGAAGTGTCAGTTTATTCACATTGTTTTAATGGATAGTTGGTACATGTGAACGTATTCATCACATAATTTTACTTTTTTTTTTTTGCTCTAAAACATTTAAAGTTGACATTATTTATATATTATGTTATTATTTTAGTGATACAGACCACTTCAGATCAAACATAGTTGAATGTATTCCCTGAACTAAAGTGAGTTTGACACCCCTGATAGTATATGACAGAGGCAATTATGTTATGAGTCTAACAATATGTAGTTCGTACTGAAATAAATAGAACAAACCCCCCCAAGAAAAGAAGGAAATAATGAATAAATACAAGCCTCCAACCTCTGCCAACAGTCTAATCGGGTGAAAAGGTCACCAAAGTTATCTGGCTTAATCTTCTGTATCAGTAATGGAAAAGCTGCGGTCTCTCAGCACCAGGATGGCAGCCGTTGTCATGGGTTATCAATCACTGATTCAGCCGTCGTATCCCTATGGGATGCATTCTTTACTCTCCGCTCATCAAAGAAGATCCTCTCCGTTAACTCAGTCAATGATGGGTTTCAGAAAAAGTCATTTCCCCCATACTGCTAACCCTTGTGCTTTGTTGCGGCAAACAGTGGGTGTGATGAATGCTTCTTTTCTCTGGGCTTTTTCACATGATGGAAAGTCACATCCTCTTTTGTCTTTCTCACATTAAATCAACATGAACCCTCCTGCTTTTTACCGTGTGACAATCTAGGTGAAAATAACAGCTTTGAACATTTGTTTTAACTGGGCTGGAGTTGAAGCAGGGGCGGTGATAGGGTCTACTGGGGCACCGAGCAAGAACACCCCCCCCACATACACACACACACACACACATGCTGCAAAATAATAGACACAACTTTACATTAAACCAGTGGTCCCCAACCTTTTTATAACCATGGATTTGACAATTTTACCATGGCAAGGCAAATTTATTTGTATAGCACAATTCAAGGTGCTTTACACAAAAACAGTAGAAAATTAAAATGATAAAGATGCATTAAAAGACAATTAAAATAGAGACATAAAAACATTTCAAAGCAAATGAGAATCTCAGTAAAAGCTCCAGTGAACAGTAATGTTTTCAGACCTCAGTTAAATAAACTGACAGTTTTTCTCAGGTATTCAGGTAGTTTGTTCCACAGGTGAGGAGCAGAACAACTGAATGATGAAGAACTTTGTTTGGTTCTGATTTTAGGAACACACAGTAAACCTGTTCTTGATGACCTATGACCTCAGGGCTCTGGATGCTTCATATGGAACCAGCAGGTGTAGGATGTATTTGGGTCTGAGGTCGTTTAGTTCTTTATAGACCAGGAGGAAGATTTTTAATTCTAACCTTTGACCCACAGGAAGACCATGTAAGGATTTGAGGACCGGTGTGATGTGGTCCAGTTTCCTGGTACTGGTCAGGACTCTGGCAGCAGTGTTTTGGATCAGTTGTAGCTGCCTGATTGATTTGTTGTTTAGACCAGTGAAGACACCATTATAATAATGTAATTTACTGAAAATGAATGAATGAGTTTTTCTGTGTCTGGTTTGGACAGAAAACCCTCGATTCTATCGATGTTCTTTAGGTGGTCATAGACAGACTGGGTAATAGCTTTTAAATGTTTGTTAAATTTCAGGTCTGAGTCAAAGAAGAAGAAACGTTCCAAAGGGATGTAACTGAGAGAATCCGGTCATTTTTCAAAATAAAAGATTGTTCAGACTTGGATAATAAATACAAGACAAATAATTAATTAATTAATTAATTATTAGGCATCCCGGTACCAATTGGTCCATGGACCGGTACCGGTCTGCAGCCCAGGGGTTGGGGACCACTGCATTAAACTATACAAACACACACGCAACTACACAAATACACAAAAACTGCACACATATTCACACTCAAACACACATGTACAAATACACACACAAACACATACATATCAACACACAATGACACAAAAAAAACAACACAACTATGCATTAAACTACACACACACACACACACACACACACACACACATACACACTGGTTTCCATGCCTAATGACGACTAAGTTTGTAATCGTCACTTGTGGGTAAAGCAGCCGTAACCCCCCCCCCCCACACACACACACACACACACACAAATAAATAAATAAATAAATAATATATTTTTTAAAAATTCAATTCAATATATATTTATTTAAATAAATAAATAAGTAAAAGAATCTTCAAACCTTTGAAAAATACATGTTTCGTTTTACATCTGTTCCCCTCATGCTTTCTGGGGACTTCTGAAAAAAAAAAAAAAAAAAGGATTCATAGAGCCACATTATTTGCACACATTTTATCACATCAGATCATTAAAAAAAGTTGAAAAAAAATAAAAAATCTCCAAATCTAAAACAAATAAATAAATAATACAATAAAAATTATTTATTTAATTAAAAGTCTATAAAAATAAATAAATAAAAAACAGGAAACCCATCTTCAAACCTTTGAAAAATATATGTTTGGCTTTGCACCTGCTTTATGGGGACTTCTGGGAAGGAATAAAAATTATTTATAAGGCCATATCATTAGCATACATTTCTGGACTTCACACAGGTTTATATTTTACTAGTGGGGACCTATATTTATATTTAACCCTTGTGAGGACCTGAACTTTGGTCCCCATAATGCAGGGGTGTCCAAATCCAGTCCTCAAGGGCCAGTGTCCTACATGTTTTAGATATTTCCCTCTTCCACATGATTCATTTTAACCCTTTAACTCCTGAAACTTTAGCAGTTCAACAGTAAAAAGAATTAAAATAAGCAACAAAATGAACAAAAATGACTAAAGTCATCAATAAAATGAAGAAAAATGGAGAATAAACTGACAAAATAATTAGTAACATGAAGAAAGTAAGACACAAATGGAACAAAATTTAAGAAGAAGTAATAAAATACAATGTTATAATGTAGAAAAATAAACAATAAGCAACCAAATGAAATGTTCATGTTATTAATTATTTTGTCAGTTTATTAGTCATTTTTGTTCATGTCGTTGCTAATTTTATTTTTTTTTACTGTTGAACTGCTAAAGTTTCAGGAGTTAAAGGGTTAAACTGAATCATGTAAAAGAGGGAAATATCTAAAACATGTAGAACACTGGCCCATGAGGACTGGATGTGAACACTCCTGCCATAGTGTGACTGTAAACACATTAATGTCCCCATAAAGATAGGAATACAAGCACACACACTCAAACGGCTTTAGGGGCCCCTTAGTGGGTGGGGCTTTAAGCAACCGCCTGGCTTGCCTGTTATCAAAGCCCCACCCCTGAGTTGAAACAAGTCAAAGTTTAGCACATGTAAAAGTTGTCAGGTGCACATCTGTGATTGGACAGTTTGTCAGCTTTTATGGCATTAATCTGAACTGACTTCATGCATCTCAGTGTCTTTAAATAAGTCAAAACTGACATTTAAACTCATTTAAAACAGAATTCAACATATTGGATTAGTCCTAATACTGTCAGTTTGTATTTGTGTCAATAAAAGATGATGTTTTTCTATTGAATTATCATGTTCTCTGAATGGTACCAGGTGAACGGATTCAAAAACCTGGCATTGAACGCATCTTCTCCAAGAACATATTATAGCATTTCAGAAGAGGTGCGTGGGTTTTGATTTTTGATTTTTTTGGCTGATAACTAAATTGACAAATCTCAGCATGTGTTTTTCTTTTATGCTGTTTCCTCTTCCTCTGTCAATTGTAGTTTAAATATGACCTGAACATGACTGTTATAACAGAACATGGATGGAAGAGGAGCAGAGGTGTTAAAAGTACTCACATTCTGTACTTAATTATTTTGTGTGGACTCATTTGTAATAAAATACAAACAAAATAATAAGTAAAACTGCTTTTTAAACTTTCTGCCATGGATGAAATAACAATTATTTAAGCAGGAAAAAACAGAAAAGTTTAAAAAGTGTTAAAAAAAAATAAAGCCTTTAAAAGTGAGTTACTATGTGTGTTTGATCATGTTACATAATTATGACATTAAAAATCTAAATTATTAGACAAAAACAGCTGAATTATGAGATAAAAGTAATAATTATAATATGTAAAGGCATAATTCCTCTCCTTTGCTGATTCTCCTTCTGAAGTGACTTTTTTTGTTGTATTGTCACATCTGTTTAGTTTGAAAAAGTAATTTGTCTATTATGAGAATGTAAGGAGTATAAAGTACAGATATTTATATAAATATAAGGAGTATAAAGTACATATATTTATATAAATGTAAGGAGTATAAAGTACAGATATTTATATAAATATAAGGAGTATAAAGTACAGATATTTATATAAATGTAAGGAGTATAAAGTACAGATATTTATATAAATATAAGGAGTATAAAGTACAGATATTTATATAAATATAAGGAGTATAAAGTACAGATATTTATATAAATGTAAGGAGTATAAAGTACAGATATTTATATAAATATAAGGAGTATAAAGTACAGATATTTATATAAATGTAAGGAGTATAAAGTAAATATATTTATATAAATGTAAGGAGTATAAAGTACAGATATTTATATAAATATAAGGAGTATGAAGTACAGATATTTATATAAATATAAGGAGTATAAAGTACAGATATTTATATAAGTATAAGGATTATAAAGTACATATACTTATATACATGTAATGAGTATAAAGTACAGATATTTATGAACAAAGATAGGAGCAAAAACTAAATGTTTCCAGAAAAATAAATACTCAAGTAAAGTACAGATACCTAATAAATATAATTAAGTACAGTAACAGAGTACTTTTATTTAATTACCTCCCACCAATTCCAATGCCCACAGTCTTGGTATCCAATAATAAGTGTGTGTACACTGTAGATTTTGCAGTGTTAATTTGGAGAAAATGGGACCAAATACACTCTAGAAGTAGTTAAATAAACTCTCTAAGTGTTGATTTAACACTGAAAAATTTACTGTGTATATGTGTGTTTTCTGAAGACTTTAACTGTGAGTCACTGTTTTACTGATAAGCTGGATGAGGCGTTCACTGACTCACCGGTTGCTTGGTCTGGCCTTTCTGCGGTTTGCTGTAGGGACTGTACTTGGGTTTGGCTGGTTTACCTGCTGCTCGGTCTTTGTGACGCCGACTGCTGATGTGCTGGAAAGGAGACAGAAAGCCAGTCACGAGTCTTATATTGGATAGAGATGTTTGAGTCGTGCGTAGCAGAGGAGAAAATACTTTAGTTAGGAGAACGACCATCAGCATTTTTACACAATATCCACAGACTTGTGTTGAAATCCCACACAATCCTCCTCAGCTCCAGAGGGCTCGATCTCCTAGTGTTGGAGTCTTTAACCAGGGGCGTCACACACATTTAAAATGTGGGGGTGTTCTAGGTGGTGGCACATGAGCAAAGTATTCTGAATCTATCGGAAAATTAACAAACAATTATCCATTAATGGTTAAATGTTTATATTAAAGTAATATATGGCTGAAAATAATAACAAAAATGTTTTTCCTCAATTAAACATTTATTCAATTCATAAGTCAAAATTATGAGATAAAAAGTCAAAATTACGATAAAAAACGTAAATTATGAGATAAAAAAAAGTCAAAATTACGATAAAAAACTTAAATTATGAGATAAAAAAAGTCAAAATTATGATAAAAAACATAAATTATGAGATAAAAAAAGTCAAAATTATGATAAAAAACATAAATTATGAGATAAAAAAATGTCAAAATTATGAGATAAAAAGTGAATATTAGATTAAAAAAAACTGATATGTTTGGATTTAAAAAATCAGACACTGATTTTACAGACACTGTTCCTCTTTTTTCTTCCAAAAATGTTTTGTCCATGTCAGGGGAGACGACTAAAAATATGTTCCTCAGGGGGAACATCAGTGAAAAAAGTTCTAGAACCACTGTCTGAGGGTAAATGTCACAGAACAAGACATAGTTTATTTAACTTAGTTTAACAACAGTAACATTTGTCATTACTTACTGGTTAATGACTGCTGTTCAGCTGTTTACATTACCGCTGAACTGAGGTGCGCTTCATTTACATATGCTGTTGTGCCGCCCGGGCGGGTAAACAGTTTAAACCATAGATATTGTAACAGCCCCGAAATGTTATTGATGTTTGTTTGGTGTGATTGTGACGACAGTAAGTGTTTATCCTGAAATAAAAAGTAGGTGAGACCAACTCTGTCTGTTTCCTGGATCCAGTAACGATACAATATATAAACTCAGGAAAAAGTGGAGGCTATGAAATCATCTGGTTGTCACAACACCCCCATCCCCCATGGGTGCGACACCCATGTCTTTAACTGCTATGGTTCACTCTCTTACGGGACTGCTGCCTAATGTCTCCTTTTTAAACATTTCCACACTCAGCCTTTACATTGATGATCATTAGGGTTGGGTTCATAATTAAATACAAAGCTAAAAATAATTTTTACACTTTATTTGAAAGGTAAAGTGGTCTAGTTTCTATGTTTAATGCTTGTATTTAAATATAAGTATATATTTATCTAACTGTCCCCATTTGACCATTGTCTGATTAAATAAATGATGACAAAAAGTGACAATTAAAATAATTGAATAGATTTTAAGTATTTCAACTTTGATTAAAAACTATGGATTTTATTAAGTAAATTTAAACGTAATAATAATTATATCCAAAATAATGAAATTATTAGTTTAACTAGTTTGGATGTATTTAACATTTACCACATGTTGAGTAAATACAAAGCATTTTTAGGGGGGAAACTTCAATATTTACTATTTAAATGGAAAATACTAATTCTGCAAAACTCATTTAAACTTACTAAGGTGCAATTAATTCATATTCCTCAATATATGGATGATATTGATTTATACATTGCTGACTTTTACTGATAAAATATAATTAATTTCTATTAATTTTTAGCTGATATTATTCAAACAGAAATGAGTAAAATACAATTAATAAATTATTAAAATGTCATTAAGTCAACATAACAATATACCAAACTGCACAAAGTCTTTTTACATATAGAGTTTAATATAATGTATTTTGTTCATATTAATTAAGTCCAGTCACACTTTTTAGAGTGCAGTTTGAGCTCCTATGTTTGACAATCCTGCTTTAGAGGCAAACTGCTCCTTCTGTGGGTATTCCTGTCTCATTCTAAGGAAATGAAGACACAGTAATTTCCATTTTCATGTGATTACACAATAATGCAAACATAATTATGAATACTACATTCCACTTTCTGCAAATCATAAATCATAAATACGCTAAATCTTACACACTGGACCTTGAATATTACTTTATTTTTGGTTATGAAAGACTATACGACTCAGTCTCTGGGTACCAATTAAATTCAACAGAAAACCAATTGTTGTGAGAACATTTGCTAAATCATTTATTTAGTTGGTTAAAGGCAAAGACGATAGCGCCACAGGCTTCACTGCATCATATGCGTGTCGTCAAACTGACTGATTGCTTTGGAAATATTCCATTCTGCAATGAAAGAAAGAAAAATAAAAAAGTTTTTTTCATATCATGACAGATAGGCTGTGATGTTTTATGGATGCCTGTTACCTCAGCCCACAGGCTAGATGCATTTTCAAGGTAGATAACATATCATATGTTGAGGTGGAAAGCCGAACATGTGGAGAAGGAGGGAAGGCAGAACTAAAAATATACCTCCCATCTCACAGGGAAACACATTACAGCTTTAAAAGGTTTCATTCTGACCATTGGTACCCATGATGAAACTGTAAAAGAATGAAGAAGGTGTGTTGAGACGCATTTTGTAATAAACGTCCA
The DNA here is from genome assembly GCA_020466265.1 of Siphamia tubifer. Classification (NCBI taxonomy): domain Eukaryota; kingdom Metazoa; phylum Chordata; class Actinopteri; order Kurtiformes; family Apogonidae; genus Siphamia; species Siphamia tubifer. The sequence goes on along the minus strand of CM035798.1, from coordinate 14,661,989 downwards.
AAATGTAATAACTTTTTCATTTCATTTTGTAATAAAACTGCATTTTGTAATAAATGTTGCCGCATTATGTCTTATGTATGTATTATGTGTTATTACATTTTATTACAAAATGCACTTGCAACTTTTTTATTCTCGTGAAAATGTAATAACATGGTGCATTATGTGATAGCAATTCTATAATTGTTTGTTAATTGGGGGAAAATTTTACTTTAATTTGGGCATGCATTTGAAGGGGAATTTGCCAGAAAACCTCCTTGGGGTTTAAGAGGTTAAACAACATAAGTGTCTTCTTTTTGTTTACAGAGCTGCTGTGACCAGATAATTTATTCACTAACATTAATTTTAAACAAGCTACTTCCAAAATATTACCGTAATTTCAAATTGTCCTAATGTCTAATATGTTTAATTATCAGCCAAAATGCAAACAGCTCCTTAAGTTTTAATACCACACCACCAAAGCACCTGCTGCTGCAAAATGGAATAAATTATTACATTATGCAGGTAATACTGATGAGAAAATGCAGCAGTTTATTACAAAATTAAATGAAAAAGTGATTATATTTTGGACGTTTATTACAAAATGCACCATGATTACAAAATGCGGCTCAACTGGGGAAGTAGTCACTCAAAAATGTTAAGCAAAACACCCAAACTTGACCTAAAATAGTGGAATAAAATAACCACAGCAGGTACACTCACTCATTTGGTATTGACCACCAGACACATTATGTCTATGTTAAAAATGTTTAATTTTTTTTAATTAAATAATATATATTCTGAACTAGAAAAGCACTCTGAGAGCACAGACATCTGCCAAGGTAGACCACCCCCCCAACCACCACCCCGATCACCCCCAAAAATGAAATCAGTTCTTCCTGTTCACATTTCCAACATATCCTGAAAATTTCATCAAAATCCGTCCATTAGTTTTCGAGTTATCTTGAACATAGACAAACAGATAAATAAAAACATAACCTCCTTGGTGGAGATTATCAAAGCTATTTTCTTCGTGTTTACATGGACGTGTTAATTCAAAATAAATGTTTCTATGGTAAACGTTTGTATTCTGCTCTAGTTAATTGGGCTTTAAAAGCTGGAGGTACAGAGGGTTCTGATTGGACAGAACGGCCGCTTAATGTATGGATGTCTACGGGAAGAAAATGATTGCGTCCACTTCCTGTTTTGTGTTAGTTTTAACTATCAACATGTAAGGACAGACACTACATGCGATGTTTGTATTTATTTATGTGATAATCACGAAGCAGCATCTTGACCGAACATGCGTCACCGTGACGAGTCCAGGAATAATGTTAAAGCACATCCTCTTTAAGGACAGCCTCACCACTTGCTATAGGTTGATTTCAACACACAGTGCACAATTTTCAGATAGAGGACAGGAAGTGAAGCCAAGTGATGTTTTGTGTAGTTTATAGCTCCAACAATCTCTACAGTTTCAGTCTCTACATTTAAAATTAGGCTTAAAACATTCCTGTTCGAGAAAGCCTATGATCAGGTTAGTTAAAAAAATCATGTGGTGTATGAGTCGCAGTTCAGTTTGGACTGCCCTAGGAGTTAGAATGCTGGGGTTTGCTTTTACAACCTATCTTTCATACCAAGTCTGTTCATGACTAGTCACCTGGTGTCCCCTTCCCCCCCATTCCCCCCCATTCCCCCCCATCCCCGCCATTCACAAAGGTGGAAACATGGAATGGAAAAATTATATTTTCTAGCAAAAGCTCAGTTGCCTAAAGGGTTAAGATCAGAATAAACCAGCGACTTTATTCGGAATAAAGTTTAATTCAGATTTATTATTTTCAACTGGAATTAGGTGTTTACATGGTCATCTTAAAGAGGATTTAATCTTTATTTGGCATTAAATAGGAATAAAAACCCTCATGTAACCAGGGTAAATGTTTGGTTACAGAGAAATGGATCCAGTCAGGAAGTGATATTTAGCATTTTCTCTACAAGCATCTGCACCTCATAAATAAATGAAAAGTGAGATTCTTACACAGAATTACAGCAGCGCTTCTTAACCTCGAGCCAATAAATAATTCAGCACGAGTACATGTTTACAAAAAAAAACAAAAAAAAAACAACAACGCAGATTTCTGGCTGAGTCGAAATTTCATGACTCCTTGCTGTGGATTTAACAATAACACATTTCCTCTTGGTTTGGAGCTGCAAAATGAAATTTGTCACGCTGGATTCTTTTCACAGAGAGAATCGTTACTGTTCAAAAAGCGCTCAGTTAAAAGAGTCCCTGCATGAAAAATTCACACAAAGCCTGTCTATTTTCAGGAAGAAATCTCAAGGTTAGAACAGACAAAAGTGAGTGGTTTTCAGGTATTGTAGATGAAATCCTCCCTGTGACAGAATGATCAACTGCTACAAATAATAAACACTATTTTGGGTGCAGTTTATTATTATTATTATTATTTTTTTTTTTTTAAATTTTGTCTGCATTGAAGCTGCAAACTTTCTTACCAAAGCCATAGGAAAATACACCTAAAAGTCAAGTTTTCGTCAGTTTTGTAAATTATCATGGTGCATTATTTAACATTTAGAGTAGAGAACTAATTGCCTTTTCATGATAAGGCTTGACAAACAGAAAAACACCGGAATTAGACTGTGATTTTTTGGCTTTTTTCTACAGTCTTTAACTGTTCAAGAAAGGAAAGCTATTACTGTTACAACTGTGCAGGGGGATTAAAGGGATGATCATGGAGCTTAGTTCACTTGTATCATATTAAACAACTTACTAAACAGTATGATGCTGATGCTTTGGAACAATGAGCATGTTCACATCCACACTAATACTCCTGTTTTTCTGCAGATATCACATTATCCATGTGATCATATAAGCCACATAATCTCATATGATTCAACAGAACACTGCAGGAATCTGATCCTGAGAATTTGAATTAAATGCCTGGATTCCACCTAAATACTCCCATATCTTTTTTGTGTGTAAACAGGTTAATCTGATTTCGGAAATTTCGGAAACAGAAGACAGTGACAGACAAACATCTTATGTGTGGAAATACTTCACCTTAGATAAAATAAAAAAAAAAAAAAAACTCAAAAGGACGGCACGGCTTATCTGAAGAGGCATCCGCTAGCTAATCTGAGTGATATGAGCAACAGTGCAGACAACACGTATTAAGACAACACGCTTTTTTTCCCGTGTGGTGTCCATCTTGGTGACCGCTGCCTTAAACTTTTTGCACTTAATATAAAAAGTGAGGACATATGACAGATGTGTGGACAGTCGAGTTTTAGAGCTGTGGGTCCAGACAAAATGTGGACATATGTTCAAATACTGATGTTCAGTTAAATGAACAGAAAACTCTTTGCTAATGTTAGTCTTTGTTTTATTGGGGTTAAAATGCTGATGCTTGTGTCTTGTCAGTGAACTTATATAAAAAAAGAAAAAAGTTCCTCTCGCCCCACCTGGGCGGTGTCTCCTTCAGGCTCGGGTCCTCTACCAGAGGTCTGGGAGCCTGAGGGTTCTGCGCAGGATCTTAGCTGTTCCTAGCAATGCGCTCTTTTGTACAGAGATCTCTGATGTTGTTCCTGGTATCTGCTGGAGCCATTCTCCCAGCTTGGGGGTCACTGCTCCTAGTGCTCCGATCACTACTGGTACCACTGTTGCCTTCACACTCCACATTTTCTCTAACTCCTCTTTCAGCCCTTGGTATTTCTCAAGCTTCTCATGTTCTTTCTTTCTGATGTTGCTATCACTGGGGACTGCTACATCTATCACCTCCGACACAGCACAACATTTTTCACCCGTTTCGTGAAAATTTGCGGTTCACCCATGGGTACCCGAACCCGTGCAGGACTCTGGCTGGGGACCCAGTTTAAGCCTAAAACACTTTTTAAAAAAAGATTCAAAGAGACAGTTTTTTGAACGGATCTTTGAAAAGAATAAGCCATAAAGATCCAGATCCCCCAAAACAGCCAAAAATCCCATCTCTATTATCTAATAAATATATAATCATCATATAATCAGATAGTGACAGTCATCGGATAATGATTGTAGTGTGAGTGTGCATGTGAACAGGCTTATTAATAGATAGTTTGATTCTTGGGTCACTACATATTAGGACTGAACAACCTATTGTTTTAGACCAAAAACTGTGGCTTCAGACAATGTGATATTTTAGATCGTCAAAGCAACAGCTGTAAATTAGCAGTGAAAAACAATGAGTTAAAGTATGAATTATGAAAGAGTTGCAGCATCTGAAAGTGACCACAGTGAACATTTGACAGATAAACAGAACCACAGTGCTTCAGTTTCAGACTCACAGTTTGTCTTTATCAGTGTTGGGAAAGTTCACCTTGATTAGAAACTAGTTCAAAGTTCAGTTCAAGTTACTCAATATGAATTAGTTCAGTTCATCGTTCATTCTTCCAAATTATGAACTAGAAGTTCATGGATCCCAAAATGAACTTTTTAGTTCTTTTTTTGTGTTATTATTGTAAACGTATTATTAACCGTTTCTGACGTTATCCTGTAGTCAGAAATCAGGGGAAAATGCCGTCCTTACCCCGGGGTTCACTTCCCTCTGCAGGTTCTTAGAACACAAGGTTCAGTTTCAGTGAGCTTCGTTTTCAATGTTTATTTCCAAGAACGGGACAACATCTGCTCTGGTCGCCGGTCACACTCTGTACATTTAACTCTTTTTCTCCGCTCCCAAAAACTCTCTGCACCCCTCTCTCTCCCTCTCTCTCTCTCTCTCTCTCTCTCTCTCTCTCATCTATGATAATGCTGTGTTTTGATCCCATTTTATTCCTTATAGGACTCAATGATTACAATGTGATAAGAACGAAATATGAACTAAATAAGAGCGCAGTTCAATAAATGCCAGAATAACCGCATTCATAACTTACCGTTCATTTCGCAAAAGTGAACAAGTCGTTAAAATATGATATAGTTTGTGAACGATCGCTCAATGAACGCGTTCAGGTACAACACTGGTCTTTATGTATAGTAATTTACAGTTTCCAACCCTGAAGCAACAGTCATGGGTTAGAAACTAGTGTTTTCATTGTAGAGCTTCAACTGAAAACTAGCATGATGAGAGCGGTAACACTTAACCAGTACAGACATGTTTTAATGTGGAAAACTAACAACGGCAATGGCTCAGTTGGGAGAGCGGGTCGTCCATTGACATAGTCTGCCCCAGGGCAACTGGGGCAGACTATGTAGTTTACCACCACCAGAGGGAACATGTGAGAGTGAATGAATAATGGATCAATAATTTAAAGCGCTTTGGGTGCCTTGAAAAGCGCTATAGAAATCTAATCTATTATTTTTATTACAATTATTATTAGTAAAATCTGATTATGAGAAATCACAGTATACACCTGGATTTCTCCTCAATACTCCAGTGTCTTCCTACATGTATACAGATCAAACTGCAAGCAGTATCAATAGGCCTTGCACCCGACACGGGATGCGGCTAAGGCCTAAACAATGGAAGAATCCAGAAGAAGCCTCCACCCAGCCCTTCAGGACAGCGGACATCCTGAAGAAGAAGGGATCAATGGGAAGATGTTATAAACTGTCTGAGCAGGGAGCTTTAGTGTCTCATGGATGATCAAAGACTCAGACTGGACTTTTCTGACAAGTGACTATGTAACCTTAAAAGTAATTGGTAACACTTTATAATACCTACACAAAATTGACTATGTATTAAACATTTATTACCCATTTATAAATGGGTTGTTCATTATGTATTAAAAATTGTTACCTATTTGTTAATGTATTGTAAAGGTTCATACTAGTGCAAATGTAAAATTAGATTATTTTTAACTAACAGGTGCAGTGTTTACAACTGTTTTTTTGTTTACCTGTAAAGCACATATACAAACACCGCACCTGTTGGTTAAAAATAATCAAATTTTACATTTATCTTTGGAAGACACTAGTATGAACCTTTACAAGACATTAACAAATGGGTAACAAATGGTTAATACATAATGACCAACGCATTTATAAATAGGTAATAAATGGTTAATACATAGTCAATTGTGTGAATGTATTATAAAGTGTTACCTAATCTTATGCTGAAGTATTTTGTAATACTGTAACAATGAGAAGACTCAAAGAGGTTTATCTTAACCAACCACCCATAGGCCTAAATATACTTGAGTTAAATATGCTTACTTAATTATATAAAATAATAATAAAGTATTAGTTAATTAATTTGTTACCAATACACCGAACATTCTGTGAAAATTTTATTGAAATCCATTGATAACTTTTTGAGTTATGTAGCTAATAGACAGATGACCCTGATGATTACATAACCTCCACTGATGGAGGTAATTATCTGAATACTGCTGGTGTTTGGTTTTTCATGGTCATGTTGTTGTGGATTTTCATCATGGATCAATGATGTCACCACCAGAAGTTGAGTAGGAAAAGGCTCAGTTTATTTCAACATGTATGTGTCTTTTATAGTCCATTTTCAGATACCAGTTACCCACACTAAACCTGCTCTAACCAGCTCCTTGACGTCGTCTGACATCAGGGCTTGATGTCGTCTTCTAGTATAACCACAAGAACAGAACATTCACATTTACTTATCTTTCTTATCCACAGATGGAATCCCACACATACAGTTTGAGCTGTGAGAACATCTCTACCATAAATATATGTGTCTATATATCGTTACATACATATAGGTATAGGTATATATATATACAGTATATATATATATATATATATATATATATATATATATATATATATATATATATATATATATATATATATATATATATATATATATATATATATATTTCCTTCAATATGAACCTTCTTACCTGTTTGAGCTGAGTCTCTGAGTTGACATGCACATCACACGTCTCACAGTAAAATGTTTTGTTCTGCAGACCCGTTGACGATGCAGACACTGGGGCCAGTTTACTTTTCACTCCCGGTCTGGGGAAGGACTTAATGGAGCCCACACCGCTCCGGGCCTCCAGCATCGTCTTGTGCTTTGTACCTGCAAGTTCAAACAAGAAGCAACAACGTCAATGGATAATTCACCTGAAACAGTGAGACACCACAGGCATGCGCTATCCATTAACCTGTTTTTGACCCGTAAAATACAGGGGTCGCAGGTCAAAAGGTCAACTTGTAGGTCAAACTTATAAAACTACCCTGATCAAAGCCAGCTGAGACAGGTCATGACCTTTTGGCTGCAAAAGTTTCTGAATATGTCGAGCACAGGCATGGGTGTCACAGCCATGGGGGATGGGGGTGTTGCGACACCCCCACTTCTCCAACCAGATGATTTCATAGCCTCCACTTTTTCCTGAGTTTATATATTGTATCGTTACTGGATCCAGGAAACAGACAGAGTTGGTCTCACCTACTTTTTATTTCAGGATAAACAGTTACTGTCGTCACAATCACACCAAACAAACATCAATAACATTTCGGGGCTGTTACAATATCTATGGTTTAAACTGTTTACCCGCCCGGGCGGCACAACAGCATATGTAAATGAAGCGCACCTCAGTTCAGCGGTAATGTAAACAGTTCTTTTTCATGGTGTTAACAAACAGTCATTAACCAGTAAGTAATGAGAAATGTTACTGTTGTTAAACTAAGTTAACTAAACTATGTCTTGTTCTGTGACATTTACCCTAAGACAGTGGTTCTAGAACTTTTTTTTGTAAGAAAACAGAGTTACAGTGTCTGTAAAATCAGTGTCAGAATTTTAAAATCCAAATTTTATATCAGTTTTTTTTTTATCTCATAATTTGTATTTTTTATCTCATGATTTTGACTTATGTATTGCATAAATGTTTAATTGAGGATAAACAAATTTGTGTTATTTTTTTCGGCCATACGTATATTACTTTTTAAAATAAAAATGTAACCATTAATGGATGATTCCAATGATAGATTCAGAATATTTTGCGCATGTGCCACAACCTAGAACACCCCCACATTTTAATTGGTTGTGACGACCCTGAGCACAGGGATGGACTATAGGGGAGGGTTTATTATCCCTGGAGGGAAACAGGCAAACAGTCTGAACATCCAACACAAGCAATGCCAAAATATTCACAAATTTAAACTGGTGTATAAACATATGGTTTGGTCTCCACATAATGACGGAAGGTGTTAATGCTGATGTCACGTCAATATTCGGTTTAAATTGTTAATGTTCTTTGTTCCTTGTTTGGTTCATATGTGTTTGTTCTTTACCTTTTGCTTTATTTATGCCTCCACTGCTCTGTGTTGGTCGTTAGCATTGGTGCTATGCTAGTTTTGTTGTTATCACTGTCGGTCTGTGGTTATGGTGTGAGTTTAGCTGTTGAATGTGTGAATGTGTTTTGTTTATGTGTTCTATTCACAATTTGGCTCCATGGTTTTATTAATTTTTAACCCCTGTAGACTATTGTCCTGAATATTCCACAGTTTTTGTAATGAGGTGCAGTTCAACACTGTCTGTGATTGGAAATAAAATGTACAAGGCAAGGGTGTAATAGCCATTTAAAATGTGGGGGTGTTCTAGGTTGTGGCACATGAGCAGAATTTTCTCTATCATCAGAAAATTAACAAACAAGTATCCATTAATGATTACATTTTATATATGGTCAAAAATAATAACAAAAAATGTGTTTATCCTCATTTAAACATTCATTCAATTCACAAGTCAAAGTTATGAGATAAAAAGTCAAAATTATGCGAAAAAAAAGGATTGAAAAAATCAGACACTGATTTTACAGACACTGTTCCTCTTTTTTCTTTCAAAAATGTTTTGTCCATGTCAGTGGAGACGACTAAAAATATGTTCCTCAGGGGGAACATCACTGAAAAAAGTTCTAGAACCACTGTCTTAGGGTAAATGTCACAGAACAAGACATAGTTTATTTAACTTAGTTTAAGAACAGTAACATTTCTCATTACTTACTGGTTAATGACTGTTTGTTAACACCACGAAGAAGAGCTGTTTACATTACCACTGAACTGAGGTGCGCTTCATTTACATATGCTGTTGTGCCGCCCGGGCGGGGTAAACAGTTTAAACCATAGATATTGTAACAGCCCCGAAATGTTATTGATGTTTGTTTGGTGTGATTGTGACGACAGTAACTGTTTATCCTGAAATAAAAAGTAGGTGAGACCAACTCTGTCTGTTTCCTGGATCCAGTAACGATACAATATATAAACTCAGGAAGAAGTGGAGGCTATGAAATCATCTGGGTGGAGAAGTGGGGTTGATGCAACACCCCCATCCCCCACGGGTGCGATGCCCATGGTACAAGGGGTCATATTTAACCAAAAACATAATATAAAAGTGGAAATGGAAGTGAAAAATCCACAGTTTTTATCTTTCATGATGCTTAATTTTTTATTATGCACAGACCACACAGCCGCAAACCAATATGGCGGCCATGGTTTGATACTCAATATTTAACTGCATGGGAATGAACTAAATGTAGTGTGGATCAGGATGTAAATAGAATATGTTTTATTCTGCTGAGTGGTAGTTCTGTCTCTCAGCAATATTTACAGATCATATTTTATTACACACTCAACCAAGGACTACATTAATTTAAATGCAAATTTTCCAATGCACTGCTTCTGCCCTTAAAATATTCAGCCTGCAGTGGAAATGTCCATCTGTCAAACTTCATCTACGGTTTTCCCCTTTTTCACCATATTCATACACACACACACGTATGTATATATATATATATATATATATATATATATATATATATATATATATATATATATATATATACAATATATATATATATGGGGTGTTATGTTCCAGCACCATTTTTTCCCTCTTGTTTTTTATGAGTCATAGTTTATTTCATTAGATAATTATTGGCCGTTCTAATGTTTTTTGTGCAATATTCTGTAGTTAGTTTTTTCAGGTTACTGATTGGCCAGTATATAAGCCCGGCCTGTGGTTCTAGAGGGAGTTTTTGGAGTGACTTGTCATTTGTTCCTGCTTCACCTCCACCTGGGACGCTGGCGCACGCTCGATGGGAGTTTTCTTTTTCGGTTATAAGATGCTGGTTGACTGTTCCAGAGTTGTTTGTCTTGTTTGACCCGGTGAGTCTGGACGTCCTGTTTTCGGTTTATTTCTTTTTACAGGGTTTAGTTGTGGGTTGTTTTTAATGGGCAGGGGTAGCGGTATATGGACATCTTCTACGACCCTGTAGGGTTGGCCTGATACACATACTGTCCTTTTGTTAATTTGGCCAGCTCACCTGGGTCTGACTTTTCTTTGTAATTTTGAGGCTTCTTTTTTGTTTTCGGGCACGGGAAAGGGTTAATGTAGATAAAAAGAATGTTTGGCAAATTTGAACCCTTTTGTCTCCTGTGCTCTCTAAAACATGTTGCACCCCCCGGGTCATAACATGGGGTGTGAAGGCAACAGTGAACTCTATAGTGATCAGGGCACCAGGGGCAGAGACCCCCAAGCTGAGAAGATGAAGACTCCAGCACATACCAGGTACAACATCAGCAATCTGTCTCCAAAACACCACAGGCAAAGGAACAGCTAAAATATTGTGCAAAACCTTCCTATAGGGGCCGGGTCTGAAGGAGTCATAGCCGTGGGAAGTGGGGGTGCTGGGGGCGCGGCAGCCACCCGATCAAAAAAAAAAAATTAGAGTGAGAGAAAACAAGAACACCCAGTTAAAGAGTTGAAATGAAAACTATAGATGTAGATTTTTCTTATTCTTCACTCAGGTTGATTTGTTTTCTGTTACTGTGGCAACCAGGCTCTAGTACAAATGTTCAAGGACGTCTCTGTGGATGCTAGCTAACACTTCTACATGTACAACTGTCACTGCGGTGATAGAGCGCGCACACACACACACACACACACACACACATGCGCGTGCGTTCTCTCTGAACTCAGCAGCGAGGTTAAAAACAGACGCAGCTCTCATACTGTGTTTTTAATGTCAACCTATTGGTGTTTCAGTGTAATTTTACTGGTCAACAGTAACGTGTAACGAGCCTTATTGTAGTCTAGTAACTAATGAAGTTCCCACAATTAGAGCTAAAATGAGTTGCGTTCAAAGTCACTGACAAAAGTAATGAAATGACAGTTACCCCAACACAGACCAATGAGGTGCTTTTACTGTTTTATTTTGTGTGTTTCTGCGCTGGCTGTCATTGTTGACTATTACATGTGTCCGATACGAAGCCTTTGCATAATTTAAGAGCTAACATTTCGGTCACACCCTGTTTTATTCACCTTGTTCAAACAGAAATAGTTTAAATAGGTGGATGTGCAAACAATCGCTTCTTTACGTCACCTCCTTGTATCCGACATAGACACTTCCTCTGCCACAGACCATGACACATCGTTTGAGAATCCCTCTCATTTTTTATTTATTATTTTTTATTTTACAGCACCCCTTGTTGAAAACTACTTCCCACAGCTCTGGAAGGAGTCACCAACAAAATGGGTAAGGAAAGAATTTATACACACACACACACACACACACACACACGCATGCATATGTGTGTGTGTGTGTGTGTGTGTGTGTATTTCAATTTACAAGCTGTCACTGATGTATGTTTGTGCACAAGACAAAATAAATGAAGTGAAGCAAAAATCCAAATGCACCAAAATCCAGAGCCACTAAATTGTGGTTTGGAGCCACAGACCTAAACTGGCATTTTAATGAGTGTGTTGTCACCTCTCATAACTGGAAGCTGAACAAAGGAGCAAACAATTCAGCCCAGTCCCCTGGGAGCAGAGAAAGCAGCCACTCAGTGTAGTCATAGTTGCATGTTATGTTCTGAGCCTCCTTTATTGTGTTAAGCAGCACATGCATAATAACATGTGGAAAAGACAATGGTTTGGATTAGATAAAGGAAGTTCATGTCATAGAGAAGGGACAGTGTTTCCAACTCCTCAGTAATGAAAGTATCATCACCTAATTTAGAAAAATTCAAATGCAGGAGAGAAGAAAAACATTGTGCTCGAGACAAAATGTCAGAATAAAGATATTCTAAATATATTTACAACAATAAATACAGAATGGTCTCTTTATTCTTATTTTTTTAATGTCCTAATTCCAACCCTGCTCCTTTATCCAGGCTTAGGAACTGATCAGACCAGTAGAATGATTGTCGAAAAAGTGCTTTACTTAAGCTGTAACTCTGCAGGCAGAACAGATACACAGGAGCAGTAAACCACTGAATCTCATATTGGCTGATATTGATTACATAGGTACTATGCTTTAATCAGCCCAACTAATCAGTCGGGCAATAGTGTCTACAACAACACACACTTAAACATGAACATTTAAACCCAAACATTTTAAATATTCAGTCGATATTAACAATATAAATGGACCAAAAAGAGACAATTGTCAATGGGACTGATTCAAGTTCAGTGCAATGATTTGTTTTAGACAAAGATGATAAATACAGCAACTAAGTGTCTAAGTTTATTGCTAGGTTCTTTTTGAAAAACAAGTTGCTAAGGTAACCTGAACAGAAGTGGAAAGTAACTAAATAAAAGTATTTCGTTACTGTACTTAAGTAGATTTTTTTAGGTATCTGTACTTTGCTTTATATTCTCGCTACTTCTTCAAACTAAACAGATGCGACAGTGTGAAAAATCTGTGGAGAAAAGAAACTATGACTTTATATATAATAGTTAGATGACTATTATCTCACAATTTGGACTTTTTATTTCACAATTTTAACATTTTATCTCGCAATTTTGACTTTTTCTCTTAAGATTATACATTTTTAAATGTCATTTGTAATTTTTTCAAAACCGGAATAAGTTAGCAGAAATTTAAGGCAATTGATTGGTTCTGTCAGTCCTACTGGGAGACTAAGTCAGGGTTCAGTGTCTTTGTCTAAGGACACTTGGACATGTGGACAGACAGAGCTGGGACGTTAACCTCTGACCCTTCAATCATTGGTCGACCCGCTCTACCAACTGAACCACAGCCGCCCCTGAATAAAATTACTGTGTTTTGTGAATGTAATTTTTTTGTTGTGATAAATATTGGTGGTTATTTGCAGTGTTCTGAAATTATATTTCATCATCTACTACATCAGTTAAGTTAATTTTTTTTCCAATCATCCTTATTTAAAACAATAGAAATAACAGAACAATATCATTCACAGCATTTAATGACTTAATTCCACTCAGTTGTACCTCATCTATGTTTTTAACTTATGTTCACTTATATCCACAATAGTTCCCCTTAATAAAAAATATTATTTGGAAGTACTTAAAAAGAAGAACATGTTACAGTAACTTAATATATTTGAGTTAATAGGACTATTTATGAAACTTTGAGTATTCACAACTGAATATATTTAATTATTCCGAACATTCGGGTTGACAGTGTACCTCTGAACCTGACAAGTTTCTAAATCTAGAAGTGTTAAGTTGCCATCAGTGTGGAAGAGCTCATTGCACTTCAACATATGGGACTATTATTAATTAATTCCATGTTGTTATTTTTAACCGACTGCCCAAGCATAACTCTAAATGTGTTTAAAATTACAGTTGCCATAACAACACAGATCTTCAACTCTCAAATCAAGGCCACATAAAACCACAGACCATATGAGGAAAAAAATGAAGCTGCCTTCAGTTGTAGTGTGTGCACTGGCCTGTGTGCACGAGTGGTCACCGTTGGATGCACATCACAGACTGTCCAAATGCACCACGTTAAGACGCATCATAGATTTCTAGACCTCCTGACTGATAAACAAATGTCAAGAGTCAGATGTCTGTTTTCACACGTTGTTTCATAAAATGTCAGAGGTCCAAGCCTCCTGGTGTGCACGTAACAAAACTGAACAAAAAAGATGTAAAGGACGAAAAAGGAAAAAAGAAGCATTATTACTTAATTACTTTATCCATAACTGTATCGCCGTTACGGTTACTCGGGAAGTAACGTGACGATCATCATCATCATCATCATCAACTTTTATTGCAGACTCATGTTCCAGATAAAAAAAGACAGACATATGTACCTACATAAAAAGAGAAAGAGGATAAATAATAAAAACATTAAAAATAATAAAAACACTATTAAAAAAACATACTCATAAAAGACACTTGTACCAGTGTCTCCATATAAACGACTGGTATCACACAGCATTAAGATCAATTGTCTTTGTTCTAAGTTGCACATAAGTTAAGTACGTTCATCTTCTTCCAGATATCAGCTTATGGAAAGATGACATTCCAGTCCAGCCACATTTAAAGACCTTCCCTATCATGATCATAGGAGACAGGAGGTGCAGTTTCCAGGTCAACTGGTACGATCATCACCCCTGGCTTCAATACTCTGTGTTTTCCTTTGCATGCCGACACTTTAGCTCAGCAAATTTAGCAACAACTGTATTTGATTCAACTAGAGGTTTTAGAAACTGGAAAAAAAAGCAGCTGAGAGAGACAGAGGTTTTTCAGTGCACACCAAATCAGACAGGCACAATCAGGCAATGATAGCATGGATGGATTATCAGAGGGCTGTGAAAGTCAATGCAACACTGGAAAATGTCCTTAATAAGGAGCACACTAAACAAATGAAAGAAAATAGAGATGATATCAAAACAATTGGTGAGGTGCTGTTGCTTACAGCTAAAAGAGCACCTTCCATATCGTTAAGAAGTACTCTATAGACAAGTTTTTGACCCGTTTCCACTTTACTTCCTGATTATGCTCTTCACTTCCTGTCTGGCAGCCTTTACTAGTTAACTCCAATATAAACGCAGTGATTCAGTGACAAAAAAATATGGATATCTACAAGAGGAAGAGTGGTTCGAGACCTACATGTGCAGTCGTTGGTTGTAAAAACTCAAGAAAACACTTGATCGAGTGGTTAGATAGAGAGTGTTCTAACCACAAACCTGCCACAAAGAGTTAACGTTCATGCCCTCAGTTGTTTTAATTTTTTCACAAGCCTCTGAATCACAGGCATTGGATTTAAAGTATCCACCCCGCAATGTTTTTGTGTCTCCCCATCACTTTGTGGACAAAAGACCAACTAATGATAACCTGTTTCTAGAGTTATTTTTGGGATACACTGGCTTTACAGCCAACGAGGCTACAACTCACCCAGCGGACTATTATCTCCCCAAAGCAACTTAAACTTTGGTCTGATGGTAAGTTCATCAACTTTAGCTATGAAATGAAAGCATTAGCTATGAAACTGTCAATACTGTTAATGTTGAAGTTGTCATACACTAATGTTGCCACCAGTGTTTTGCTAAAACAGTTGATTAGCATATAAGTTAATGTTCATAAACAGTAGAGCTGTATGTGTACGTTTGATTGACAGGTCGCCTACAGTGCTCTGTGTGTAGGGTTGTCAAACGTCCCTTGAAATATGGAATCGTCCCATATTAAAAACAAACTTACATCCAGTATTGACCTGAGCTTTAAACATTGATGATTATATAAAAAAATCAGAAGCCCTCTCTGGCCCCCCTGATCATTTTGATCTAGACACGTCACTGGATCCAGAATCTAGTATCTCTTCCAGATCACCACCAAAATTTGTTCCTTGTGACACCCCCAACACATCCTGAAAATGTTATCAAGATCCGTCCATAACTTTTCGAGTTATCTTGTTAACTAACAAACAAACTCTGGCAAAAACAGTACATAATAGTCTTTTTACAGTGGGAGTATCTAACAAAGCGTGTCAAAACATAAAGTAGCATTGTTTGACGGGGCAGCTTTGGGTGGGTGGGTGTCTAAAGAAAGGGGTTTGGACTTTTGATTTGTGTATTTTGATAATGTACTGTGTTTTAAGATCTGCTACCCAACCTTTAACAAACAACTCCAGCACTTTTATTTATGGAGCTGAGCTTCGTCACAGTCCCCAACAGTAGGAGGTGGTAAAGCACCATAACACTAATTAACACCAGATATTTCACAGTATAAAAGAAGACCCAAGTATGATAAAAAAAGAAAAAAACTCAAGTATGATAACGACTACATCAGATATGTACAGTCGTGAGTCAATGCCCTTTAAGTTTAACTGAGTGCAATTTTATTTAAAATGTGTCTAATTTAGTGTTAAACAGAATATTTTCCACTTTAGTGTTACCACCTGCTGGGCAGCATGCTTCTGTGTTGGCACATTATGATATTCTACATTATCTCAGGTTCAAAACACACCATCTTTTCATGAAATACATTTCATAAGTTTAAGTGTTATCAGTTCTGGTCAATACCAGTGTTCTAGAGACCTTTGCTTCGAATATTGGGCTGAAATTCTTCTCATTATTATCAGTGATCACAAATTTTAGCCTCCCCTGTTGCACCAGGAGGCAGTTCCAGGACCGATTTAGAGCTGGCATCTAATCTCAAACTCCATGTTTCATCATTCAACAGCCTCTTGGGCCAGAAAACTGGTTCCAGTGCAAATAAGTGTTTATGGTCTAGTTACTGCAGCAAACATGTTCAAATAAAACTGTGTGGCAGACAGGCTAGAGTACCGTCTGATGTTGGCAAATCCAGAGACGAAAAATCTGAGCTTTAGGGGAGACAAACAGATGGGCACTGCAAGATCAGTCAACATAGGAAGAAAAAAAACTCTCACCGATGCCTCTGAATGCACTGATGGACTAGTCCAACGGATATCTACCGGAACTTAGCAAATAAACAAACATGGGAGCACATTTTCAAGTTGGGTTTGTACTGATAAGTCAGTCATTGATATGAAATTTAAGTAGAAATAAAGAAAACAAAACACTAACAATAACCCCAAACATAGACCTGGTCCTCATCAAAATATCTGTTTTATTTCATCATTTTACTATATATTTTTTTATTTGTAATTTTAGAAAACGGGTTTTTAAAAATCTTTTAGACCTAAACCTGTTACCATGACACTTTCATAATATTTAACAAAATCCACAACAACTGTCAGCAGCATCTGCAGAAGCAAAACTGGTGCAAATGAGACAAAATGGAAAATATGGTTCACAAAAATAAACAGTAGAATTCCCTGCAAACTGAAACTTAGGGAATAGTTAGTTTTGCGTTAGTTTCCCCACCACATTCAGTTCTGGTTTTGTGATGAATGTGTGCAAAAAGTTGGTACAAACTGTTTCACTCACTGTCTTTCTGTCTCTCGCTTTTTACAAACCTTCAGTTTTTATGGTTTGACTGATATTTAATTGTAAAAATATCCTGTTGTTGGCCTGAGGAAGTCCTTGTGTCCATCATCACACAAATGATAAAAAACATGTGTCAAAAGGTACGAGTCATCATTGACCTCGAGCAAGGCCTTCATGAGAGGATGGACGGACAAACAGCGTTTCTATGTCCCCCACTGGGGCAATGGTGGACAATTAAGGAAATTAAGCTTTGATTATAGAATATTGTAATTGAAAAAAAAAAAAAAATTCATTACATGATCATTCATTGCTTCAGTTCTACATGTGTTATAACTATAGGGGTGTGACGAGATCTTGTGTGACGAGATCTCGTGAGATGTCATTTGGTGAGATTTCTTGTCATGAAATGTGTTATCCAGCAAGCAATCAAAACCATGTCGGAAAACACAGATTTTACTATCAAAGACGCCTCCATCACTTTCAAATCGTTTGTTTGGCAGCATTTTGGGTTCCCGACAGAAGTGATAAATGACAAGAGAGAGAGTGATAAGATACGGACAATATGCAGACTGTGACGGTGTGACATAAAGTGCTCCATCATCTCCTGCCTCAGCATGCTTTCTCTCTCTCTCTCTCTCTCTCTCTCTCTCTCTCTTTCTCTCTCTCTCTCTTTCTCTCTCTCTCCCAGGCACAAACAAGACCGTACATCGTGGCTAATACGAGCACAACACAGAGACATTTCCAGCTTCGCCACAGCTCAGTACTCTAATAAACAACTGCACCTGCCAAGAAAACAGCAATAAACCAGACAAATACATTCACACCTCAACTTCCACAGTCAAAGTGAATGGACCAGTTCTTAAAGCGCCTACTCTTATCTTTAGTCTCTGCATAACATATAATCTATGCATATGAATTCTAATTATTTTAACTGTCATATATAATATTCAGCATTTTAATCATGAAATATACTTATCTATGAAATTACAAAATCAAATTAAATTATTTATTCTTTTCAATATTAATTCCCAAATGTATCAACATCACTCTGTTTGCACTATTTTCAGTCTGTATTGAAAGAGAAGTACTTTTTGTTTTGTGCATATTGTCTGCACTTGAAATTTTTATTTATTTTATTTTAACTTTTAAAACATTTTACTTTAGTTTATTAAAAGTTAAAGCTTACAGAGCTATAAAATCCATCTTCAACTCAGTTAAACAAAGGTCTGTTGTCCATTCATATAATTTGTAATTTATATACAGTATATATATATCTATAATTAATTAAATAAATTCAATAATTGTCCCTTTCATACCTGCCAGAAGGCTTCTGTGGAGCGACGACATGAGAAAAAAATGAACGTGAAAATAAAAATATAGAAAGTGTAAACATGAGGTTATCTAACTATAGTACATGTGAGAAGCAAAATGACACCTGAAGTGAAAATGTTAACATGTCTTAAAAGAAACGTTAAAAACACACACACACACACACACACACACACACACACACACGCACACACACACACACATGTGGAAACAGACTGTATAGATCATCACCCTCTCTACTAGGAGTTTGAACTTCTGCCCTCAAGCAGAAGATTTAGAGTTCTCACCCATAGGACCAAACGATACAAATGCTGCTTTGTTTGCACAGCCATAAATATGTTGAATTTGTATAATTAATGCTTCCTCCTGCATGTTTTGCATCTTTGCATTTTGCACATTGGACTCTTGAACTTCTATCTTGACTCTTTATGTTTTGATCTGATCTCATTCTTTTCTACTCTTACCTGTTTTTATTTTTATTCTGTGTATTAGTTGTTCAGTCGTAGTTGTTTTTATTATTTGATTTGTTTTTAATAATACCTGAACTAGAACTTGTATGAAATGTATTTAAAAAGTCTTAAAAGCATAAAAAGTAAGATGTCTTAAAAGAGACATTAAAAAAAAAACCCACAGAGATGTTAAAATGTGCGTAAAAAAAGGTAAACACAAAACACACTCAAAGATGTTAAAAAATCAAATCTGAACATTAGCATTAGCATCTACAAGAGAAGACGGTGCCACAGTAGCTGCTGCACAAACTGGAAAAAATCTAACTGGTTCATGTGCTCTCCTTGTTTTTTTTCCTGCACGTTTTCAGAACAAGCAACAGCACGAAACCTAGCTGGATGCTACTCTGGTAAAGGTAAAAACATACAGACAGCGAGAGGGGAGGGGGGAGTGTTCCTTCACACATTCTGAGCCAATCAGTGACACCTCGTCACCGCGTCATGGACATGTATGAGGAAGTACCAGTAAACTGTTGTTTAACCTCAAGTAATTTTTTTACCATGAAAAAACAGCTGGAAACAAAACAATTGAATACACACATTCAGTAACGATGGAGAACACAGTAATATTAATGAAATAACCATGGAATGACAGCTTTAAGAAAACGTGTTTGAAAAGGATATTTAAGCACATATAGAGACAGAGATAAATATGTTTAAATGTTTCAAGAATATATGTCTAAGAAATAATAAATATAAGAAAAGATTTGGGAGGAGGGGGTACAGCTGTTTTTTGTTCTTTTAGGGAAGGTCCACTATCCCTGTTATAGAGTGAGGACTTTCTGCTTTACTGTCTGAGATCACACAGAAGCTGCCTCAGGTCCTCATTGCATGTCCCAGTGGACATTAGTCCAAAGCACAGATGCATCATAATACAGTACAGATACACTGTATGCAGAGTCTCTGTGGAGACAAATTAATTGAAACTGAAAGCGTTTTGAAAGACTGGAACCTATTTTTATACTGTAGCTAATACAAATGTGAAAAGATGGAAGCCCATTTTCTAGACACCCAGGAAATAACAAGCATTATTTAGCAACACCAGCACTTTTTTCAACACACTGACAATTGATGTGTTTGTCATGGAAATGTGTCGGTGCTTGAGAACTGTGAGGTCCATGTAAATGCCCCATTTCTGCGATGTATACACCGCTTTCCTCCTTTGTTGTCTGCAGAAATACCTGAGAACTATCTGTAAAATGCATCAGTGTGGTTCTTACCGCTGTTGTGTGCCTCCAGCTGAGAAGCAGAGTTAACGGCCACTTTGCAGAGTGAGCAGTATAGAAGCCGTCGAGCCTTCTCCTCCTCTGTTTCTGGGTCCGTCTCCACCTCAGCTTCACCCTCAGGTTCGGCTTTAGCCTCCTGGTCTGGGTCTGAGGCTGAGCTGAGCTGAGCCTCTCCAGCGGCCGAGGTAGTTTCAGGGCTGGAGGAGGCCGCGGCGCACAGTGCTAATGGCGAGGCTGCAGGCGCTGGCGTAGGAGTCGCCGTAGGGGTCGCCTGGGTCGCCTGGGTCGCCGGGGCTTGTGCCGGTCTGAGGACTGGGGATAATGGTAGGGGGGCCACTCCAGGGACGGCATCTGCAATCAAGAAAACATGATTTGTTTTGTAACACATATTTACAATCTATCACGTAAGAGAAAAATGTTTTATTTATGTATATTTATGTTGTAGCAACAGGTGGTGAACATACATTAGTGGTGTCGACAGAAACATTTCAGACCAATCAGTTGCAGGCAGGCAATAAAGCTGATGTATGTGCAAATGCCAAGAAGGGTGAATTAGTCATATAAACATAAGTGAAGTACATATTCACAGTCACAGATACGTGGAGAAAACATCCAAAAACAGAGACCTCAGTTTATGTGCATTAACTGTGTGGTTTCACGACACTTTCAGAAATAAAGCTACAGTAGGGGTCCACATCTGGTCACAAAACACCTGGTTCCACTATACAGTTTGATACGGTACAGTTCAGAACGGCTTACTTTAGTGTTTCCAATACAATGAAAGCGTACTGATCTCATGGTACCCGTTACTATTTTGGTCACCCTTCTGCTTGGGGTGCCAAGGGTACCGTACCCTTCCTATTTGGGAGGAGCCAAACACTGCCAGATGGTGATTGGTTGAGGAAAACTGTCAATTTTAAGAGCAACAAACCACAACATCATCTGTGTTGGAAAATAAGAGAAGATATTTGGTAATGGAGTTTGGAGTAGTGATGAGGTACAAGTTTTATTGTGCATTATTGGCGAGGAGGTGGTGCAGCGAGAGTTGGACAGGTCTGTTTGCAATGAAAAAGTGTAGCGCGTCACACCTCATATGACATCACATCTTCATGTAAGACGACATGATGACACTTCCTCTCCATAGACAATGGAAAATGTACCTGACTAGGCCTGACCCGTACCGTCCCGTACTGCATAGTAGAAATGGGTCTTCAAGTACAATAAACACCAATGTACCCCCAAAGGTTAATATTTGGAGCGTAAGGTACTGACATGTACCTTTTTCAGTACTGTAAAAGCTACAATCTAGTTGTCAAACAGTAAAAGGTATATGTTTGTACCCTTTCAGCGGTATCAGGGTCCTTTAGCCCCTTCCCCCAGGGGCTAGAGGACCTGTTGTGTACCCCTTCTATGCACATGTGGAGCTTTTATCATTCCATGTTGCTGCATTGGGAGAAGCTAAAATGTGGAGTGGCTGTGGCTCAGTTGGTAGAGCAGGTCGTCCAATGACTGACGAGTCATTGGACGACCTGCTGTACATTGGAGTCATTGCAGTGGTGGTCCACATCCTGGCTCTGGCTCTTCACAGGCCTTGCATGGCAGCAGCTGTGTGTGTATGAGTGTGTGTGAGGCTAGTATAAAAGCACTATATCAGCGGTACATAATTGTACCTATTAACCAGGGTACATATTTGTACCATACAAGGTACATATTTACCACCATGGGGTAACAAATAGTAAAGGTACAAATACGTACCCTGGTTAAAAGGTATAAATATGTCCCTCCTTTCGCGTCCAGAGGAGAGAAGGTGCAGCGAGGCCACGGACCTGGAAAACGCCGGAGACACTGTAAAGCTCGCCGCCAGAGCCACGAGACCCTTCCTGGCTGATCTAGAGCAGCGGAGGAAATAAGGCCTGGCGGGAGCACAAGCCAGGGTAGCTTGTGAGGGTCATAACATCCAACACAAGCTTTGGAAAAACAAGCACCCTGTAAATATATATATATATATATATATATATATATATATATATATATATATATATATATATATATATATATATATATATATATATATATGTGTGTGTGTGTGTGTGTGTGTGTGTGTGCAAATTAGAAATATACTACAGGAAAGGATAGAATTCATGAAAATAAAGGTAACATGAAAATGGAAAATGTAACAGTGTAAACAGTGTAAATATAAACATGTACAAAACATTTAAAAGTCATACGGTTTTGCAATTATTTATGTTTGACTTTTCTGTCTGCATGTCACACATACACACAAAATCATCTAGAAAAAGTCCATTAGTGTTGTCGTATGTATTCAGTTGATTATCTGTGTATGCCAGTCATGTCTGCAAATGGAGTTCACATTATTATCTTTGATAGACAGCAGAAAAAAAAAAAAAAAATCCAAATCCAAAATGTGTTGTGTTAAAAGAAACATCTGATATTTCGGGAGAAAGGCAGTGCTGAATCAATATATTTGACCCATAAAACAACATGACATGTCAGTGTGTGGAATACAGAGGACTGCTGCCACATTTACGAAAATGAAATTTTGCTTCAGCCGCACTAGCTGATCGATGCCAATGCCTCGGAGTTCTCCGCACTCCAGTGTCACCAAATGAAGATCAGCCAGAAAGGAGAGCAGATCAATAGCGAATTATGTCATGCTATTTTTGTGAGCCATTATATATGGTTCTTATTTATCCCAGAGGAGGTGCAAACCAGCTTGGACTTATCCAGACACAATGTTCACCTCAGTCACACATCCACAATGTATGTGACGGATGATGAAACAAGTCGTTTCTGTTGTGACATGTGGCCAAAAAAAGCACAGAAGTTCCTTCCAGAGACAGTTTTCATATTGACCAGTTATTAAAACGCTGCGCAGATCTGCTTCCAAATGCCTCAAATGTATGTAAATGATCATCACGGCTCTTTAGTATGTCAGTGTATACGTCAGCGTCCAATCCATTAACCTCTAAATAGGTTTATACCATATTTATTCTTGTGTTAAGACTCCTCTGTTACACTCCAATGACTTCAACCGTCAAATTGTCAGCAATTTTATGAAACGTGCAGCATGATGTGAATTTAGAAATAAACAAGTGTAGGTTGGCAAACTGGTAGAAGCCCCGAACAAAACAAGAGTATAAATATAAATGTAGAAAAATTTAAGTGGTTTAACTCACAAAGACCCAGAACTACTCTAGTGGTAAAAACCAAATTAATTTGACTTAATTATTATCCTATTTTATATTTACATTTAAGTGAAAATCAAGTATTTGTCTCCATTTAATTCACTGATTATGTAGATAAATGTTCAGAAAAGCTCAGCTTCGACTCAAAGGCTATAGTTAAAACAGGAAAAAATGATTTCCAACAAAATATATCATTAACTGAATATTAAGAAAAAACAAGCATCTAAAACCTTATTCTATTCATGTTACTTATTATTGTTAACATATTCATGTTGTTCATTTTATTTATTTTCTATTTGGGTTTTTTTGTCACTTTTTGTCATATTTTGTTATTATTTTGTTGTTTTTGTTATTCTTTTGGCTGCTTTTGTTTATTTTCTTGCTTATTTTATTCATTCTTATTTAAGTTCCTTATTTTTTCACTAGTTTTGTAATTTTTTATTATATTATTATTAATTATTGAAGTGTATCCATCCACTGTCAGTGACAACTCCACATGTTTTATTGGTGAATCAATATTGCAGAAGATGATGGTGTTTCCATGGTAACTAGGGAGCCTCTGAACATCCAAATGGGTCATGTTTAATTAACATTATTTCCATGTATTGGAAATAAACAGGTATTAAACATTTTACAACAGTCCATGATTTTGTAACTGGCAGTGAAATATAGAAAAAATATCAGATTTTTACAGAAAAATCCAAAATACAGAGGATAACATTATAGTAAATGGTGATAAATCACTTAACAAAAGGTTAAATAGAAAGACGAAAATACTTTGTGAACTTCCACAAAAGTAACACTGGGTCGTCAATATCTGACACAAGTCTGAAAACATTGGACAAATGCTGTGGAATTCATTTGTTGGAAGAACTAGAACCAAATAGAAGTGACCACAGCAGTGATTTAGAGTCTGCTGGGACATTGCCAAAAAACCCAAGGACATAGAGGAATGAGGGGTGGGACCTCCAACCAGCATTTATCATCATTACATTAGAGCCGAGGCCACCGCTACCATTACGCACATCACACACTAACTAATGAACATGGTGTTACTCATGCTTATTTCCTTGTTTTTTCATTTGAGGCTGAACCCTCCTGTTATGTTCATCTGTCAGAAACAACAGTGCACTGGAAAAAAGGACAATGTATATAGTTGTATTTATTCATTATATGAAATATATGAATATATAAATATATCATGTTCCTTGTCTTAACATGTATACATCATGTAGAACTATTGTCTTCAATCAATGCGTTGTGTTTATTATTGTGTGTATGTGTGCATTTGTATGTGTATGTATGTATATACATTTGTACATATATATAGATATATATATATAGCATATTCTAGTATGAAGGAAAAATATATGGAGACAGCGACGATGATGATGATGATGATGATGATGATGATGATGATGATGATGATGATGATGAGACTGCATCCACAGAAGATAAAAGACTGAATAGGGGATGTTACCTTCTTTTATTTTTCTTAATGTTATTTGCTTCTGTACAGCTCGAAATAAATACTTGAACTACATTAAATAATTATGTTTGGTTTGAAATGTGAATCTCCGCCCACTGCGAACAGTTAAGATGCAACAACGAACCTAGAAATACTCACAAATCAAACTTTTTTTTCTTTGTAAATGTAAATGTTTTCATTTAGTTACATGAAAACAAAGTAAAATTTCACAAAAAAATCTCTATAACCGGAACAAATATTATACAACTTGAAATGTAAGAACAATTTTAATATAATCTTCCACCTATTACTCAATGTTTTGTGTGTTGTTTTTTTTAAGATATAATATACACCTGATTACACATTTGTTAATGCTGTTCACAGTGTTTGAAAGGATGGTTTGTAGATATTAACATTTTCATAATGTAAATGGACTTTTTTTGCTCTAAAATATAGACAATACTTTCAGGTTGATTATTATTTATATATTTTTATTTCACTTTTATATCCATTTCTGATTAAATTTAGCTGAATGAGTTTGAATTAAAATGAGTTTGACACCCCTGATATAAAATATAATATTAAAACGTAACATAATATGTCTCACAGTTGTAAAGAAAGAAATACTCTGACATTTTTAACACCATTTAACCTCCAGTTTTACTGATAGATCAGTATCTATGTGATATAAACATAAACACATCACTAACATGTGAGATGAACCATTTTCATATGTTATATTTATTACACTAAATAAGTCTAGCAGAAGAAGTTTTATAATCCAATAATACTTTTAATATTTTTTTTTTCTAGATGTTCAAACTTTAAAACAGGTCAAATTTCATGTGTAAAATAACAGGAAGGTTAAAGATCAACACCAGGTTTTTGGGTTTGATTAAAAAAAATAATGGTTTGGGATTAAGTAAACTCTTTAACAATGTTAAGTTGTAATTGGAGCTAAAACTATTATTGATTAATGGACTCAAATTGATAAAAAATAAAGAAATAAATAAAAAATACTCATTTACATATAAGCGACTTCATTTCCTTATTATTATTATTTGTTTTTTTTTAAACATGAACCAAAAATATAATATATATGTACAGACGTTTTAGGCCACCCTTAGTTACAGTGTGTTGTTTTACATAGTTATAATAAACATAATATCTATTTCTAGGAAAATATTATCATTGAAAACAAAGAAGGTATCAATTACTTGGCTTGAAGACACTAAAAAATAAATTCAAGAAAAGTCATGTTAAATAGTTGTATTTTGTTATAGAGACTGAGAAATGCATGCATATATTATAATAAATCATCCTTGCTTGTGCAAAAACAACAGACCTACTTACTGTATGGCCTAAAACATTTGCACAGAACTTTAGATATTTTTACATTTGTGACACGTTATCACATAAAATTCACATATGATGAACATGAGAAATGGTTCTGGGGTATTGTTGTAATGTAATGTGTGAAAGCCATGTAAAATCCTACAGTGTATGAGTGGCTCCATGTGCTGTAATGTGTTGTAACATGTTTTATACTTTTATCACTTTTTCCATAGAAAGAAACATGTGAGAAAATGTGACTTTATATGGACTTCACACATTACACCACAACAATGTTTTAAAAAACCCATGAGCAAAAACATATGTGGATTTGTGTAAATATGAAAAACTAAAAAAAACAACACAAAAACATATTATATTGAAAATATAAATAAATAAGGAAAAGAAAAAGGGAAAAAAAAACCCTGAATAAATAAATTAGTGCATGGCCTAAGGTTAAAATGAATCTGTAGCCAGTTTATATATTAGTGGAATATAATAAGTTTGTGTGAAATAAATACCAGCATATAGAGCAGGGGTGTCAAACTCACTTTAGTTCAGCTATATTTGATAAGAAGTGTGTCAGACCAGTAAAATAAAAACATAAAAAAATATAAATTATAATCAACCATGAACTGTTGTCCATATTTTAGAGCAAAAAAAATAATTTTACATGATGAAAATGTTTCCATCTACAAATCATATTTACAAACTCAAATATATGTGTAATTTTAACATTATTAGGCTTTGATTTTGTCATTTAAATGTGTATATTATAGCTTACAAATACACAAAACATTTAGTAATAAGTAGAATATGATTAAAACATTTCAGGTTGTTCATATTTGTTCCAGTTATACAGATTTTTTTGGCGAAATTACTATACTTTGTTTTAATGAAACTAATGAAACTAAATGAAAACATTTACGAAGAAAAAAAAATTACTTGTGAGTATTTATAGGTTATTATGAGAGTGAATTGGTCTGAATGTGGAAGCTCAACTAAAATTATTCATATATTAATGTCATTTTTACATTTGACAAATTTATCCAAAGGGCCGGACTGGACTCTTTGGCGACCCGGATATGGCCCCCGAGCCTTATGTTTGACACCTGTGATATAGAGAAAAAAAAAACAAGAACATTAATAACAAACAAACAAATAAAAAAGAATAGTTTCCTTCTTATTCACCAGCTGTGAACGAGGTCGACCACAACTGAATTTGGTTTTTGTAAGTAAAGATAAAGTGTGACAGTGACATATGAACAGCACTGTTTAACACTAGGAGTCTGTCACAAACGAATAGAAAAGTCCTTTATTTCAACATAATTGGGAGCTAAAACTTGACATTTATATTTTACAAAAGGCAATAGGTGGAAGTGGAACAAAAAATAAATAAGTCTTTCTATTTCTGTTCACTTTATGTCTGTAGTATCATACAAACCTGCTATTTATTTGTGCATATTTTGTACATCTAATATCAGGGGTGTCCAAAACCAGTCCTCGATGGACGGTGTCCTACATGTTTTAGATATTTCCCTCTTCAACATGATTCAGTTTAACCCTTTAACTCCTGAAACTTTAGCAGTTCAACAGTAAAAAGAATTAAAATAAGCAACAACATGAACAAAGATGGCTAAAGTCGTCAATAAAATGAACAAAAATGAATAATAACATACATAACATAATGACTAACATGAACAAAGTAAGTTCATTTTTTTTGCTTATTGTTTATTTTTCTACATTTTTACTTTTTATTTTATTATTTCGTCTTTAATTTTGTTCCATTTGTGTCTTATTTTCTTCATGTTACTATTTGTTTTGTCAGTTTATTATCCATTTTTGTTCATTTTATTGATGACTTTGGCCATTTTTGTTCATGTTGTTCTTTTTACTGTGGAACTGCTAAAGTTTCAGGAGTTAAAGAGTTAAACTGAATCATGTGGAAGATGGAAATATCTAAAATATGTAGGACACCGGCCCTCGAGGACTGGAATTGCACTGAATATTAGAACACATTTATTCTACAAAATGACAATGACCATTGACGACTTAAATAAATGATGGCAACAAAGTGACAATTAAAATAAGTGCATTTCATCTTTGATTAAAAACTATTGATTTTATTAAGTAAATTTAAAGATAATAAAATCCAAAGATGAATTAATTTGGATTTACTTAAGATTTAGCACATGTTAAATAAGTGTTATGGGGAAAACTGTTCAATATTTACTATTTATCTGGAAAATACTGCAATAATAATCATTTAGATTTACTAAGGTGTTCTCAATTCATATTCCTAAATATCTGGATGATATTGACTTGATTGATGAAATATAATTAATTTTTACTTTCAAACAAAAATGAGTAAAAAGGCAATTAATAAATAATTACAATACTTTTAACTGAACATAACAATATACTAAACTGCACAAAGTATTTTTTTTCATGTAGAGTTGAATATAATTTATTTTATTAATATTAATTAAGCCCAGTAACACTTTTTAGAGTGTAGACCCAGTGCACAGACTGACCACAGTTTGATTTAACACTGAATAGCAACAGTACCAATAGGGTTAAACGCCTGCAGTGGACGGATGATGTAACTAAAGGAGCGGAAAAACTGTGGAAAATGGGCTGAAATGAGATATGAGATATCTGTTGGTTTAATCCAGCTGTTTTTAAGCAGCTAAATAGGGACAAGTGTCATGAGTCAAATGTGAAATATACTCACAGTTATCTCCAATTATGATAAGTTATTATGTAATGACAGCGACAGGTCGAGCAACTGCAGAATTAGAATCGTTCACCTACCTACTGGTCTATAAATGAGGATAAATATGTGTATGTGAAATATGTAGGATGAAACGTCTGTTTTATTTGGACCCACATATAAATTAAATGACAAGCTATGGCAGCAGTAATATGTCTCCTTTCACTCAGCCAGTCAGTGTTGACAGCCGGTTTGTTTTTCTGCTGCCATTTTCAGGCAGGACTGAGTCTATGACATAGCCATAACATTACCCAGAATTCCCTGCTGAGCGTTAACGTAGTGGCGTGACTTCAAACCGCTCTACCTGGACAGATGATGCATACCAGCCAAATGATCTAAGGACGAACATCTGCACATCTGGCCTGAAATGACTATTATTAAAGGCACTCAATAGCATGACTGGAACATTTATTTAATGTCTGTGGATTCCACTCAGAAAAGAGGGGGAACAGTGACTTCACTTATTGGTTTTTATGTAATTTATGTTCTGTTTAATTTAAGCTGAGGCTAAAGGAGGAACTGGCCAAAAGGATTTAAGTGTTTCCTCTGGTTCATCCACTAAATTCTGCTACACTGACGCAAGACAACACCACTGAGATTTCCAAAAGGTGACACTTTTTTACAGGAAGCCTCTTAAAATGTTGTTTTTAGTGTATTTTAGTCAACGCCAATATTTGTATAATTTTACGAAAATCCATGACTTTGAATCTAAACTGTAATGTTGGTGTCTGAGTTAAAGTCAAGATGTTAATGTTGAGTGTTTTCTTAGGAAAAAGTTCCTTAAAAGTGTCATTAAGCTGAAAACCACTTTTCCACGCTCCTTTTGGAATCTAATGGTTCACCCCGACTTACCAACACAAAGTGGTTCATCACCTCCACTGGCTGCATACCGCATTCACACAAAACAACAAGAGGAATGAAGGACCCAGAAAAATCCGGCCCATCTGACGTCACATGGGGTTAAGTCCGACCCCCATTGCACCGAATCTAAAGTAGCATTAGCATTAGCAACTGCAAGAGAAGATGGCACCACAGCAGCTGCTGCACAAACTGGAAAAAAAAATGGCGGATCAATCTGGTTCATGTGCTCTCTGTGGAAATAAAGCCTGTGTTTTTTCCCTGCACGTTTTCAGAACCAGGACGGCACGAAACCTAGCTGGATGCTACTCTGGTAAAGGTAAAAACATACGGAGAGCGAGACGGGGGGGGGGGTGTTCCTTCACGCATTCTGAATGAATCAGAGACGCCTCGTGCTAAAAACCACTAAAAGACAGTCATTAAAAATCCAAAACTTATTCATAAACTCTTTTAAAACACAGAAAAACCACCCCAAAAGTGATAAAATGTCCTATATATATATATATATATATATATATATATCCAAATAACCACCAATATCTATTACACCCAGTAATTTTATTCAGGGGCAGCTATGGTTCAGTTGGTAGAGCGGGTCGTCCAATGACTGAAGGGTCAGAGGTTCACGTCCCTGCTCTGTCTGTCCACATGTCCAAGTGTCCTTGGACAAAGACACTGAACCCTGACTTAGTCTCCCAGTAGGACTGACAGAACCTTAGAATACTAAGTTAATAAGTAATGTTTTAATTTACGTATAATTTAATAAGCATCTACATTTTAAGTTCTGGAAACTTTTATTTTTTTTTTAGTTTCATCAACTTACAATAATTGAGGCAATCGATTGGCTTACATTTTTGGAGTTCTTATTAGGTATTACAGTGTACAGCTTTAAGTAAAAATACAAAACCTTCCCCAGTGATATTGAAAGGTAATATCGAACATCATTCTTTAACCATCATGTGATGTAAACGGCCCAAACAATTACTAGAAATAATTAATCAGTGAACTCTTTATGATGTGGACGCCCTTGTCACTGCTGATGAATAACGTTTAGGTGAAAAACAGGACACCAGCGACCTCTTTATGAGCTATATTAATAACTGCCCCCTCCTCTGCTCTCTGTTCTGTGTCCAAACCTGAAATCAAATCAAATCACTCACGGCCACAACGCAATCACCGGCAACCAACGGCTGCCATCACACCTGCTTCTGTGGGCAGCTTTTCAAAGGCATCCACATGGATCCAGGAGAGCGCAAATAGGTTTAATGGACATGTGAGCCACAAAATGTCTGGAGCTCTTTACTGGGCATCTTTTGGCTGAAGATCCTTTAAATAAATGCAGCTAAAAAGGCTCAGAGTTACAATAATCATATCTTATACCAGTGAAATTATGGCTAAAAGCAATAATCAATGTATCTTCTGCTTTTAATGTGCTGTAAATAGACAATTTATTCAACACCAGTGCTGGGAATAACGACGTTAGAGTTTAACAGCGTTACTAACGCAGCCACATTTCGAGTATCGGAGTGTGTTGGAAAATTACAATACAGTAATCCCTTGTTTATCGCGGGGGTTACGTTCCGAAAATGACCCGCGATAAGTGAAATCCGCGAAATAGAAAACTTTATTTTTTTTTTTTTACAATTAGCAACTATTACATGTATACAAATACAGTGATTCACATGTAGGCCGTTTCACTGCTCTTCAGACTGGGCCGCTGCATCCTGACTGCGCTCTGCAGTGTTCTCTTCTTCTGAAGCCCGCGGTGCAGGTGTGTTTGTTCGGGAGAAGAACATAGTGATAGGCAGCTGTTGTCGCTCTTTTTTCTTCTTTGCAAAAAGATCCTTGTACACCGACATGCCACCATCGATTACGTTGGAGAACTGTAATGAACGGCTCATCAAAGGGTCCCATTCCTCAGCTACTCGCTTAAGTTCAGTGGCCATTCGCACCATGGTTGCTAAGCGACCAATCGTTAGTCCTTCCTCCTCATCTCTTGTGTTGTGTCGTGTTTATGTACGAACACATAACTGCACGAGACGACAAAATGATAGCACAATTCGTAGCATGTTTTGATACAAGAAGCGGGAGTGAGTTTTTAGCGAATCAGAATGCAGAACACAATGCACCAAAAAAAAAAAAAAATGCATTATGAAAATCCGCGAAATAGCGAATCCGCGATAAGTGAACCGCGAAGTGGCGAGGGATCACTGTAATATCAGAGACATAAATATTAATGCATAAATGTACTTTTTGGAGTTTAAAGGTGACTGTAAGAAGTGATCATATGGCAGACATGCAGGTCACCCTAGGCCCAGTGGGGGTTGAGATGATTAGGATAGGAACAAACAATGGGAGCCTCCAGGAGAACCAACACCCTACGACTCTTCTGGAATTTGACCAACCATCCTTCAGGAGCTAAAGACAGATAACATCTGAAAAAGGAGGGGTCGACTAAGGTGTTAAAACTTTTCCCTCTCAGTGCTATGTGTCCATTCAGGCCATTTACACTCAACGACCAGACTCAGACTGGACTCTCTGACAAGTGATTTTGTAATCTTAAAAGTAATCTTATGCTGAAATATTTTGTAATACTGTAACTGATTGTAAACTATGATTGTGATATTAAATTAATGAAAAGACAATGAGAAGAATCTATGAGGTTTGTCTTAACCAACCGCTTAGGCTATAAATATAATATGAGTAGAGTTAAATACTTTTACTTAATCATTATATAAAAGTATTAGTTAATTAATTTTTACCAATACAGGAGTAATTACTTAATAATTACTTTATCGATAACTGTATTACTATTACCATTACTTGGGAAATAATGTGACGCATTACAATTTGATGAATTGGGGCAAAAGTGTGTCCTGGGTCTAGACAACAACTGGGAGTTTTGTCAACACTGTCGGTGCCACATACGTCTGCACCAAGCTCACAGTCAGTTTGCTGTAGAACTCCACTAACATGCATGACAACAAAATCAATCATGATTTGCTAAGAAGTTGGATAGGCGAGTTTTCGGCGGGAGGGTGAATGCTGGGGTACATGATGCTGTGTGTGTGTGTGTGTGTGTGTGTGTGTGTCGTTCCTGCCACGCCTCTTATCACAGGTAGACCATCACCTGACAGCAATCAAGGCTGAAGACCTGTCAGCTATAAGAGGTGACCAATCAGCTGTGACGAGAGGCCTGGGGGTCTTTTCGCCAGGATGTTATTTTTTTTTATTTTATTTGTTTTATCATCAGCACGGTAACATGTTTTGTGTTTGTTGTTTTAGTCTGTTAATTTAGTTTGGGCTGTAGATTGACAGTTTATAACATTGTAATAACATGATTTATTTCTGTTAGCTTAACTTTTTCCATTGCTAATAGGTCATAAAGATCTGCGATAGTGTTTTTAAGGAAGCATCTTAAATCACATCCAAAGTAACATCACAGAACAAGGATGAATTAACTGGGTTTTTTTTGTTTCTTTGACATTTTTAAGCCAAAAAAAAAAAAAAAAAGTAACCCAAAAATACTTTTCCTGGTAACTAATTACTTTGCTAGTGGAGTAACGCAGTTAGTAACGCAATTAGTTTTGGGGGGAAGTAACTAGTATTTGTAATTAATTACTTTTTCAAAGTAACCCAGCACTGTTCAACACAATGACAAAAATAATAATGAAAGATTAATATGAAAAGAGTCTGGTGAAGAGACTGAAGCTATAACAACCTGAAGGAAAGGTGCAGCCTACAGTATGTCCTGTACTAAAGATCACTATGACCTAAAAAATAAATGCTGTCCTTCTCTGCAGTCAGTCCATTATGACAGTAGGTGGTGGTTGGCATGTCCTCAGTTTGGAAGTTGAGTAATATAGTGTTACAGACAGATGCAGCAGTGGAATATACTGTAGACATGTTGAAAAAGACCAGAAAGACACATATTATTTGTGGTAATGTCCAAATAAATATAGTTCTCTACATATAATTATTACCAAATGATATGTCACTGCATCTGATGCTGTAGAAACTAATTATTTACAATCGTGGTTTAATAGTTATTAGACGTTTTAGATACTTTTGGTTCTTTAAAGGTTAAATAATCCTTATTAGTTTAAGTGTAAACTACACCTGGGCAAATGAAAGGAATGTTAACATCTGCTCAAAAAATATTAAATTGCAATAAACACATATATTTTGGGTAGGTAAATAAAAATTTATTTTGAAATGAAATTTGAGTTGTTTCATGATTGTCATTTGTAAAATGACAAAGTTGTGTCTGTCATTTTGGGTTACTTTTATAAACTCTCATAAATAAACTTAATTTATTCCATAAACATTGATATTTGACTAATATAGTATGAAAGGTATACACTGATTACATTTTAGGATGAAGATGTCAAAACAAAACAACCTTTTTTTGTCCATCCTTGATGCAACAGTTCTTGATTTTTTTTCTTTGAAAAATATTTGAAGACGCTGCTGTAACTCTTCATCACTGTAGTATTTTGACTAAAGCATGTGACAGACAGGTCACTGAGACACCAGCGAACAGTGTTCACTGGTGAAAAATGGACATGATATGTGTCCTTTAATTTGTCTGATTAAAACGTTATGAATTAAAAACTAGTGGGCTGTTCCTCCATGACGCCCTTGACTTCAACCATTTATAGAATTTTCATCATTTGAAGTTGAAACCAGAATGTCTTCTCAGATGAAACTACATCATTCTCTTCAAAGCCACCAGATTCCTGATACAAAAACAATAACTTTCCTGAAGCCTTAGCCCGGACTAGAGCTCAAAATGGAGCTAGGCTAATTGTTGCGCTGCAGGGCGATTTCTCACGAACCAGTATGTGACATTATTCTGGAGGCGTGGCTTCGAGAGGATGTTTGAAGAAAGGGATTTGGACTTTGGAATTGTGTATTTTCAAAGTGTAGAACCTGGAACTGTTTTTCTAAGATCTTTTCTGTTTCTCTAAGTTTAAACAGTGATTGTTACAATCTGGACTTTTATTTTCATGCCTCATTTGTCTTCCTGTTTTTATGTCGTTGTTAGTGTTGGGCTTTTATTTTGCCATGTTGGTTTATGTTCACTTTGTCTCATTTTACTTCCTGTCACTGGTGTTGTCACGCCCCCTTTTTCATTAAGCCGCATGGGTTACACCTGTTTTGTGTCCTATTTAAGTCTCTCATGTGTCTGGATCAAATTGCGAGTTTGTTTTTCCCTGGTTGCAGCAGACGAGCGTTTTGTTCCATGTCTTGGTTTGTCTGGCTTGTTCCGTACCATGGTTTTTGTCTGTTGTGATGCATTATATCTGCCCTTCGTTACCGGATTTGGAAACCACACCTGACCACGAGTTCATGTTGCCCCTTTTGGATTCTGGATGCCTGGTTTGACCCTCATCTGTACACTGGTAACAATTTGTGGACTCTCCCTGAACTTAGTAATTCACTGTCTGGTTCTGATTCTGGCTTGTGTTTTGACCACAGTTTTGCCTCGTCCACTAGTTGATGTTCCGATCTCATTCCATCAGACGATCTCCATTACAGCAGCCCGTCAAACTATTTTTTTCCATTTATTCAATAAGCCTGTTAAAAGCTTACTCCTGTCTCAGAATCGTCCATGTGGGTCCACTTTGTCCTTGAGATTGTATCAGTGATGTGTTTTTGAAATGTTGGGGTCCATCCATTTTGTCTTCTGTGGGGGTGGGAGGATCCTCAGCTGAGTTTTGCCTTGTACTATAGTTTAATTTATCCATATCTATCATACTGTAATATGGTGTGGGCAAGCACTTTTCCATCAACATTAAATAAAATATTGTTCTTACAATAGGGATTTGTTGGAATTGCAACCCATTCTAAGCCATTAACCTCATCTGCTGATCTATTTTTACAATTAAATTTATTAAATATTTATGATATTAACATTTTTCAAATTTGTGTTTTCGTGTACAGAATTCAGTGTAATCAAAGTACCCTTACTGAACATTTCCTTTTGTATTTTACAACCAATTCTACAGTCCAAAAATGTAACACCCATCAAAATATGCCAAATTGTATCACAGCAAGGGCACAGTTTAGTGTCCGATATAGAGGGTGTAAACTGTGGAACCAATTTTCTCATATTGTTGGAGTTAGCACATCAGAGTTATTTTTTAAGAAATCCCTAAGGAAATCAATTATGTCATCTCAATGATATATATATATATATATATATATATATATATATATATATATATATATATATATATATATATATATATATATATATATATATTTATTATTATTATTATTATTTTTATTTATTTTATTTTATTTTATTTTTTGCCTCTCCCGGCACTTTAATTGTATTCATTGCTGTATTCTTTTTTATCTTTGTTTTGTGTGTGCTCAATAAATAAATAAATAAGTTACACTTTATTTGTGGTCAGATCAAGTCAATATTTTTACATGTATAAAAATGAGACCGGAAAGAATCCAGACTAATTCTTGGAGCTTCCAACAAAAGAGCATTAGTAAAGACAAAATCTTAAAACCCCTTAGCACTTAGTCAGAAGCAGCTCATATTTCCTGCTAAGTATGCACCCGCCATTATCCCACATTTCAATTAGAGGTCATGGGTAAAGACTGCAGAGGTCACAGCTGATGTCTGGAATCCTCTTCCACGTAAGGGGAAATAAATTAGTTCTAATCAACAACATAAAGAGAGGTATGTCTGTATCTGTCTGCTTAATACAGATCCTGGCCCTTGATGCCATCCATGCATGCGTTTGCCCTTGTGCTGGGGGTGAAGCCATCTACCATGGTGTCATTAAAGAGCCATTTTCTGTTGGAGGGGCAGGTGATTAAAGTGTACTTTGGCTGGTCTGGGACGCCCTCCGCTCACAGAAGCTTCCAGTAATCCATATCCCCAGTCAGTGTGACCTAACTGGCTCTGTACGGGCCCCAGTTAAGAACTCAATCCCCTCTCATTAATGGAGGTAATGACTGTGATCAATCTAAAGTTGGTGTGGGCGAAAAAAGCGGCGAGGAGTAAAAGGAGGGAAAGGAAAAGGATAGAGATGGGGATGAGGGAGACAGAGAGAGATGGATTTGGAAAAAGTTAAATGAAAGTGAAATGTGAAATGTAAGTAAACTTTGAAGCACAACAGCAAAGATAAGAAGCGGGGGTGGGGGGAGGGAGGGAGGGGGGGTTACGTGAGAAGGTGAAAGCAATGAGATAACATTAAAAGGAAGTAATTGAGTAAGGGACACAATGAGAAACTGAGAGGGTGGGAGTGGTGACAGTGACAAAGACGGAGGGAGAATCTACCCCGACAGGTGGGGTCGAACCTTTGAGAGACTAAATGCCGCCTCTTTTCCAACACCCCCTCCTCTCCCTCCCCCACCTCAGCCTCTTCCAACTCCCCTGAGATTTCCTTTTGCCGATAGACGAGAAATCCTTCCACTCTATTTAGGCTTTCAGGCAATCACACAAGTGCCTCCGGAGATCTGATTACCTTTTTCAATGAAGCTGGATTATGCTCTTTAATTAAAATGATTGGCTTTATTATACGCTGTCAAAACTTAAAGGACACAAATCCCTCACAGCTCTTGAGTTCTGTCAAATTCTGTGATTTTTTTTTTTTTTTTTTTACCACGTCCAATCTTGTCAGTATTCAAAGTGAATAAATGAGCAAAATGTTACGGTTGAGTATGCCTTGAATCAAAGATTGATACGATGTGAAATTTGCATTTACAAATTTGTGTGCATTGATGCTTGCAATCTACTCTGTTCAGAGAGAGGAAGGAAAAGAAAGCCTCATTATCTGAGATATTTAACAGCAGCAGGATACAAATTCAAGCTGATTTATCTATTTCAGATTTCATGACGCTACAAATGACCCATATGTCATTTCTGTTTGGGACGTTTTCATTCACAATTCACACTGGTGAGCACTCTGAATCCCATTTATCAGGTTTGTTGCTGTCTCTGATGTCTGCTGCTCTTTTTTTTTATTTTCCGGTCGACTGCATGAATACACTTTGGCATAAAAGCAGGTGGTGTCGCTGCTGCAAAACCAGCCCAACTATTAACATTATTCAGACCTTTATAGTTTGGCTCAAAGGTCCAGATTGGCCAGATTTTGTACAATTAGACTAAAAATCTAGCCAGTGAAAGCAGTGAGTAACATCAGGGTGCTTCTATCCAGTCTTCAATTCCACTAATGTGTAATTACTGTGCAAATAAATGTGCACTTTTTGTGTTGTATGGACTGTCCTGATTACTTTATTTACTAATTAAATAAACTGAAGATCAGACCATGAATGTTTTCCATAAAAGCCCAACTCTTTGAGGTTTTTACTGTCGACTTTTGTGTAATTACTGTTGCCAGCTCCTCAGTACAGAGTGTTATAGTCTGTCCTAAAAGCTGCTAGAATTAAATGATGTAATCATGTAATTTCCATAAGCATTAATGCCAGCTTAGCATTTTTGTTGAGAACGATATGTGCTTTCACATCTGAGTGTCTAATAACATCAGAAGAAGTTGATAGATAATTTTTTTTGATAAAGTCTCTAGAAAGATCTGGAAAAAAAATCTCACTAAATATAATAACAAAGGGGCCTTGTTAGAAACAGTGACTCTTACAGGTACAGACAAACCCTACATTCTGACTGTGATAGAGAAAATCATTTAGGGTCATTTACAGGGAAAATATATGTGTTTTCGCATTTGTAAATGGTAACTGAACTGCATATATAGTTCTTTTCCACTTTCATGGTGCTCAAAGCGCTTTACATTA
The DNA here is from genome assembly GCA_020466265.1 of Siphamia tubifer. Taxonomy (NCBI): domain Eukaryota; kingdom Metazoa; phylum Chordata; class Actinopteri; order Kurtiformes; family Apogonidae; genus Siphamia; species Siphamia tubifer. The sequence goes on along the minus strand of CM035798.1, from coordinate 14,623,403 downwards.
GCCTCACATTCACCCATTCACACACACACACACACACACACACACACACACACACACACACCAGTAGGTTTCTAAAGTTCTGTCAGTCCTACTGGGAGACTAAGTCAGGGTTCAATGTCTTGCCCAAGGACACTTTGGCATGTGGACAGCCAGAGCCAGGACATGAACCGCCAACCCTTCAGTCCACTCTACCAACTGAGCCACAGCCACCCCAATTTCTGTCATTTTTCAAAAGCTGATAAAAGCTTTGAAACAAATTTTAAAAGTCACTATATTTGTTGCTATAAGCTTCTGAAAAAAGTTGCAAGAGTAGTCTGAAACATTACTGAATGTAGATCACTTTAGTTTGCTATCTAACATTAACTTACTTCACTGATTGGGAGAAAATCGATATTTATATTTGTTTGAATGAAATTCTCATCTCGTCATCCGAACCCACTTTATCCTCACTTGGGTCACAGGGGTCTGTGGGGGCCCTGTATGAGTCTCCAGTTCATCTCAGGGCTGAACATATATAGACAAACAATCACTCTCACATTCACACCTATGGACAATTTAGATTAACCAGTTAACCTATCAGTGCATGTGTTTGGATGATGGGAGGAAACTGGAGAAAACCCACACGGACACGAGGAGAACATGCAAACTCCACACAGAAAGGTCTGGTGTGGGAATCGAACCAGAGTCCTTCTTGGTGTGAGGCACGAATGGTAACCACTGCACCACCGTGCTGCCCAGAGAGAAATTCTATAACTGGAAATTTTAATATATTAAACTATTTTTTTTAAGGATTATGGGCCTGATCTAAGATTGGAAATAATGAGTGCAAATGTATTTGCTCGCCCTAAGAAAAATGCACATGCTATTGATTGTGTGTCACCAGTGCTCAACTGAGATTGGCTACACAAATGACAACAGGTGCAAATCTTTGGAGAAATAAACAGTTTGTGTTTGTTTGTCATTCTGTATGGTGAATGAAATTATGAGAGAAAACCTTGAACATCAGTGTTTATATAGAAGCTTCAGGAGCCCAGTCACAACAACTTCCCTGTGTGAGTGTGTGTGTGCTATAGTGATGAGTTAACATAAACGATGGGTTTAATTATATAATAATGTGATATAGCAGCTGTTTTTTTTTTTTACATTGGTAATGTATATTGCACCTAGCCGGCTCTTTTTAGTGAGCCGAGCCAAAAGAACTGGTTCTCTAAAAAGAGCCAGAATCCCCATCACTACAATGTTAGAACCCATGCTATTCGATTTCTACCATGTGTGTGTGAGAGAGAGAGACAGTTCCCATTAGTCTGGCACTGGCTTAATAGTGATGTGTCACTGGTGTAACTGGGTGTGGGGTGCAGGCCCATAAAGTGGAGGGGCATTTGTCTTATTATATGTCTAAACATTCCAAAAATGTTCCCGTGAGCAGGACAGATTCATTCTCTCTGTTTCCTTTAGTTTAATTTAGTTTTACATATATCACCTCCTCACCAAAACAACTGCAGCCAGTTTTTCTTGGAGTTGTGCCAATTAGCACCTGTCTTTCAGCCGCACTAAATATAGACACAAAATCAGCTCCCGTAATCAGTTTCAGGTTTGGAAAATCACACCGCATGCTAAAATAAACACTTGTATTCGCACGTTCTGGGAGAAATGCCCATAATTGCATATTCATCAAAGGCAAACATATTAAAAGGGTGGTGCAAGCTATTTTGCCCATGTGTCAGGTGCAGCCCTCAGTGTATCCTGTTTGTAGAGTCATGTTTTTACATGTGGAAAACTTTAGTAAATCAAAGCCTGAGTGGAGAAGCTAAAAAGATAAGGTAAGTTAAGATAAGATGAGATGAGGTAAGGTAAGGTAAGGTAAGGTAAGGTAAGGTAAGGTAAGGTAAGGTAAGGTAAGGTAAGGTAAGGTAAGGTAAGGTAAGGTAAGCAAAGGATAATGTATTGCACACGCATTACCATTAGAAAAATAGTAAGAGTTTGGCCCCGAAGCGAAATATTTTTCAATAGTAATGCGTTGGCAATACATTATCCCGCTTATTCTACAGTTATTACATCTTATTACTGCTACTACTCTAACAGACTGGTTAAAATAGCCGTTACAACGTAGCGAATATTTACTTTCAAAGTGGCCAAACTACCTGAATCTGAAGTGACAAAACTCGTTGCCATTGGCAGTGGGCGTTAATGTTGCAGCAGGCGGTTATCAAAAAAAATCCACCAGCTGAAGGCTGGGAACATCCATTCAAAGTGAATGAAAGCTGTTACAATGTTCTAGAGGGCCGTAGAATAAGGTAAGATAGAGAATGACACTGTGTCCAAATTCCACTGTTTACATAAATAAACTAGAAGAGCACTCTGAGCGCACAGACCTCCACCAAGGTAGACACTCCACCAAAATCTATTCATTTCTGGATCTCCCCATTACCAACCTAGCCTGAAAATTTCAGCAAAACCCATCCAAAACTTTTTGAGTTATCTTGCTAACTAACAGACAGACAAACAGACAGACAAACAAACTCTGGTAAAAACATAACCTCCTTGGTGGAGGTAAAAAAAAACCAAAAAACTAAATGTAAGTGCACAAACACAGGCATAAACATTCTAGAGTGAAACAGGAAGTGATGAGAATGTTGTATTCATATTTTATTTGTACATATTATTTATATATTTACTAAGTTATTTAACACAATGTTGATATTGATGAGATTTTATTATGTTTGGTAAATAGGTGCATTTATACAACACTGCTTCTACCCTGATGACATTCTAAGTGCTTTATAATGTCACACACACACACACACACACACACACCAGTGGCTGTTCCACTGTGGACATGGTCACACACTCTGCCTCCTGTTCCACATCCACTGCCGTTAGGTTTATATATTAATAAACTAATCAGGTTGGTATTTTCTGTTCAAAATGATGCACTTATAATTTCATTTCTCATTTTCCCCTTAACTCACACATTCATTTCTGCGTAAACAAAAACACACTCATACACGTCCCTAATTCGCACATGTTTGCCCTCTCGACATCTAGCAGGTTAAATGACCGCCATGGTTCAGTGGTTGTGAGTTCAACTCCCAGGGCCATTTGTTACTGGATTTGACATGATCCTCATTTGCTGTTTCCTCTCCCTCCAATCTAATCATGTGTGAGGTTACTTCTGCTGTCAGTGTCCTTTAACAACTGGAGGCAGACCTGCTTTTACAGTAGTTTTAGGTCACTAGGTTCACTTTATTTTTGTGTTTATTTAATCATGTTTTTAATCACATTGATATTTGATTTCTACAGTGCATCTATGATGTTTAGTTTGAAAATGATAATAAAAATATACATCATATTTTCAGCTTGCTCTTTTAAACAGTTTTCAGTTACACTTTTACACCACGTTTACACTGATGTGATACTTTTTAGTCCCATATTAAATATTTCCTTTCATATGAGCCTCATGGATTTCCTGGTATTATTATGTTAACCCTTAAAGACCCAAATGTTAACTTTTAAAGACCCTACTGTTAACCCTTAAACACACAAACCTCCACTCAAATATTAACCCACACCCTAATGTTATGTTGTAATATTACAACACTGGGTGTTCTGGGGTTAAAGCTCACCTCTGACTATAGCGTAGATTAAATGTTATAAAAGTCAATAGAAAGCATTAAGTGTATTCCTGCATACTGCTTACAATATGACATTGAAAACGGACTAAAAGTTTTTTTTTACTAGAGCTGCAGCAGTTTTTTTTAATCTATTAATAATTTTCTTTGATTCAATTTGATGAAGCTATATATATGAATATGACAAACAATGTTCCCTTTATTAAAGAACCAACTACAACAACAACCACGAAAAGCACACAACTAAAATTATATAGATAGATAGATAGATAGATAGATAGATAGATAGATAGATAGATAGATAGATAGATAGATAGATAGATAGATAGATAGATAGATAGATAGATAGATAGATAGATAGATAGATAGATAGATAGATAGATAGATAGACAATAGATTACTAAAATAAATAATAATAATAAAAGATGTAAGCTATGCATGAATAATATATATATGTGTGTGTGTGTGTGTGTGTGTGTGTTAAAAAGTTTAAAAAGATTCCACAGCATCTTGTACCAAGTAAAATATTAAAAAAAATAGCAAAATTAAAATTGCACTGTCATGTCTAGTGCATTTACACTGGTCGGGGGTGCAGGTGGGGGTGTGTTGGAAAGTGAGAGCCAGGAAAAAACAGTTCTTAAGTCTGTTTCGGTGTGAAAGAGAACTTAGTCATTAATTAGTTTTTACAGGAAGAGTATGTCAATAAAAGTAGATTTGTACATTTATATTATTTTGAGAAAATAAACAGTAAATTCACGCCTATTTTAAAATTCAGGCGTTCAGGGGTTAAAAGAAACAAAGGTTAGTGGATTAGTTATTTCATCTGTAAAAAAAACAACAACATTTATTTGGTTTAACAAAAATAAGTGTGGGTCTATTAGTGTTAAAGTAAATGTTTTATTACCAAAACATAAGTCTTTTAGTGTGTTGAAAGTCCTTTTCTTCATGGCTGATGGCAGTTTTAGAGGAACAAACCCTTGTGATGTGTCCGCCTGCCTCCTGCAGCCGCTCCATTGTACAGCTGCTGTCAGTGCTGGCATGGCTCCCCTGACAATCTGCTCTTTAATAGCTAATATCAGGGTACATTTCCTCAGGCACTGGACTGGAACTGAGAGATGGCGGGCTGTGCTGTGGGCATTTCTCTTTCTCTCCCCTCTTACTCAGCTCTGGCACTGGCGTAAGGACACACAAACCTCTGAGTCATCACACTAATCTATGTCTGACGGTGTCCGACGCACACTGGGCTCATAGATGAACTAAAGAACACAGATAACACCGCATTTGATGAAATCCACACTGTGATTACATGCTTTCACCCAAACCCATTATTCCTCCAAGATGCACTTATGTTCTCTGCTGTGAACATACGGGCTTATGAAATCCAAAAGAAGACTTTCATTCCCAAATAAATTCTGCTATTATGTGGAGTAAGATGTTGCCTGTGTGGTATCTCTTCTGAAAAGTGTGATGCCAAAAACAAAACAACAGCCAAGACTAAAAAAAAAAAAAAAAAAAAAAAAGATAATTGGAAAATACTAATTTATTGCATTTCAAAAACAAAAAAAACACATTTATTTCATTTTCTACAATATAATTCTTCTGCATCTGCCACAACTTGATCTGCACCACAAACTATGATTTGTTCCACATGTGTCAAATTACTACCTCCTGAAACTAGTGTTTTTCAATTAAATGCTTGATATTTAATGGAAACATTTACATATTGTGACCTTTGGTTTCACTCAAGCTGCAACAATCTTGGTACTAAAACACCGGTGTCCTGCATGTTTCAGAGATTTCCCTTTTCCACGTGATTCAGTTTAACCTTTTAACTCCTGAGATTTTAGCAATCAGTCAAAAATAAAAAATAAAATGAGCAACAACACAAACAAATATTAATAATAAGCAAACAAAATAATTGGTAACATGAGCAAAGTAAGACACAAATGGCAGAAAATCAAAGAATAATAATGACATTTTTAAAAACTAAATGTAGAAAAATAAACAAAATCAGCAACAAAATGAACAAAAAACTAATACATATTTACAAAATGAAAAAAAAATGTGGAAAATTTTGAAAAAAAAACTTAGAAAGAAGACTAGTATTAAAAGTTGGTCCCAGCAGTTTTAATATTGCCTTTAATTATTTTTTTTATTAAAAAAAAGTTGCTTTTTGACAACTTTTCCATCCACAAAACTAAAAGGAAAATGATAGAATTTTTCTGAATATTTAAACTAAATCATCCATTCAGAATGTATCAGCGCTGACACTTAAAGAGTTAATAATCAGCTCCTCATCAATTCTGTAGAAGACTGATAATGATGCAATGAGCTCCAGGTGTAATGAAAGAGGGGAACATCTAAAACATGCAGGACACCGGCCCTTGAGGACCGTAGTTTGACACCCCTGTTCTAAAATAAAGTCAATGTGGAAGTAGATGTAGTTGTCGATGTAATACCACTGACGGCCACTAGGGTTGGAAAAAACATTGGCTGATTTGAACTGAAAGTAAACTTATCTGATAAATACTTAATTAAGTCATTGTTTTCCAGGAGTTATTCCAGTACCATCTGTTTTATTTGGGACCTTTAATACATGATCTGGTCCTTCTTTAAAATGTTCTTTCCTTAATCAGATCTCAGGTCAGATAAAGTGTTGGATGACAGGTTTATTTGACAGGACAGTATGACAGCTTCAACACTTGCCAAGTTGGATTTTCAGAGATATAATTAATTACATATAACATATTTTTTCCTGACAGCTCCACTGTAGTTATGGTTGCTAGGTTCTATTAACAGGACTGGAAAAAAAATAATCTGGTTACTCAGTGCGTTCTTTAGGCCACAGGTGTCAAACATAAGGCCCGGGGGCTGAATCTGGTCCACCAAAGAGTTCTATCTGGCCCCTTCAATAACAATGAAGGTTTTCACAGTTTAAAAATTATTTGAATTCATGTTCTAGATACAGAATAATTAAATCTCAATTGGGTCAGACCAGTAAAATATTATAATAATTACTTAGAAATAATTGAAACTGCAGATTTTAATGTAAAAAAAAGTCAAATTAAATGAAAATAATTATATTAACAAACCATCCTTTTACAAAAACCTGAATAAATATGAAGCAGCTGAAATATCTGAAGAGAATTAAGTGTAATTTTACATATATTCTGCATGTTACTAAATGTTTAGTGTATTTCTAATTAAAATGTAAGTTGTTCTGCACATGTGCAAATGACAAACTGATAAACTGAGGCAGAAAATTCTTAAAATTGCACTTGTTTGTCTTAGGACATATGAAGTTATTGATGTTATTCACATTTTTAGGGAAACAACATAGATGTAAACATGAACATAATATAATTGTATTCTTTTCGCTGTTATTATTTTATTATTTTACTAGTCTGGCCCTTCTGAGATCATATAACTAAATTAGTTTATATATATATATATATATATATATATATATATATAAAAATAAAAAACAGTGTAGCATTAGTTGGAATCTATATATTTGTTTTTTAAAAAGTGTTAAGCAATCATATTTATATTTAATTTCATGACATTTCAAAAACTTTAGTAATAATAAAGCATAAATCTGGTAAAGGTGGAAAATGGGATTCATTTTTCTGCAGCATTTCTATTCTACTGCCATTCTAAGTGCTTTATAATGTCGCATCCACCCATTTCCACACACATTCACACACCAGTAGCTGTTCCACTGTGGACATGGTCACCCACTCTGCCTCCTGTTCCACAGCTGCTGCTGCTGGGTTTATATTTTTACAACAGATGTAGAAAGCGATCAGGTTGGTATTTACTGTTGAAAATGATGCACTTGTAATTTCAGCTCTCACTTTCCTCTTATCTTCCTTCTCTCCCATGAGCCGTTGTGCTCTGATGTTTTCCATATAGAACTAGTACACTGGCTGTTCTACATCTGCTCACAAACATTTACCATCAAACATTTACCACTGCTATTACTGCACCAGTTCTAAGAGTAAGTTTTGCAGTCATACATGAATTCTTAATAGAGTTACTTCTTTTGATTTGCATGTGGTATTAGGCTTTTCTATGATGGTTCTCATATTTGTATATGTTGTGCTGGTGTGTAATCATGCTGAGTTAGTAGTTAATTTGAGAAATTAAATTGAATACAAGTGTCTATTGTCAACATTTCTGCAAGTTCTTTAGCTTTTCTACCAATGTGTCATCGAGGAACTTACAACACAACCCATATCGAAACTTTAGATTTACTAAAATGTTAGAATCATTTTATTTTGTAATTATTAAAGCCCATATAAGGCAGTACTGATCTGTTTTAATTAATTCATTTACTTTTTTCACTGAAGGAATGCACAGCTTCCATGCAGAATGCACTTCTGACTTTTGACTTAAATTAACCTTAAAGTAATCTTATGCTGAAATAAGGTAACACTGTAATACTAATTGTAAACTATATTTAATTTTATTAAATTTAAAATCATGAAAAGACAATGAGCAAACTCAAAAAACGTTCATACGCCATAGTATATAATCTTAATTAAGCCATAAATATGTGATTTCAATTATGATTTATATATTTATTCCTAAAATGCATAGGCCTACGAATTACTATATATTATGAATTACTATATACATAAATTAAAAGTACACAAGGTTGCACTACTACTCTACATGCTAAATTACACAGCAGAAAACATCTCTGGCTAGCAAACCATGAAGAAATATATCCAATGAAATGCACCTCGTTTCAGCTTTTCTTTGACAGCGCTTCATGTCAGTGCCATATTTCGGACCATAGCAACATGATTGGCAGCTGCACAGAACATCTGGACCCTACACTGTAGATTTTGCAGTGTTAATTTGGAGACAATGGGACCAAATACACTCTAGAAGAAGTTAAATAAACTCTCTAAGTGTTGATTTAACACTGCAAAATTTACTGTGTAGTCTCACCCCCCGTCTGTGTAGTTGATCCAGTCTAGCATCAACCATGTATTATGTTTAAGCGGAAATGACGCCAACAGATGTGATTGGGTAGGATTTAAGGAAATAATGCCATATTCAAGTTTGGAATGTTGTTGAAAATGCAGATGTTTGGTTACGTTTTTTTTAAACAGGGTGGTGTAATTGGGGGGGGGGCAGTTGGAGCTCAGTCAGGGGAAGGTTTGCCGTGACTACATCAGATGAGGAGAAAAAAATGTAAGACGTACACCTGCAAGTGTGTGGTGCTGTGGTTTTATGCTATAGATCAGGGGTGTCCATTTGTGGTCCTGATGATCTAGTATCCTGTATGTTTTAGATGTTTGGCTCTTCTTTCACACCTGGCAGTGGTTATCAGGCTTCTGCTGAGCTGGATGAAAGGCTGATCATCAGGTGTGTTGGAACAGGGATCCATCTATTACATGTAGGACAGTGACTCTACACTGTTAACCTGAACGTTCAGAATAATTAAATATATTCAGTTACATAAATAGTACTACTAACTCAAAAGTTGTTGTAACATGTTCTTCTTTTTAAGTATTTCCAAGTAATATTTTTTTTTATTATTATTAAGGGGAACTATTGTGGATATAAGTGAATATAACTTAAAAACATAGATGAGGTAAAACTGAGTGGAATGAAGTCATTAAATGCTCAGAATGATATTGTTCTGTTATTTCTATTGTTTCAAAGAAGGATGATTGAAAAAAATTAACTTAACTGATGTAGTTGATGATGACATATAATTTCATATCACTCCCAGTAGCCACTGATATCTATCTATCACCAAAAAAATTGCAATCATATTAAACAGACGTATTACACAAAACAAGTATAGATATCACTGTTTTGACTGTCTATAACATGGGTGGGCAATTAATTTTCCTATGGGGCCACATGAGGAATGTTGATAGTTATTAAGGGCTGGATCAATTAACCCATAACTCTGTTCAATATCTCTTAAAACAAAAAAACAACAACAGTAAATGTAACAAATAACAAACAAATATTCACAAAAACATTTGTCAAAATGTATAAAACCAGCTCCATATTAACTTTACATAAAAACCCTAATTGCAGATCTGTTTGTGTCTCTCAGTTTCTTTTCTGACTTCAATAAAGAAATACTTAGAAGTCCACGTTTTGTTAAAATCTCTGCATTCTTAATCAATTTTTCTTTCATTTTTTGGTGTTAGCTGACATGAATGGGCTGAAACTGAGCAACAAACCAATTTGGTAGATACGCCTTCTGCTGAGTGTGAAAATGTTTTTAATTTAGCAGATTCTTCAAAATAAAAGCTGTATGTTATATATTTGCATTTACTTTTAATTTGCCAGTGACCTCATGTGGGCCAGTTAGGGCCAGCTATTAGGCCACATGTGACCCCCGGGCCTTATTTTGCCCATGTCTGGTCTATAAAGAACCCTGATGAGGAAGAACAATCAATTTACAAAAGAACTTTTCAAATTAAACAGATATGACAGTATGTAAATGTAAGTGGCTTCAGAAATTGTCTGTTGTTTCCATATTATAATTATGACTTTTGTTCTGCTCCACATAATGAGTTTGAGTTTAACTTGAATAAAAATAATATGTTTATTAAAAGAATTTTATAAGGTTCTAACGAAAGGACATGTGCTTTTTAATAAGTTTTCTACTTATTCTTGGATGTGATGTGTGATGCACTTTGACACAGGAAGTAGTATTCTTTTAATTCTATACAGGAAGTTCATACAGTAATACAGTAAACAAAGCATGTTCGCTAATTTACGGTAATGTGATTAATGCAATGACTGTAAGTGTCACAGTTTGCCTCTTTTGTCAGATATTTCTTTGGTATAAGTTTAGCAATGTTTTGAGTACTTTGATAGTTGAATATTTCCAGTAACTACTACGGTAATGTTGCGTTAAGATGACGTTAGCATCTGTTGCTAATTCTATAAGCTAAACACAGTACAGTAAGTAACAGTGATGTTATTTTCTTTCTTTTGTAGTTTCACTCCAATTGTGAAGTTAATAAAGGAGCAAGCACGCTCATTTTAGCCGACTGTTTAATCTACGTTAACACTCCAGGAGTAAAACACATAGAGAGAGAAGTACAACTTTTTTCACTTAATTGTTGGTTTTTATCTCAGAGTTTTGACTCTTTAGATAACAAGTCATAAATATGAGATATGAAATCCATAATTAGCTAATCAATCAATTGTGTTGTTTTATGTCATAAATGCCACTCTTTTTCCTCATAATTCTGGATTTATTATCTCATATTTACGACTTGTTATCTAACAATTTTGACTTTGTATCTTATAACTCTGCATTTTTTTTATCTCAGTTGTGACCTTTTTTTTCATTTTTCCTAAATTTCCTGCCCAGACCCATAAAACTATGACCTGATCAAACATATTACCTACATAGTAACTCACTTTTAAGGATTTTATTTTGGAATAATTTTCTGACTTCGTAAATAAATATTATTGATTCATGTTAAAAAAAAAAAAAAATAAAATAAAATATATATATATATATATATATATATATATATATATATATATATATACATGCAATTTTACTTTATTACATCTAAGCAGTTGTACTTTTATTTTTTTAATTCAGTAAAGGAGTTAAATCAGTACTTCTACTTTTACTAGTGTATTTTTTTCCATAATAGTAGCTGTACTTCTACTTAAGAACAGAATGTGAGTACTTTTACCACCTCTGTTAGTTGACTTATTGGGGTGGGGACAGTGGGGGGACTGGGTAGGGGTATGGGTTCAGCTCCATCTCACCTAAGGGGGCCACTCCACAGTGACTTTGCTTCCATTAATAGCATAAAAGCAAAGGGAGTAAAACATAGCTTGGCATATGAATAAGTGTTTTGATGTGCGTGACCATCTGGCCATGTTCTATAAAAGGAAAACTGAAATGAGTTGGACCTTATACTTAGTTATATTAAACGCAGCATATTAAATTATATGTTCTCTCCTTGTCACTAGGGTTACCATTACGTTCAAAAAACATTCATTTCTCCTAGAGGAGCAAGAATATAATATGATAATGACAATAATAATCTGTTTTAAAGGTGTATATAGTATGTAACATTACTTTTATAAGTTTCTCAGTTCTATGTTTGTTCCATTTTCAATTGTTAATACATTGGATATAAATGTGTTGAAGTCTGTCTGCTGGGAACATAATATTTGTAGATTTTTTCTTATTAATATCTACATATATTTTTATATATACTTTTAGACTGTTGTTGTTAATTGTACTTTGATTATGTACTTTTTGTGGTTGTTTCAGCTGGTTTTGGAATGAAGGACAAGTTCTAATTTTTAGACAATTATGTCTGTTATACTATTTTTTTTTTTTTACCCATTCACATAATAAATTAATGAAATAACCACTTGCAAAACTAACACTGGTCTACAAATAAAAAGCTTCTGGAATAAAACTAATGAAATGTTCCCACATGTGTGTTAGTGATAAAGAAAAGTCAAGTCTTAAATGATGGTTGGATCAAGTTTCCAAGATAAGTCTGGGGTCAAAATGTGAAATTATTAGAATGAACAAGAGAATAGGTTTTAGTCCAAAATAATATTGGTCTCAGATCTACTACAAAACACTGCCTGCACATTATGATCCATTCACTTTTATTTACTAATCCATTGTATACATGTACATAAACCAGCATATATGTGGAATAACACACCATCATATATATTAAAAACATGAACTAACCAACACTAAAGTCATTTGTTTTATTATTCATCTTATTAAATAATGTAAGATTTAGCAAATTTAATGCTTTCTAAAAAATTGTAGAGCAGTGTAATGAATAGCTGCAGTTCTGCATACAGCATTGTAAAAGTAGAAGTAGTAAATGTTAAAAACTTAATTTACTCTTTATTATCCACCCACTTATCTATCTATCTATCTATCTATCTATCTATCTATCTATCTATCTATCTATCTATCTATCTATCTATCTATCTATCTATCTATCTATCTATCTATCTATCTATCTATCTATCTATCTATCTATCTATCTATCTATCTATCTATCTATCTATCTATCTATCTATCTATCTATCTATCTATCTATCTATCTATCTATCTTCTCTAATCTCTAAGGCCCAGTTTTTCTCGTAAAAACCCATTTTCTAACAGTTTCCATGTGTTATATACATAGATTTGTATTATGTCAAATGAGCAGGGTCAAACAACATACCATCATTTTTTTGTTTAATAATGGAAAATCAAATCCATTGTCATATATTGTTAGAAGTCATAACATGTTTAACAAAAATGTCTATTTACTGTATCCTTTTATTTTAATCAGAATGGCGCCGTGGCTCCAAAGACTGAAGGTGGTCAGTCTCAGTCGACTCATTACCCAGAATAATGATCTGCTGTGAAATTATATTTAGACATTTATGTTCCCCACACTTTGTATTCTGCTGATTTAATGAGCTCTAATGCTAAACTAATGACATTTCCATCAGCCTTGGATTTACTTTGTGTTTACTGGTTATTAGCTAACTTTCATACTAATACACTTATGTGCGACTGTGGAAATGGTTTGATTTATTCTACTATTTTCAGACTAATATTTATACCCTTTCCCTGACGACTCTGACAAATATTTAGATTTTATTCAAAATCCAAATGACTGTGTGTAATTAGGTTGAGATCTAGAAGAATGTCCGACATATGTTATAGAGAGAAAAATAAAATCTGTGTGTGTGTGTGTGTGTGTGTGTGTGTGTGCAGGGGCGCAGATAGGTTTGTGAAACTGGGGGGGACGAAGATGCCAGCTAACACCCCCCGGCCCCACCATTCTGATTGGAGGGGGGGAGTTATTACTCCTCAAACACGAAAAATGCATTATCTTACCTAATTGTGACGTCTGATGTTCTCAAGTGCTATATACCACTGACATGACAGGATGATCAATATGTGTGTGTGTGTGTGTGTGCTACATGACTGCTCACTGTTTGTGTATATTTGGACTGTCAAACTTAATTACCCATCATTGGAAGAAATTATTTATTATATAAGTATTAGATAAATTATTATTATTTAATAAAGTTTATTAATGCTGATACTAATTCAAATCACTCACTAAACATACCATATGCTGTTTGCAAAACTGTTTTATTTTAACACTGACTTCCAGCACACTGATTCTTTCATAAATTTCACAGGAGTGTAAAAAACATATAATGTAATTAAAACTTCTAACACACTAACAACAAACACAAAATAGGACACAGCCTCCATATACAAATTAAATTGTAAATAAGATCTCTCCATGAGAGTTTTCAATAGTGGTCTCAAAACTGATTAAGTGAAGGATCCAAAAACCTCTCTCCTCCGATCCTTGCCCTGAATATATGTCTGGGGCATGTACAGGTGGAGGCAGAAGAAGGTGACAGTTTGGCTCTGGCCAGCTTTGTACGATTCCTACTCTCACGGCGACATTGCTTTGAACAGAAATTGCAAGGTGATTAACTTTTTTCATCACCAGCCAATGTGGCTAGTAGATTTTTTTTATCTTACTCCCCTATCAGAAATTCAACTAGCCATTTTTCCCCTGACCAAATTTCATTAAATTATTTTATTTAACCTTTTCCTCTTGAAATAATTCATTTCTTTAAACATATGATCTTTTTTTTTATTTTCACATTTAACTCTTAAAACTTCTTGCTTTTACATTTTCTCACCTTGCACTGTTAACACTTCTTTACTGTTCTCACCTATATTACAATTTATACAATACATAGACTCACATCGTGTTGCTCTTACATTTTCTCAATTGGTCCCCAAAAAATTTCTTCAAACATGTGATAACATTTTTATTTTATTTTTTTTGCATTTTCACATTTAACTCCTAACTTCTTTACTTTTTATCTCCACTGTCCCCACTGTAAACATACACTCACATTACACCTTGGTGTTGTTATAAACTTTCTTAAACCATCTCATTTCCTTAGCCTATTTGTGGACTCACCAACTGACCAAAGATAACACCAAGTCCTCATATAAGCCCGTTATGATCAATTCATTTGGGCTTATTAGCATTCCTGTCAAACACACAAGTAGGCTGTAGGCGCACTGGCGCGCGCAATGGCACGGTGCTAGTACGCGTGCCATTGCGCGCACCAGTGCGCTGCCAGAACGCGTTCTGTAACACGTGATATAATAAACACAACGCGTGGCTATGTGAACACTTTGGCTTTGCCATAGGGGCGCTGCCTGGGCCGAAGCAAGCAAGACAGGAAACAAAAGACAGGGGAAGGATAAAAAAAATAGGACGGTCATATGTTGGTGCCCCATAGAGGATTGTTACAACCGGGTCTGCACTCGCCAACAGCCAAAGTGGCTAGTAAGTTGTTTTTTTTACCCACCAAAATGGATTTTCACCCGCATTTGGCGGGTTGGTGGGTGTTAATTTAGAGCCCTGGTGATAACGTAAAGTAGCAGTTTACTTACAGCTGTTGCTCTTTGAAAAAAACCCACATGATCGTTTTCTGCTTTTTAGCTCGCCTCATTATTCCATGCCATGTTGGGGTCCTCCTGAACATGCACCCTGGCTTTCCAAGTAATGCCTGTCAGACTGTTTGTAACCGTGGCAACCAAAGTTAACGACTATGCCGCCGCACAGCGCAATAACCGAGTCACGTTATTATGTATGTTAATTCATATTTTGGTTTCTTCGTGATGCTTGACTAAGTAAGAAGTAAGTAGTAAAAGTTAAAAAAAAAATAAAAAGAAGAAGAAACATGTTTTTTTCTTAAATAAAAGTGGGTGGGATGGATCTAAGGGCATTCAAAACTGGGTGTGTCATGACACACCTGACACCCCCCGCTATCTGCGCGCCTGTGTGTGTGTGTCTTTGGAAAATAAACCTTATTCCTTATACCCTCCTCAAATACCCTGTTTATTTTTGCGATAAAAGCATGAATTATTATCAATATATATTAGGGGTGTGATGAGATCTTGTTTGACGAGATCTCGCGAGATGCAATTGTCGTGATTTCTCGTTGCGTTAACATTCTGTCTCACAAGACTATTGACGACGATGATTTGTTTGGCAGCGTTTTGGGTTCCCGACGAAATGATAAACAGCAAGAGAGGGAGTGATAAGACACAGACAATATCCAGACTGTGATGGTGCAACATTAAGCGCTCCATTCTCTCTCTCTCTCTCTCTCTCTCTTCTCTCCCTCTCTCTCTTTCTCTCTCTCTCACTCTCTCTCTCTCTTTCTCTCTCTCCTCTCTCTCTCCTCTCTCTTTCTCTCTCTTTCTCTCTCTCTCTCTCTCTCTCGCTCTTTCTCTCTCTCTCTCTCTCTCTTTCTCTCTCTCTCACTCTCTCTCTCTCTCTTTCTCTCTCTTTCTCTCTCTCTCTCTCTCTCTCTCTCTCTCTCTCTCTGTCTTTCTCTCTCTCTCCCAGGCATAAACAATACCGTACATCACAGACATTTCCAGCTCCACCACAGCTCAGTACTCTAAAAAACAACGATGACAAATACATTCACGCCTCCACTTCCACAGTCAAGCACCAGATTTTGAAAAAAATGAGAAACATATAATTTTATTTATTTTATTTTAACTTTTATTACAATTTATTTCAATTTGTAGAGGAAGAAGTGACAGATTTGGTCAGGATCTGTTTGCATTATTTTCAGTCTGTATTAACAGAGAAGAACTTTTAGTTTTGTACATATTGTCTGCACTTGAAAAAAGGAGAAATATATAATTAATTAATTTTATTTGAACTTTTATAACATTTTATTTTTGTTTCAATTTGTAGAAGAATACTTTCATTAAGAAGATCATTAAAAGTTAATGCTTACAGAGTCATAAAATCCATGTGCAACTCGGTTTCGTCTGTCTGTTCATATAATTTGTAATTTAGTTTTCTTAAAATCTTGTCTCGATTTCGTGACATATATATATATATGACAATGCTTTATTTTATAAATAGGGTGCTGGGAAAAAAAATAATTCTGATAATTGGACAACTGTCCTAAGACCAACTGAAAACATGGCAACACAACATCTGATTGAGAAAGTTGAAGATACAGAGAGTAAAGTGTTGTTTTTGAAAATGAAGGGAGATTATTAGCGCTACCTGGCTGAGGTGTCCACAGGAGACGACAAGAAAAAAAATCACCTGTGACTCAAAGGAAGCCTATGACAGAAGGCTTCCTGGCTGTGGCTGAGGAACATGAGCCGCTAGAACTAGACCCTGTCTCGTCACCTGTTTATCGGTTGTGTTTTTCGAGACTTGACATTGCGTCAGTATTTCCTCTGTGGTGGTAAATACTCCCTTTGGTGACGTTCATGGAAAAGAAGTTCAAAATGGACTTCTGCCATTACATTTTATAACTCTACATTCTCTAATGTCAACATTTTATTTAGAAAAAAACTGGTGATATAGAGTAAAAAAATTTCAAATATGTAACATTTTCTGCCAAAAGCAACACAGTCAAAAGAATAACCATATTAAACCAAAAACTAAATTATTACCCGTGTTTTTCGCTGAACAAAACAAACCCATTGAGATCCCACTCAGCAAAGACCAAACAAATCCAGTCCTTCCTCCCTGCTGTTCCTGCCTCCTCTCATTATGGCCATTACTCTTCTTGAATTCCAGTTTGATGCCACCGATCTGCCGTCAAAATACTCCAGCCGTGCAGATAATGCAGCATTTACTGCCTCGACAATTAATTTATCTGACATCTGAGTGCATTAATATTCATTAGTCAGTGCCACTTGTGACAAAGCACCGCCCCCGTTGTGGTGATACAACAGTGAAATGGTTTAAGAATCTGCTACCAGTGGGTTTTTCCTTTTTTTTTTTTATTTGTAAAGACACAGATGATTAGTAACCCCTTTGTCTGTTTGGTTATGATGGCTTCCTGTTAAAGGTCTCCGAGGTCTCTCCTTGTATCTAATGTGTTTACAGTGTGTTTGTAATGTCTGGCTGTCGTCCAGGGTGGTCCATTACAGATGAGTATCTCAGGTACATGAAGGAGGAGGTCAGTGACTAACACCGTTTAACGCTCGGCCTTAATGTTATAAATGTGTGCTTGAAAGAAGTGCTATTACTGTTCACAACACTGCGTAAAAACCTTCAAACAAAGGCTACTGGTCTGTGTGTGAAATTCCTGTTGCTCTTCACATCAAAAGAAAATGTCTCCAACAGCTGTTTACACAGAGGCCGGATAATTATTACATCCATATTTATATTGCATATTTTATACTTGATACTTACATATCTATGCAGATTCAAATGAATTTCCAACATCAACATCAACATTATTATTATTATTATTATTATTATTATTATTATTATTATTATTATTATTATTATTATTATTATTATTATTATTATTATTATTATTATTATTATTATTATTACTATTATTATTATTATTATTATTATTATTTTATTTATTTATTTATTTAAAAAATAAATAAATAAAAATCACTTATTTTGTCCATCAGGAACAGCAAAGTTACAGTAATGATATGAATGACAGTGTATTTGATGACGCATTAACCCATAAAACCCATGAATATACAAGAGAACAGCTGTGGAATAACTGTCCACTGTAGTGAAAGTGCATCAAAGGGTTAAAGCCACGTTTAGTTACAGGTCAAATTGAAATAGGAAGTACTAAAAAGATTCCAGTTTCATTCCTAAAATTCATAGATTAGGTATTAATGCAGGAGTATCAAACTCAGATTTAAAATCGGCCAAAATTGACTGAGAGTCACAGGCCAAAATAATGTTCATTGAATCACTTGTTTCGTAGTGTCTCTTATGTTATATTCTTTATATATTACATAACATGTATTAATTCATTATCATCATGATTAAAATGCATAAAAATCTTAATACAATACATATTTTTGCATATGTTTTGGATATTTTATCAAAGTGTTTGGTTTTTTTTCTGTATTTTAGGTTTTTTTAAAATGTTTTGTATATTGTTTCCTCCACATTTTATGTTTTTTTGTTTCTTTATGTATTTTTGTGAGAAATTTGAGTACAACCCCACCCCCCAATAAAAAAACAAACAATTGACTGATATAAATCATTATTATAGTTTATACTGTATGTGTGTATGTATATATATATTAGTTATCTGCCTCCCCCCTGCCTTGAACGCTCCTGTTGACCATCTTCCTTCCTTATCTTAGCAACTACATCCCAGCACAAAACAAATTCCAACACAAAGTTCACATAAGCAATCAAAGATCTGCATTAAATGTTAAACCTTTAAAGCTCAGTTGAAGTTTCCTTTCCAATGGAACTGCTCATGTTTTCACCATTCTACAGAAAACTCATTATCACGAAGGTCAAAATGATAAAGGAAAATTGGAAAGCGAGGCAAATTACCTGCAAGGTCTCAATGACTGTGAAGTGACATTAATAAATAAAGCCCAGGTTCCAAACTACAGGCAAGGTAAAGAAAAAAAAAAGACTGGATAATCTTCTGGAACCTGTTATATATTGAGCTCAGTATGTACTTTGTTTGGTTTTGTGTTTCGCTTTAAACAGGTTTATAAGACTTAATTATGGTAAAAAAAAAAAAATGAAAAGGGAAACTGCTCTAAAATAAAAAGTAATTAGAAACCCCAAAGTAAAAAAAATAAAAATAAATAAAAGAAAAAATAGCTGTCCTTCATGGTCTGGTATCTAGTGCAGCTGAGAAATGATCCAGAACATTGTTTAAAGAAATAAAGTATTCCAGCCAGTGTGTACATGTGGGTCCCAGAAGGGTTACATTACATGCGTATAAGGATCCTATGTTGGTTTGTCCACAGTTTCCATGGTAACCCCACATGTGTTTGCACATATCACAATGTCTTCATTGTCAATGAACCTGAGTTAAACCTCTCAAGAGTTCACAGACAAATACAATAAAATATTTGACAGTAAATATAGAGCCTGACTCTGGTCACTTTTACAAATATGATAATGTGGTTCCATCCTTAGCCTGAGCACTGACTGGTCTGGACACGCCCCCTTCAGGAAGTGACCAGTCACCATGACAACATCGTATACTGTCATAAATCAGAGTGAATAGTATGTATGGTTGCATTTCTTTGCTGATTATTCTTCTTCTCTGACTCTAACTGGAAAAATACCAACATGAAAGGTTGTGTAGCGCCACCTAGTGTCTGGGAGTGGAACAATGATTCAATAGGGAGCCTAAGTCTCCGCCCCTTCCGGTCGGTCCACTGGGCCTAAGTTCGGAAAAATGAGGAGAAAATAATTATTTTCTGGTCCACTTGACTTTATGCCCTGAATCACACATTTGCTGTACTTCAATTAAAATCATAACCAATGATGTGCGTTTGAGTTTAATACGTGTTTTGTGATTTATTAGCGTGTAAAAATATGTCATTATTTGGACTCTGTTTGGACTACATATCAGACGTCGCATAGCTGACGTCACAGCAGAATCTTTCCCTGCAAACTTTTCTAAACCGTATACCGTCTTTTCTATCTTTCATTTGTAAATGCCTGTGTGTTTTGTGCCGCGGTGTAATCACAACACCATTTCCACATGTTCCCTCTACCGCTTCCCTGCTGACGAGAGCTTGTCCCGCATGCTGGCTCTCACTCGACCAACTATCTCTCCCCCGGAGTAGCTGCCACTTTCCACATGCCCCGATTTAAAGTGGTTTTCTCCACGTTTGATGCTCTTGCCTTCGTCCTGAAAGAAGGAGGTGAAGCTCGCCAAAGTCACAGCCATTTTCAAAGAGTTTGATGGTGAAGCTTGGTGGTGACGTCATACTTGTGAGACGAACGTTGTAGTCCATTACTTACTCTCACATAAAACCTAACGTAACTTTGGATGCCTGTCCAAAGTGAGTGCTTTCTCAATGTGAAAATGTATCTTTAAAATTCACAGACATCATATGTGAAAACCGTAGCACATTTCAAACGGGACCAGAAAATTACTTTTATCCCTCCATTGACTCGCGTTAATTTTTTTATGGAAATCGTCCGGAAATATAATCGCGTCACTTAGGCTCCCTATTCTATTGTTGAAATGTTCACTCACATGTAAACTAAGATTTCTCAGAAACTCCGGTTCAGTCTTTAGCTCAAATACTGACAATAGATGGACTTAGACGTGCATGTAAAAGGGCCTTTGAAGACTAGTATTCCTGGAACATTTTTATTATTCTATGAATTTTCTCCAAACATTGAAATCAGAGCTTTGTATGTCCAATCAGAAAAAAAAAAAATACATATATATATATATATATATATATATATATATATATATATATATATATATATATATATATATATATATATATATATATATATATATATATATATATATATATACATATATATATATATATATATATATATATATATACATATATATATATATATATATATATATATATATATATATATATATATATATATATATATATATACATATATATATATATATATATATATATATATATATATATATATATATATAATTTTCTTTTGTTCAAGCTGAATAAGTAGTTACATGTGGGTATTAGAGCAAAAAAAAATTAAAATCTATCCAAATCACAAATGAGCTAATATGAAAACAGACCGTGCCCATAATTAACAGTAATCACCTCTGATCATGTGAGGACCTCTCCTCAGTTAACCTCAAACTAGTATTTTGTCTTTCTTTGTGGGTTATAGGCAACCATAAAATTACTTTAATTACCATGAAAGTGCTACCGTCTGTGTCGTATCATCTTATTACAAACAGATCATATGTACAAATGGAATTAGTGCTGTATGTGTCCGCAGAAGACAAAGTGTGTTTCTGTTTTCTGAGTAACGTCGTCCAGGGAAACTTGAGTCAGCTGTCAAAATGTCTCTACAACTACAAATAATTCTGTTGGAAAATCAGACGTGAAAAATTCATTTGGCAGACAAGCATGTATTATTCAAAACTATAAAAACAGTAGCTCCTTTTTAAATTGATGTCTTTATTTTTTTTCTAATATTTTTTTTTTTTATTCTGTCAACATAGACATGTACAGTACATTACAAAATGTTAAAGACAACCCCCCCCCCATCATGGCGACCCCCACCCATCACATTCCGGATATGAAAACATACGATACCAATGTTGGAAACAAATATAAATCTTGAAAATATAATTTAACAAAACAAATCATCTTGTTCATATTCACATTATGGCTAATTGTGCTGTACCCTTTTTTTAGACCAGAGAATATGCTGCACCCCCTGCAAATGTATCTTTTTATGTTCTTGTGTCACGTTGAAAGTGCACATATCAGCGACCATGGGCGTCGCACCCATGGGGGATGGTTGTGTTGTGACACCCTCACTTCTCTAACCAGATGATTTCATATCCTCCACTTTTTCCTGAGTTTATATATTATATCGTTACTGGATCCAGGAAACAGACAGAGTTGGTCTCACCTACTTTTTATTTCAGTATAAACAGTTACTGTCGTCACAATCACACCAAACAAACATCAATAACATTTCGGGGCTGTTACAATATCTATGGTTTAAACTGTTTACCCGCCCGGGCGGCACAACAGCATATGTAAATGAAGCGCACCTCAGTTCAGTGGTAATGTAAACAGCTCTTCTTCGTGGTGTTAACAAACAGTCATTAACCAGTAAGTAATGAGAAATGTTACTGTTGTTAAACTAAGTTAACTAAACTATGTCTTGTTCTGTGACATTTACCCTAAGACAGTGGTTCTAGAACTTTTTTCACTCATGTTCCCCCTGAGGAACATATTTTTAGTCGTCTCCCCTGACATGGACAAAACATTTTTGGAAGAAAAAAGAGGAACAGTGTCTGTAAAATCAGTGTCTGATTTTTTTAAAATCCTTTTCATTTCATAATTGTAACTTTTTATCACATAATTTTAACTTATGAATTGAATAAATGTTTAATTGAGGAAAAACACATTTTGCTATTATTTTCGGCCATATATTACTTTTTTATTATAAAAATGTAACCATTAATGGATAATTGTTCGTTAATTTTCTAATGTGCCACAACCTAGAACACCCCCACATTTAAAATGGCTGTGACGCCCCTGTCAGCGACACAATCATAGCAGCAGATATTCCCGATAAAGTGAAAGAAATAAAATAAAACATACCCAAAGGATCTCCTAATAAGGTTGTGGAAGTGAATCCAGTATTTTATAAACATATTATCACATGGTGTGAGCAGCATCAAAAGGCGTGGTGTTAGACACAGTGCATTAAATATTTAGGCGTGTTGAGAAATATAGAAACTAATTTGTGTTGAGTCTCAGAGACAATTGGCAAACGTTAGCTTAAAGCTACAGACTTATATAACTCCTGTGAATACATTTAATGAAAATAAATGTGACAGGTGCTTTGAGTGTAGAGGAACTCAGGAGACATTGTTTCTTAGAACGCAACATAATCATTTTGGGAAGATATAGACTACATTACACCAAGATAATTCTATCCTTCAACATCCTATTTGACACCCAAGCTACTTTTATTACACAATGGATTCCAAACAAATTGAAATTGAAAGTCCAACTCTGAACTTCACAGACTGTAATATTATAATTAGAATGATGTGTGAAAAAGATGATGTGACTACGTTACTGTCGCACAACTCAAAAAATTTAAGCCAATCAATTGCCTCAATTATTTGAAGTTGATGAAACTTAAAAAATACAAGTTTCCAGAACTTAATATTTAGATGCTTATTAAAGTAGACTTAGATTAAAACATTACTTATTAACTTAGTATTCTAAGGTTCTGTCAGTCCTACTGGGAGACTAAGTCAGGGTTCAGTGTCTTTGTCCAAGGACACTTGGACATGTGGACAGACAGAGCTCTACCAACTGAACCACAGCCACTGAATAAAATTAATGTGTTTTGTGATTGGAATTTTTTTGGTGTAATAGATATTGGTGGTTATTTGCAGTGTTCTGAAATTATATTTCATCATCTACTACATCAGTTAAGTAAAATGTTTTTTTTCAATCATCCTTATTTGAAACAATAGAACTAATAGAATAATATCATTCTCAGCATTTAATGATTAATTCCAGTCAGTTGAACCTCATCTATGTTTTTAAGTTATATTCACTTATATCCACAATAGTTATATAATATATTAGGTGGAAGTACTTAAAAAGAAATGTTACAGCATTTAAGTTAGTAGTATTATTTCTGAAACTGAGTATTCACAACTGAATATATTTAATTATTCTGAACATTCAGGTTTACAGTGTGGTAAAAAAAAGTCTGATGCATAAACAGTAGGTTCTTAGTTTAAAGCTATGACACAACGCATGGCCCTGGAGAAAACCACATATATGATTAAAAATCAGAGGTGTTAAAAATACTCATATTCTGTACTTAACTAAGTGCTACATGTGAAAAATACTCTGGTAAAAGTAGAAGTACTGATTCAACTCCTCTACTTAAATAAATTGTAATAAAGTACAGAAGTTAAAAGTAAAACTATATATTTTTTTCCATCCATGAATGAAATAATACTTATTTTACCTGGAAAAATCTGAAAAGTTTCAAAAGTGTCAAAAGTTACTGTGTTGAAACTGTGTTTGATAAGGTCACAGTACTCACTTTTGTGGATATGGGCAGAAAATGTAGGAAAAATTGAGATTGAGGGTTAAGGGAGGAGTTGGAATTGGCCCCAAGTGTCTGCAGTCGTCTTGGGGGAGTTGTTATGACTCTGCCTGCAGAACATTCTGGAGTTCCTGCCTGGTCTGAGGTCTGGGTTCTCCCACTGACAGAGCTCGTCCCAGTTGGTTCCACACATTTGTTTTTTGTGTGTTTTATCGTGTCTATATATAGAGACTATTACCCCTTTATTTCAACAACTACACTGGTAGAACTGCTAATGTTTTTTTTTTGTTTGTCTGTTAGTTAGTTAACAAGATAACTATAAAAGTAATGGATGGATCTGGATTAAATGTACAGTGTAGGTTGGTAATGAGGAGATCTGGATAACATTACATTTTGGTGGTGATCCAGAAGAGATCCTGGATTCTCCATTTACTGTAATATAAAATTTATTCTTTTTTTTTTCTTTGCAAATGTAAATGTTTTCATGTAGTTTCACTTAAACAAAGTACAATTTCACAAAAAACTGAAACAAATATGAACAACATGAAATGTCTTAAGAGAAGAAAGTATCATTTTAATGATATTCCACCTGTTACTAAATGTTTTGTGTACTTCTAAGATATAATATACACATGTACGTGAAAAACTAAAGCCAAATAATGTTAAAATGACACATGTATTTCAGTTTGTTTACACTATTCACATTGTTTGAGAGGATGGTTCATCATGTTAATTGACCTTTTTTTCCATCTAAAACATGGACAACAGTTTAGGGTTGATTATTATTTATATATTTTTATTTTACTAGTCTGGCCCATGTCTGATCAAATTCAGCTGAATGTGACCCCTGACGCTCCTTATTTACATAACGACCATCCATGTGTCCATTGTGACTCCAACTGTCACTTGAGACTCAAATTGAAATCAAACTCAGATCCTGAGCAAAAATAAACCAAAATTGAAAGTGTTGCGTTTTCATTGCTCCGAGTATATATCCAAAAGTTCAATAAAGATGTTAAAAAAAATTGTTATGTATGTTACAGCACCTCTTAATCTCTGGAGCTCCAACATCACAGTGAATATATTTCTGTTAAAGGTGTGAGGTTGTTAATCTAATGGAGTCCCATCTGACTGTGATTTAATTCCATGTCAGGTCTATCCTTGGCTCTGCTCACTTATTTTTATGAATTCAACATTTATCCCTCTCAGAGTGATTAATTCGACTTCACCAACAGACTATATAAAATACCTAAAATAAAGATAATTAATATATTTAAGTGAAATACGCCAACACATGGTCAGTCCATAGTGAGGACCTGGGCTCCTTAGCCCACATGTCCTGTGACATTTAACCAGCTCATGCATATTTTGTTCTTAATTGGAAACTGCTGTTAAATCCATAAATGTAATAAGTGCGAAGCTAAAAAGTACAGAATCTGATTTATGGCCTTGAACAGTGCGGTGACCAGGTGTCCTACTTTACAACAGACTCCAGTGGTTTTATTTTATTTTAAATGGTCTTATGTCCCACATTTTCAGCAGGTATGTAGCTTTTCATCAAAATTAATCATACGTTTTAATAAGGTTTTCAGATAACTATCAAAAATAAATTGTGGATTTGTGGTAATTTCCTTCTACTAAAAATACATTAATATTAGGTGTTGATTAATGGAATATATAATATTCATTATATACTATTATATTGACTCCCTGATGGAGGCTATGATGCCGAAACGTGTTGGGGTTTTTATATGATTATGATTATATGATTTTTAATAGTTTTTTGTAACCAAGCCAAGTTAATAAAGGCTTTTTTAATTTTCACTTATAAGAGAGTGCCTTGGAATTTTTTCTTTCTTTTTTTGTCATTGTATTTTCCCATCCAATAGAGCACCTCTAATTATTATTGCTTATTTTGAGTCCAGGTAGCGCTCCTTAAGGAAACTTTTTTAGGTTATATACTATTATATATTGATGCACCGATCAGCATTTTTTGGCCTAATCAGCAAAAAACTTGATCTGGCGATTGCCGATCACTACCGATCATGGAAGGAATTTTACCTAGGTTTGGATCCCTCGATGAAATTATTTGATCGTTACATTTAGGGCTGCATCGATTAAATATTTTTGTAATCGAGTATTCTGTGGATTTTTTTCATCGATTAATCGAGTAATTGGATGAATTCCACTTTTTTTAAACCCTTTAACTTCTGATGCATCATTGGTGAGTGTTCTATATGTATGAGTTATTCTAAATATATATAATTCTGAACATACAATAGAGCAAAACAAAGCAGTGAGTGAGACTAAAAATAAACAGTTCAGGATCTGTTTGTTTTTGCTATGGTTTCCAGTTTTGTTGTGATTTGTTGTGATTTTTTTTTCCCCCCACTGTATCTTTATAAACTGGAAAATTGGAATCGAACCAAGTGCCAGAAAGCATTTGAACTGAGTTCTTTAAGAGCCTGAAAAAAACCCGCTGGGTCAAAATTCAAATAGTTGTTGTTTAATGTGTTCCAGTTCACAGTCAATGTTCAACATCCTAAACTGATGGACATTCGGAGCGTCTTCAATTTCAACTGTCTTTGTCTTTTCTCTGTTATTCCACCTGTTTTGACCCTAAAACACAGTAAAACTAAACCCCTGAAGAAAAGGAACACAAACACAGACTCAAAGCAGCACATTTACCAGTTAAAGGGTTAAATTAGATCAATCAATAAACGGGGATGAGAGACGACTGAGGTGTTTTGAGTTGTGTGTGAACAGGCGCCTGGATATGTGAAGCAGATGTTGCAAAATAATTACACTATCTTGGTAAATTTGCTAAAAATAAACACAACAGGTGAGGCTACATGCTAACAGATGCTAGTACTCACCAGTTAGCAAAACATAGCACCTCTGTCAAAGTGCCATTGAAGTGTGGTTGCGTTCGGTTCAGGTGTTGTAGCAAATATGGCAGTGCTAGGCTAATGCTAAAGCTATTTTGCCATGTGCACTGTTGTCTGTCTTACGCAGCATAAAATGGTCCCAAACTTCTATTAATTCACTCATAGAAAATGGTCACTAGTAATAACAATATATACATACAATAATAAATGAACTAAGACCGACTATATGAGTCACTCAGATGTATTACATGGGTCATGGAACACACACATCACTCACGGAAATCACATATGACAGCTAACAATGCTAGCTGCTAGCATATTATCCTATTAGCTTCAACAACACACCGGCGCTAAACAGCATTAGCTTATACAGTAGAACATGCTAACATCTACCCAAACTGTACTGTGTTATTTATCTCACCTTGTGGCATCTACACTAAGTAATAAACCAGGAATAGATGAATAAAAAAGAGAAAAAGAAGCGGAGATGGCGAACATGGCACGGTTACCTACAACACAGCGGCTAATAAAACACGCGTTCATAACTGCCTTAACATCAGTGGTGCGTTCAACAGCGTGGGACATTTGAAAACTTACAGAAAAGGAGTTATTCCTGAACAAATATAACCAAGCAATCAAATAAACAATTAAACTGTGTGGGCTTTCTAACAATTAACTATTATTAACTAGTTTAACACAATAATTTTGACAGACTGCTCAAATGAGTCATTTAAGTCAGAGATTCTGCTCTGACAACTAAGGTGAAAGTCAATTAAGTCAGAGATTCTGCTATAACAACTAAGGTGAACTTGGACCTGTTAAGACCAAGAAGTTTATGTTCTATGGACCTTTTTTTCTGTGAAGAACCCAAAGAGGGTTATTTATTTCATAAATAGTGTTATTTATTTTCTGACTTTTGTTCTGTGAAGAATCCAGAAAGGGTTATTTGATTGTGGCTTTCTGGAAAACAATAAATGTTTACATGTAGGCACTCCTGCATTCATCACACTTTTTCTGTTACAAACTGACCCCGGCCCCTCATCTGAGAAGGGAAAAGTTATGTGGCCCTCACAGGAAATAGTTTGAGGACCCCTGGTGTACATGAAAAGTCGTGTTTGGTGTGGTCATAGCATTAGTAAACAAAAAATCAGTGCAGTTTTTATAACTAGTGTTGATCGATCCTAAAATATCAATACCTACGATACTGGATCTTTCTGATCTAAAATCGATTCTCAATTTAAAATATGGATACGTGTAATACTGGTACCATCTGCAGGTAAAATAAATAACAGCCCATGAGGTAATATATATACATAATATGAGGTTTCACATCAGAGTTGATTCAGTCACACACATTAAATCCATCACATTCTTAAAGCCTGATATCTAACCTTCAGAATACATTGCGTGTTTTTTTTCCCCCAAGGTTTGAGGATATATGACAGTTCACCTCTTCGATAACGTGTCTTATATTATGTTTCATATAAACACAGTCTTTGCTCCACCTTTGGCTTGATGGAATCTGTCTCCTTTTAAATTCCATTTGTCTTATGATTTACATTCTTTCTGTCCATTTCCTTCCTCTCCATTTATCATTTTCTTATTTTTTTTTACACAGCGGCAGGAAGTGAGTGGAAATGTAAAATTTTAGCTATCTGAAACACACACACGCCACGCAGAAGCATCTTACATCACTTGTTTTGACTGAAACAATGATATGATGGTAGAAGATTAGGAGGAAAAACTGGCAAGATAGTGTTTTTTTTCTCACATAAATTCAGCAGCACTTATCTCATTTGCAGAGTGTAATATAGCAGAGAGTATTTTACAAAAAAAAGTGTTTTCCCACATTTCTTCATTCCAGTTCATTTAGTTGTTCATAAGATACAATGGTGTGAACGACGGTAGTGCACAAAAAGAATCAATTAAGTGTAGAGCAAATTAAAAAAAGCCAGGGGATCTGTGTTAGGGGGGCACAACTGTGGAATAACTGGATTAAAATGTAAAAAAAAAAAAAAAGGCTTCTTCAATTTGTGCATTTAAAAGGATGTATAAAACTTGTAGAATAACAAAATACAGAAGATTATTTGAATAAGTGGAAATGTAGTTAGAATACAGAATAATGCAGAAAATAACATTAATATAGACGATCATGATTAGAAGATATTATCATATTTATTAACTAGAAAACCACTGAGAGAGCACAAACCTCCACCAAAGCAGACTTCCCCCTACGAAGGAAAGTAGGTTATGATTTTGTTTGTTTGTCTGTCTGTCTGTTTTTGTACAACGTAACTCAAAAAGTGATGGACGGATTTCCATGAAGTTTTCAGGATAGCTTTGGAATGACTTATTTATTATGACTTATCTAAGTGATGTGGATCACTTAGATTTTTACATGGTGGTAAATGGAGAATATAATACCTTTTTGAGTTATGTTGTACACAGACAGACAGACAGACAAAACAACGGACAGATAAATGCAGACAAAAAACATAACCTCTTTGGCGGAGGAGACAAACTGTGACTTTATGCATTTTTAAAAAATCTAATATTTAGAACTTTTTGAAAATGTCATGACTTTTTATGACAATTGTGCTTTTTTTTAATTTTTCTTAAATTTCCTGCCTATATCCACAAAACTGAGTAACTGTGACCTGATCAAACACAATTTCAACACAGTAACTCAATTATTAAAGGGTTTAATTTTGATACTTTTGAAACTTTTCTGATTTTTCCTGGTTAAATAAGTATTATTGTGTTCATGGCAAAAAATGTAGTTTTACTTTTTACTTTTGTACTTCATTACAATTGAGAAATTGTACCTTTTTTTTTTTTTAACTTTTACTTAAATAGAGAAGTTGAATCAGTACTTTTACCAGAGAAATTTTTCACATAAGTAGCTGTACTTCTACTTAAGTACAGAATGTGAGTACTTTTAACACCTCTGCAGATGACAAGGCTACATGATGACCCTGGTTCCACTGGTGCTAATCTACATGGGCGTCGCACCCGTGGGGGATGGGGGTGTTGCGACACCCCCACTTCTCCACCCAGATGATTTCATAGCCTCCACTTTTTCCTGAGTTTATATATTGTATCGTTACTGGATCCAGGAAACAGACAGAGTTGGTCTCACCTACTTTTTATTTCAGGATAAACAGTTACTGTCGTCACAATCACACCAAACAAACATCAATAACATTTCGGGGCTGTTACAATATCTATGGTTTAAACTGTTTACCCGCCCGGGCGGCACAACAGCATGTGTAAATGAAGCGCACCTCAGTCCAGTGGTAATGTAAACAGCTCTTCTTCGTGGTGTTAACAAACAGTCATTAACCAGTAAGTAATGAGAAATGTTACTGTTGTTAAACTAAGTTAACTAAACTATGTCTTGTTCTGTGACATTTACCCTAAGACAGTGGTTCTAGAACTTTTTTCACTCATGTTCCCCCTGAGGAACATATTTTTAGTCGTCTCCCCTGACATGGACAAAACATTTTTGTAAGAAAAAAGAGGAACAGTGTCTGATTTTTTAAATCCAAATTTATATCAGTTTTTTTAATCTAATAATTTTGACTTTTTATCTCATGATTTTGACTTTTGAATTGAATAAATCTACAATTGAGGAAAAACACATTTATGTCATTATTTTCTGCCATATAGTACTTTTTTAAACTAAAAATTTAACCATTAATGGATAATTGTTCGTTAATTTTCCGATGATAGGTTCAGAAAATTTTGCTCATGTGCTACAACCTAGAACAGACATTTTAAATGGCTGTGACGCCTCTGTTAATCTCGTATGTACAGCTACTCAGAGTATAGCCAAGCAACAACAGAGCTTTTCAGTGCTAAACCTAAAGCCTGCCAAATGATAATAAAATGAAAAGGTTACAGTGCAGCGTATTGTTGTGTTTTACAGGATGCTGACAAAATAATCCTAGAGATAATGAGACTGTGGGAGCTGTTGTTTTGTTGGAAGCCCCAGTGTGTTTCAGACAATATGACAAAGAACACAGGCTTATGAGTTAATGTCTGGCCTTCTGACATTATGCTTGGAGGGTTTGCACTCTGACGGGGGGAGGGAGGGGAGGAGAAGGATGGGGGGTGGGGCTCTACAGTGACTCTGCTTTCATTATTGGGATAAAAGCAAATAGAGTAAACAGTAATAAGGTAATAATAATAATAAGTCAGTGTTTTAACGTGCACAACCATCTGGTCATGTGACCTGAACTGTAACCTGAGCTGGACCTTGTTATTAACCATGTCCAATGTGACATATTAACCCTCAAAGACTCAAACACAAACCACATCTACTGAACTGTTTAATAACTACTGAACCATTAAACCATGTTGAATAACATCAATGCACTGGGAAAAAAAAAAGACGAAATCTAAATCTTACTGTGTGTCTCATTTCACTTGAAATAAGACATACGCTGCCTATCCCAAAAAAAAAAAAAAAAAAAAAAAAATAGTCACACATGCAATACTTGACTGCATCACCATTATAGCAGAATTACACTTGATTTAATTAAACTAATAGTGCAGATCATTCCATGGGTAAATACTTCAGTGGTTAATAATGTTTCAGCTGGAAGAAATTATTTCATCTAACTGATGCAGTAAGTGTCCTCTCATGTCTGTAATGTCTAACAGGTTGGACACCACCAGGTTTAATCAGGGTCAACAGGCTTAAGAGAGATTACTTCAGGGACCATAACACATCATTTTCACACAAAACTTAGCCTCCAAAAAGTCCAGACTCTAATTTGGGATGATGAAGAGTTGATGCAGTGGTCTGATCATCATCATCATCTCGTCATTGGAACCCGCTTTATCCTCATTAGAGTCATGGGGGTCACTGGGGGCCTAATCCAGCTCCAATGGGTGAAGGCGGGGTACACCCTGTATGAGTCTCCAGTTCATCTCAGGGCTGAACATATATAGACAAACAATCACTCTCACATTCACACCTATGGGTAAATTAGTTTAACCAGTTAACCTATCAGTGCATGTGTTTGGATGGTGGGAGTACCTGGAGAAAACCCACACAGAAAGGTCTGGAGTGGGATTTGAACCATGCACGTTTTCGGAGCAGCCATAGGTCAGTCGGTAGAGCGGGTCGTCCGGTAACTGAAGGGTTAGTGGTTCAAATCCTGCTCTGTCCTAGTCAGTCTGTTATGTTCTTGGGCAAGACACTTTACCCTCCTGCCTTCAGTGTCACTCACACTATTGTATGAATGTTTGGTGGTGGTCAGAGGGACCGTAGGCGTAAAATGGCTGCCGCGCTTCCGTAAGTTTGCCCTAGGGCAACTGTGGCCATGTATGCAGTTTACCGCCACCAGAGTGTGTATGTGAGAGTGAATGAATAATGTGAAGTGCCTTAAGTGGCCAACAAAAAACTATATAAATCTAATCCATTATTAATATTATTATTATTGATCCAGTGTCTTTCTTGCTGTGAGGCAAAAATTAATGCAACTATGGAAGGAAAAAAAATACAACATTACGTGGGAAAAAAACGTCAAAGTAAATGCCTACTGTAATCAGTCAAATACTGCACGTGCGACAGTTTGTTTGGATAAGGCAGTGTATTTACCTAAGAGTAACTTTTAGGTGAAAAATAAATAACTTAGTTTTAGACAATAGACTTTGAAAACTTCATCTTACCAATATAATTATCAATATAATTTTACCAATCTTCCCATTATAATTACTCTGTCATTCCTTGGTGGAGTAGTGTAATCTTCAGTGGGTTTTTTTGTTAGCGACAAAACATCTGTTATGAACGGATTTGGCTGAAATTTCAGGAAATGCTGATATATGAACATCTTGTATTCGGTTCACTTTTCATTTGTGGGGGTGGGGGCTGATCGAATTTTCTATATGTTACATTAGGGGGGCTGTGGCTATGGTGATCCATTGACCAAAGGGTTGGCAGTTCGTTTCCTGGCTCTGGCTGTTCACATGTTGAAGTGTCCTTGAGCAAGACACTGAACCCAGTAGGACTAACAGAACCATAGAAACCTAAATGTGAATGGGTGAATATTAGGTTAATGCAAAGCGCTGTGAGCAATATGAAGGGGGAAAAGCGCTATATAATAATAATAATAATAATAATAATAATAATAATAATAATAATAATAATAATAATAATAATAATAATAATAATAATAATAATAATAATAATAATAATAATAATAATAAAAATGGATTAGATTTATATAGTGATTTCCAAGGCACCCAAAGCGCTTCACATTTGTGTTCCATTATTCATTCACTCTCACATACTCCCTCTGGTGGTGGTAAACTACATATGTAGTCACAGTTGCCCTGGGACAGACTGACAGAAGCGTGGCTGCCATTTCGCGCCTACGGCCGCTCTGACCACCACCCAACATTCATACTCATTCATACACTAGTGTGAGTGACACTGGAGGCACGGAGGGTAAAGTGTCTTGCCCAAGGACACAACAGACTGACTAGGACTGAGCAGGAATCGAACCGCCAATCCTTTGGTCAATGGACGACCTGCTCTACCAACTGAGCCACGGCTATGAGTTCAGTCCATTTACAAACTGGAAACAAACAAACAAAAAAAACATCTTAAACATGTACTTCACATTATGTATTACTCTATTTGTATTTATTTATTTGACAGAATTTCCACTGACTTTTTGCTGCTGGCAGAAAAAAAGCAACTCTGTCAAAGAAATATTTCTTCACATATGTCACACTTTTTACAGTTGCTGGAAATAACCTAACAATCTCCATGGTATATATACTCTATACACATCCAATGGGACTAACAAATTATTCTTTTTTTCCCCCACAATTTGCACCTTGTTTAACACCTTTACATTTTCACATCCTTTGCGAAGGAAAAAAAAAATCCAAGTTGTGAAGGCTTTACATCAACTCATCTGACTGCTGTCTTCTGCTAAATGTAGACAAACTGCAGTGTGGATTAGCTGAGAGGAAACTTGAGTGCAAATTGCTCCACTTAATGGTTTGACATTTGTGTAGCAGCTTAGCAACTCCATGGGATGGGAAACAGACTGCTGCTGCTTGGCGTAAGTCTCCTAAAATAACATAAATACCCTAATTAGATACCATACTATGAAAGAACGACTCAAACAACTACTTAGTAATATGGCTTTCTGCTCTTAACACCCAAAGCCTCAACCTGATAAGTCAACTACACACTGCTATAGCGCTTTTCACCTCAAACAGCCTTCAACTACGATAAGGTCAGAGTCGACAAAATGGGTCACAGTGCTCTTTAAGATCCAGGAATGTGCTCCTAATTTTAATACTTGTGGAACATTGGAAGAAGTCACGGGTAGAGACAAAATTAATCCCAGTGTGAGACAGCTCAATATGCTTCCAATTCCTTTAAAAAAAAAAAATCCTGTATTGTTACAGTTGAAGGGGAAGACTTTTATTGGGCCAGTTTCATGACATAATAACAGGCAGCTTAAAGAATATTATAGTAGAGGAGACAGAGAGGGCAGCGGTCCTCACCCATGCTTTCATTCGCCAAAAAACGTATCCTCCACAGAACCACAGTGAAACATGGCAGATAAAACAAATTACGTTAATCTGCATCTGGTTCCTGTCAGGTGCTGGAAGTTAGCACGCTTAGTTTTTATTTACTTTCTCAACATACGCTCAAACTGCAGTTCCTCCTAGAATGAGAATACTTCCACTAGACACCTGGATTTAAAACACCACCTGGCTATAACACTATAAATATTATATTACTCACAGTCTGCATGTGTGTACGAGTTTAAATAATATATATTTAATAAAAAATTTAATAGTACAAGCAAGAACAAGTTTGCGAAAGTTGGTTTAATATAGTACTACTGTGTTGGAAAATTATCAGAGATATAAGTGTTAATGCATAGATGTACTCTTTGGAGTTTAAAGGTGACTTTAGAGGTGATCACAGTGAAGCAATTTACACAGCAGGCATGCAGGTGACAATCGCGGGGGAAGGAAAAACACAGAATACAAGCCTCCAGGGGAAACCGACACCCAACAACTCTTCCAATGGACAGATAACATCTGAAGAAGGAGGGGTCGATGGGAAGGTGTTATAAACTGTGTGTCTGAGCCCCCCCCCCACCCATCCCTTTAGTGTTTCATGACCCCTCTTGGGTCGTGGATGCTCAAAGACTCAGACTGGACTTTTCTGACAAGTGACTTTGTCAACTTAAAAGTAATCTTATGCTGAAATATTCCGTAATACTGTAACTGATTGTAAACTATGATTGTGATATTAAATTAATGAAAAGACAATGAGAAGACTCAAAGAGGTTTATCTTAACCAACTGCTTAGGTTATAAATATAATTTGATTAGAGTTAAATATGCTTTCTTAATAATTATATAATTGGTATTAATTAATAAGTTTTTCCCAATACACTACTATAAAAAAAAACTTCACTCTTTGAAGAAACTTTTCCCTACAAATGGGCAGCCACTAAAAAAAATAGAAAATAAAAAACAAAGAAAACTTTATCTCTCTCCACATATACATATATATATATATATATATATATATATATATATATATATATATATATATATATATATATATATATAGTATATATATATAGTATATATGCATTATGACTAGGAATCTTAGTTGAAAGGTCAATACAACACACTTCTTAATACAGCATCTACAATCCAAGATATTAAAGTTACATGAGTGGCAGCTCATGATGTGATAGTCAAAGTCAAAGTCAACTTTATTGTCAAATGTTCCATATGCACAACATACAGCACAGATGAAATTACATCTTCTCAACCCTTGTGCAAAAGGGTTGGGCATCGTAGTAGACAAGGTTATAAATAAACGTCACATATCAATGGTGAGTTTAAACCCCTTCTGTTGATGTGTACATACCTGATGAAAACTATTTTTGCTGATTTGACTTCAACGTGAGTGGCTGAAGCGACGCGTCAGTCGAGATGACGGACAGACGGCCGTGGCTCAGTTGGGAGAGCGGGGTTGGTGGTTGGTGGTTCGATTTCACTTTATCTTCCTTGCCTCCAGTGTCACTCACACTGGTGTATGAATGAGTATGAATGTTTGGTGGTGGTCAGAGGGGCCGTAGGGGCTAAAATGGCAGCCATGCTTCTGTCAGTCTGCCCCAGGGCAACTGTGGCTACATATGTAGTTTACCACCACCAGAGGGAGCATGTGAGAGTGAATGAATAATGGATCAATAATGTAAAGCGCTTTAGGTGCCTTGAAAAGCGCTATAGAAATCTAATCCATTATTATTATTTTCCATCTAATCACATGTAAGT
Source organism: Siphamia tubifer (assembly GCA_020466265.1). Classification (NCBI taxonomy): domain Eukaryota; kingdom Metazoa; phylum Chordata; class Actinopteri; order Kurtiformes; family Apogonidae; genus Siphamia; species Siphamia tubifer. The sequence goes on along the minus strand of CM035798.1, from coordinate 14,586,912 downwards.
ATTTTAGATAAGGCCCCTCCTGTGATAATGGATCAGATGGTAGGCCTATTGTGAGACAGTCAGAGTATCTGTCAGCAGCACTGTGTTGTAAAAACCCACATTTACAGCACCAGATATTTTAATTTAAACACATCAACTTTTCAGACAACAATCCATTACATTGTTGGGGATGGTTTCAGTGTACTAACAAGACAATTGTTAATGCAAATGAACTTTCCAACACCCAGGGGAGAATTCAAATGTCTATCAGGTCAAAAAAAACTTTGAGCTGCCTGGAGTGGTGGAAAAATAAATCAGCAGTATTTCTTCTGTTCTTGTTGAGTCCTGGTAACCTTGGACACGGGTGGATAGGGTGAAACTTCAGAGGGATTATTTTGGCCAAAACAAACCTTGTGCTTGAATGAAAGGATACACTTAAAAAAGGATACGAATATATATATATATATATAATTATTTGTACAAATTTGAATTAAGGCATCACAATTGTGAAGCTGCCTTAAAAACATAGCAATGAAATGTTCTTTATTTTACACATTTTTAGTCATTAGAGCAAACGAACGTGAATTCTGAAGGTATAACTGGGTTCATTTGGACTAAAAATACAGCTGGTGAGTGTTGTTAGTTTATTAATATAGCAGATAAATTTGAATTCATTTGTACATAGGTCACTAAACGAAGGGTTTAAGTAGACAAAAATACAACTGTGTGTTAGAGCAGTGGACAGATGAACACACACAGTTTAATAAAAAGCAAAAAAAACATCAACACTTGAACTCACACATGGTATGAATTAGTCAGTGAAACATGGTGTTATTTGAAGTGCAACAGTTCCAATAACTGATGCTCATTACTGTATGGGTGGTGCAGTGGCACAAGGCATGAAGCACTTCTACCACCAAAGCTCGAGGCTGAAGTCCCTGCTCATGTTATAAAGCTATGATGTGCTTCAGCAGGGGTGTCAAACTTATTTTAGTTTAGGGGCCACATTCAGCCCCTGAACTAAGCCATTGATATAAATAAGATTAAAATGTATGAAATAATGTCAACACCATTTTTTTTCTGTTTTTGAGAGGGGAAAAAAAAATAAATTCTGCAACAAAAATGGTTACATCTACAAATTGTACGTGAATAAATATGAACAACCTGTAAGTTGTTAAGAAAAGTAAAAGCAATGTTGACGATATTATACTTTATCATTTATACATGTGCATCACAACTTACTGTTCACATTAGATCTATAAATATTCACTGTATGCATGCATGGGTGCATTTGTTCATGTTATTTGTTATTTTGTGAATACTTATTAGTTTCTGTTGCTGCTTATTTTTTGTTTAATTTTTTTACGTTGTGTTTATTTTATTATTTTTCTTCAATTGTGTTCTGTTAGTGTCTTACTTTGTTCATGTTACATATTATTTTGTTAATTTTACTGATCATTTTGGCAGTTTTTGTTCATTTTGTTGCTTAATTTATCTTATGTTATTTTTTTTTACTGTGGAATTGCTTAAGTCTCAGGAGTTAAAGGGTTACATGCAGAGGGCAAATTTCATTGTACAGTGGATAATGACAAATAAAGTACTTTTTACCTTTATTTACCTACTTTATTTGTACCCGTAGGTAATTTTTTTTTGCAAACAGGGTAAATGCATTTGGCATTACAACAAAACACACATGGAACCTGTTAGACAGATACCTGTCAAGACAAGACAAAGGCAAAGACAGGGCAAAAAAAAAAATATAAAAATTGTCATTATGCTGATAATGACAACTTGAAATTGTTATCTTTATTTTAGTTTAAAAAATAGCATGAAAATATGGAGATATTTACATTTTCAAACTATAATGTAACAATAAAATGTGAAAAAACCTGAATGAACAACATGAAATGTCTAAGGAAAATTCAGTACAATTTAAAAAAAATGTTCAAGAAATCATTACGTGCATTTTTATTTAGGACTTATGGCTGCAATTGAGGGGAGAAAAAAAGGGAAAAGAGTCATGTATGTGCATGAGTATGTATGTATGTGTATATATATTTATGTATTTTTTTTCTTTTTCCTCTACCTGCTTGATATCATAAATTGTGTAGCTTAAGATGCATATTAGACAAGCATTAATACACTTTGCTTCGTCTTTTTCAGTCAAATTCTTTATTGTTCTTTTCTTTTGCTGCTTTGAAGTGAATATATGACTGTAATAAACTAAACTAAAAAAAAAACTAAACATATGTTATGTATGTAAGATATGTTGAAGCATAACATTGTTAAAATTGCATTTATTTCTCCTAAGACATTAAAGGTTATTCACATCTTTTTTTTTTATTTGTATAGTTTGTAAAAGAAAATAGTTTCATAAATTAATGGGAGTGTTTTTGCACTAAATCAAAGACAAAAGTTTGGAGTTAATATTTACATGCTACATATATCCTTTACTAGTCTGACCACTGGAAATCAAATTGGTCTGAATGTGTCCCCTGAACTAAAGTGAGTTTGAGACCCCCTGCTCTAATATACAGTATCATTCCTTTATTATTTGACAGGAGCTTCACTTCAGCATCAACCTGCCACAGCAAAAAAATATTTGAGCATTTACCAAGGTCAGGAATAAGCCCATTTTCACTAACCTAGATTCATTCTTCATGTGTTTGATACAACTAAATCCTTTTGCAATGTCGAGGAGAACACTTTTTGCCTCGCCCACCCCGACACATTTATGACTCCCCAGAAAGTTTCTATGTTACAGCTAATTCTCTCCTCGACATGACTGCCTAAACTATGTTTCAAAGCCACTGCCGTACTGCCAGGAATAAGTCTGGTGGTGAACAAAATCCTGTTATTTACAGTCATTTGGCCTAAAATAGTCTAGTTTGGGGATTTTGACACTAAAAAAAAGGAGTAAATGAGGCTATAAAAGCTTGCCTTACATAAACTCACTGTAATAATAAGAACATGACCTCAGTGTCCTCCGTGGTCACCAGGCCTCGCCCCACTGTCCTCTATCCTACAAGGACCTGTTAAGTATAAAAATTTAATTTACAAGCTGCCAGACCAGCCACTGGCAATCCAGCGGTGATATAATCAACTATGAGTCCGTCCAAATCCTAAAGTGATTGGACGCTGTGTGGAGCAAAGAGAAAATGCCAAAAAAGGTAGGTTTATGTCGGCGCATCCGTTTTTTTCTTTTCAACACAAGCGGGACGAAAGCAACATAAAGAACAGAACAATGACGAACATGTGCCCGGCAGGCATACGAAAAAACACAAACCTTTCCTGTCCGTGCTGCTGGGGACCTGCAGTGTGTTGATGCCCTTGGCGATCTCCTGGTTGGTGGTTTCCTTGGCGACCACTGAGCCTTTGAGCTTACTCTTTGGAGCATCCAGGGCTTTTAACTTCTTGGCATGTTTGGTCCCCTTGTAGTGGGCCAAGGCCTGGCTCTGCAACGGGAACAAATAACAGGCTCGATTTAAAGCAATAGAAAGAAGCAGCGCACACGGCCAGGACTGACTGAAGCAAAAGAAAAATGAATATGAGGGAATACAATCAAGAAAGTCTTAAAAGGCGTTGAATTTGTTGTTCTAAAAATAAGGTTTTAATTGACATTAAAATGTCTTTTTCAAAAGTCTTAAAAATGTTGACACATAAGAGAGATTTATGTTAGTTTGAAATAAAAAAGAATTAAAAAAGTACATTTAGGCTGTGTATAAATGTGGGTGTAGTATTCCTTTAACTATACTTAGTTGTGTGTTTATATGGTGTGTGTGTGTGTGTGTGTGTGTGTGTGTGTGTTATATTCAAAATGTCAAAGTTATGCTTCTTTGATGCCAATGGTTCATAAATGTCGCAGCAAATGGACCAAAAAGTCATGTTCTGTTTGTATTCAGGCATGTATTGGCAAAAATATATTAACTAATACTTTATATATAATTATTAAGTAAGCATATTTAACTCTACTCAAATTATATTTATAGCCTAAGTGGCTAAATTAAATTAATGTCTTTTCATTAATTTAATATCACAATTATTGTTTATAATCAGTTATAAGATAAGATAAGGTAAGGTAAGATAAGATAAGATAAGATAAGTAAAGTTAAGATAAGTAAAGTTAAGATAAGATAAGATAAGATAAGATAAGATAAGATAAGATAAGATAAGATAAGATAAGATAAGATAAGATAAGATAAGATAAGATAAGATAAGATAAGATAAGATAAGATAAGATAACCTTTATTGATCCCACAGTGGGGAAAGTTCACTGTTACAGCAGCTCCAGAAACAATGGAAAAATAGTACAAATTCAATACAAAACACACGGAAAACTAAATAAATAATAATAAAATAGTAATAATAATAATAACAAATTGCACATGTATTGTAATAGGATTACAAAATATTTCAGCAAGATTAAAGTTACATAGTCATGAGTCCTAAGTCCATCCAGACCGTTGACACTTTGTTTAAAAGCCGACTCAAAACCCACCTGTTCAGAAAACGGACCCTCACCTCCCTAATGCTACGTCCACACCAACTAACAATGCGTCTCAGGCATGAGATTAAATGTGATTTCCACAAGTGACAGTAACAGTAACAGTAGAAAGTGTAATAATATTTCAAGAAAAGATCTTAAGTCTTAACATAAAATATTAATTTGCTTCATGTTGAAACCATTTCAATAAAGTGCTTTTATAGTTTTTTTTAAGAGTTAATGGTTGTGGCCTGGACCTGCTTCTAACATATGAGCCCTCTCTGACCCTCAGGTCCTCGTGTAGCAAGTTTTAATTGTATCTAGAGTTCACACCAAAACACATTCAGTTTTTATTTCCTCAAACTATGGAACAGTCGACCTGAGGATCTGAGGTCCGCTGCCAGTGTTCATATTTTTAAGGATAAACTGAAAACCTACCTTTTTAACTTAGCTTTTAGTTAAATGTTACTCTAAACATTATTTCATTCTGCCATTTTATGTATTTTATTACTATTATTTATTTATTCTATTCTTTTTAATTCTGTAAACCTTTTAACTTGTCCTACAATTGCGGGATAATGGGGGGGGGGGGGGGGTCTGATGTAAAGCACTTTGTGCTACATGCACCATGTATGAAAAGTGCTATATTAATAAAGTTTGATTGATTGATTGAAAATCCAGTCTAAGTCTGGTTGTTGAGTGTACAGGGCCTGAATGGCCACAAAACACTAAGGGGGGGGGGGCTCAGACACACAGTATAGAACACCTTCCCATCGGCCCCTCCTTCTTCAGATGTTATCTGTCTGTTGTATTGTGGTGGGGGTTCTGGCCTCCTGTATGTAAATTACTCTGACCTACTGTATGTCTCGTAAGTAGAGACATCACTTTCCAAGGCAATTTAACACAATAAAATAATAAGACATTACTTTAACATTTATATCTTTGGTCCCATTGTAATTTTTCCCAACACACACCGATGTTTAAATGATATGGAGAGAATATCTCAGACTCACCTTGTGTATTTGTTCTTCTCTTACTTTTTCATGAATGGATGAATGTGCATACACTTGGTGCCATGAACCCTTTAATGCATGAATTATGACAACCTTACTCAAACATTTTTCCTAAAGGTTTTTATTCCTCTTTAGTCATGAAAAAGCAACGTGATTGAAATCTTTTTAATGAACCATTTTTTTATGGAGTTATAAAAATGTCCACTCAGCTGGAAAACATGTGTTTAAGCTTTGGAGAAAAGAAACATGTGTTTAAAACACTCTGAAATAAAACATTTTGAAAACAGTTTTTATTTAACCATCTATGGGACTTATTAACCCTTTGACACATACTGGTCACTCCAGTGGACAGTTGTTCTACAGTTGTTCTACAGTTGTTCTCAGTTGTTCTCAGTTGTTCTCAGTTGTTCTACAGTTGTTCTCAGTTGTTCTCAGTTGTTCTACAGTTGTTCTCAGTTGTTCTCAGTTGTTCTACAGTTGTTCTACAGTTGTTCTACAGTTGTTCTCAGTTGTTCTCAGTTGTTCTACAGTTGTTCTCAGTTGTTTTACAGTTGTTCTCAGTTGTTCTACAGTTGTTCTCAGTTGTTCTACAGTTGTTCTACAGTTGTTCTACAGTTGTTCTACAGTTGTTCTACAGTTGTCTCAGTTGTTCTACAGTTGTTCTCAGTTGTTCTACAGTTGTTCTCAGTTGTTCTACAGTTGTTCTACAGTTGTTCTCAGTTGTTCTACAGTTGTTCTAAAGTTGTTCTCAGTTGTTCTCAGTTGTTCTACAGTTGTTCTACAGTTGTTCTACAGTTGTCTCAGTTGTTCTACAGTTGTTCTACAGTTGTTCTCAGTCGTTCTACAGTTGTTCTACAGTTGTTCTACAGTTGTTCTCTTGTATATTCATGGGTTTAGTTGTTTTAGTTCCATATCAGTCAGTTCATTTCATTACTGTAACTGCTCTGTTCTTAATACCTGATCTACACTAACATGTTTACCTGGAAATTAATTACTTGTTGGTATTAGACTGTAATTAACAGTCTTCTTAACTCTCTATGGGACTATGACATTTATAGATGACCCTTTAAAAACAGCTTTAAAAAATAACACAAGCCTCTAACCAATCATATTGTACCATACATTTTAAAGGATTTAGAATTAAAATTTTTAGCTTTTGATTTTTGTGAACCATATTCAATTTGTATTCATCCATTCAACCTTATGTTCATCGATTTTTCAGAATTCATACAGTAACTAACATGAATATTTTATATATTTTCATGATTTAGAATCATTCTAAAAGGAAAAGTTCAAAGTGTTTTTCAGTCAAATATTTTTTTTCAATTTTATTTATCAGATTTTTCCAACTTTTACAACAAAGATTATATCTAAACATATTTAGTAGCATACTTGGGAGAAAAAATAATAATATTAAAAGCAAAACAAAACATTACAAAGAATACAGATTGAAAGAGAAACAAACAAACAAAACCAAAAAAAATTTATTTTATTAATTTTTACATTTAGAATCCATGAAAAAATATATACATTTAATTGGACAAAATCATTTATAAATTATAGTATACCCAAAATAAAGGTCAAAGGTCAATTTTATAAAGTGAGCATAGGAAATTAACTTAAGAGCTTAATACACTTAAAATCAAAGGTAATTAATTGTTTTAATTAATTTCCTTAATGCAAAGTGTACATTAGTCATAGGTTCTGCTACAGTTTAACACTGTCATATCCCTGCACTCTGTGACCTTTCACCTCATTCTTTTCACCTGGTCCTTACACAAATGTCCTCATCACTTCACTCTATTTAACTACTGTTCTTCACTGCCCCCCTTGGTCAGTTCGTCCCCATACCTTAGCTTCAACGACACCCCCAACTCCCAGTCAACTGGTCTTAGCTCCTGTTGTTAATTTGGACTATTGAGTGAGTTTTGGAACCGCCTGTTGTTTAAAGAGCCTTTTATTTGAACCTATTGAGTCTGCATTTGGGTCCAAGTATACTACACTGAATACGTTGCCTAATTTGGACGTTCAGTGCAAATACAGTATATTCCCTTCTTTCCTCATTGAAAATTCAACAATTAATATAGATTAAAGATGAATATTTAATCATAATTAATGAAACTTAATCCAAAGAAACCCTACGATTAATTGGAGTACACATTTTAATCATTTGAAAGCACTTCCATAAATTTAATTTAATGTTTTTGAGCCACAAAACCATAATATTCCTCGCAATTATCAACCACTTCAAGTCACCAGTGTAAAATATTTTCAACTATTTGTGACGGAAATTATATATTTATATTCATTGATTTTTTTAGGACTATGAATAACAGCACAAGGTTAGATTTAGGAATAATATAGGAATTTGTTTAATACTGAAAGAGCCTACAAATATGACTTTAAAACTTACTTATGATTTACACTGCGACATATAAACCAAACCATGACTATGTCCAAACACTAAACCAAAGTCTCTGAATAACCATAAGTCTAAAAATGGAAGGAAATGGGATGGAAAGGGTGGGATTTGACAAACATACACTGCACCCAGCTCTGACCCACTGACGCTGGGGGGTTATATGCAATCCATCAATGAAAATTGTGTTGAAACTGCACATGTTAAAAAAAAAACAATGACAACATTTTTCCCCACTGAATGGGTTGATTAACCCTAATCGTACTGTAGGTTCCAATTTTTAACAGAATAATTGGTTGTGTTTTGCAAAGCTATTGTGATTTTAATTACTTGTTCTGTGTTTTTATATGCACTGAGTTTTAATGTAATACCGTTCTACTGCTGAGCTGGCAACAGGCACGAGGGCATTAAACATTTTCTACAAATGACTTCAGCTCCAGGGAAATATAAGATCAGTTTATTGTAAAACTAGTCTTGAAAATATAAGTAAGTTCAAATGTTTTTTTAATGTAGTATTTTAAGATGGAAGTACTTTGGTGGGAAAAAAAACAAAAATGGTCTATATCATGGGTGTCCAAATCCAGTCCTCGAGGGACAGTGTCTGACATGTTTTAGATGTTTCCGTCTTCTACATGATTCAGTTTAACCCTTTAACTCCTGAAACTTTAGCAATTCCACAGTAAAACTAATTAAAATAAGCAACAACATGAACAAAAATGAATAATAAACTGACAAAATAATTCATAACATGAACACAATACTGTAAGACACAACGTTTTTGTTGATTTTGTTGCTCATTGTTTATTTTTCAACATTTTACTTTTTATTTTAGTATTTTTTCTTTCATTTTGCTCCATGTGTTTCTTAATTTCTTCATGTTACTAATTATTTTGTCAGTTTATTATTCATTTTTCTTCATTTTGTGGCTTATTTCAAGTCTTTTTACTATGTAACTGCTAAAGTTTTAGGAGTTAAAGGGTTAAACTGAATCATGTGGAAGAGGGAAATATCTAAAACATGTAGGACACTGGCCCTCGAGGAGTGAATTTGGACACCCCTGGTCTATATAATACTTAATGTCAGTTGACTGTTCTGTCTCTGAGTTTTACTGTACTCAAATTTCCCTTAAAATACACAAAAATACACTGAGAAACAAAAAAAAATCACACATCAATCCAAGTCATATTCAATAACTGTTCTAAAATACATTAAAATAAACCATAAATTATTCTATTTATGCAATTAACATGTTTATTCAACACCTCCAATAAAATAACTATAAACAACTGTTCTATTTAATTGTGTTAACATCATCAGTCAGATTAATTAAATGGTCTGTAACATAAATCTTCCCCCACAAATACATATCTGCTGAGAGTTTAATTTTCTTCAGACCATCATATACTGTTGTACTAACAAAGCTCCATGGAGCCTGTTAAGCAGCATTTTATAATAAACGTCCAAAATGTAATAACTATTTCATTGCATTTTGTAATAAGTTATTAAATTTTGAAAAGATTATTACAAAATGCACTTTCAACTTTTTTATTCTCTAGAAAATGTTATAAAATGCTGCGTTACATACATACATTTTAGGCAGAATTTGCCAGAAAACCTCCTTGGGGCTTAAGAGGTTAAACAACGTAAGTGTCTTCTGTTTGTTTACAGAGCTGCTGTGACCAGATAATTTATCCACTAACATTCATTTTAAACTAATATAAAATTGCCTCAAAAGGTTAAACAAACAACAACATTTCTATTTCCAAAATAATCAACAGAGGTGATCAAATTAACCTTAACCCTTGTGTGAAAAAATACTCTGGTAAAAGTAGAAGTACTGATTCAGCTTTACTACTTAAGTAAAAGTAAAAAAAAGTACAACTTCTCAATTGTAATAAAGTACAAAAGTAAAACTATTTTTTTGTCATGAATGCAATAACACTTAAGAAAATAAAATCAGAAAATAAAGTATCTAAAATAAAGCCTTTAAAAGTGAGTCACTGTGTAGATAATGTCATATCTAGTCACATATATAAAGTCACAATTACTCAGTTTTGTGGATATGGGCAGGAAATTTAGGAAAAAGTTATGGAAGAAAAGTGACAATTGAGATAAAAAGTTATGAGATTTTAAAAAAAAAGCTATTAATATGAGATAAAAATTCCCAATTTTCAGAGAAAAAGTCAAAGTTGTGTGATAAAATGTTAAAATTGTGAAATAAAAAGTCCAAATTTTGAGATAATAGTCATATAACTAATATATACAGTAGTCACATTTCCTCTGAAGTGAATTATTTTTTATTACTGTCACATCTGTTTAATTTGATATAGTAATGAGTTTATTCTAAGAAAGTAAAGAGTATAAAGTTCAGATATTTATGTAAAAATGTAGGGAGTAAAAGTAAAAAGTTGGCAGAAAAATAAATACTCAGATATCTAAAAATCTAATTAAGTACAATAACAAAGTACTTTTACTTAATTACTTCCCACCTCTGAATTTCAAATTGTCCTAATTTTTTGTCTAATTACCAGCCCATCCATAAAACCTTTAAACCACACCACACTGCTGCAAAATGGAATAAATTATTACATAATGCGGCAAAATGTATTAAAAATGCGTCAGTTTATTACAAAATGAAATGAAAAAGTTATTACATTTTGGACATTTATAACAAAATGCACTGTTCCACTAAACTAAACCAACAGGAGTCCACTGATCAGGATGTTGATCTGTAACCACTGTCCTATTGAAAGTCTGAACACATAAACCCACCAAGATTCACCTTCACAACCAATTCATCCAGAGTCACAGAAGTGGGACATATGCAAAGACTTTGAGCTGTCCTTGTTTACCTCGGCACACTTCCCTGCATACTTTGCCTGTGGCAGGAAGGAAGGCATCAGGAGGGATGCAATTGCCTCTTGGAATAAATAAGTGCGGCAACCACACATCCCCAGAAGACATTTGTAAGCATCTTTATTTATGGGCCACAGTGGGGATATTCACTAAAGACTGCTGGGACAAAGAGACCTCTGCAGTTAGTATTTTCTGCAAAGCCATAAAGGTAGATGATTGTGCTTATTCCCTTTTTTTTTATTTTATAGGAGAAATGAGTTTTTACTGTCGAAGTAGTGAAGTGATAATCTACCACTGAAGACAACTTCCGATATTATAGATATTATAATAATCTGAAATTGATATAAGTCCCATAAATAGCATATTCTAGTTGGTTCTTTTTAATGGGGATTTTCTCTCTCTCTCTCTCTCTCTCTTTTTGAGTATTTTGTGATTAAAATGTGGGATATGCTGATATTATTCATGTTTTTGGGGGCAATCTTCAGTTATGTAAAACATATTCAGAATATGGATGTACAAGGCAAGAGAAACACAATATGAAAGACTTGAATATCTACAAATTTTTTTCTTAGCCGCAGTATACATGTGGGTGAAGGTTTGTGCAAATCCAAATGGATGGACGAGCGAGAGAATGAAAGAGGGACTTAAGTGATGGTAGGCAAATGACATTACCATTACAATACAAGCTGATGGCTTATATAATGACACTAAAAAAATACATCTGTGTTTATGTATACAAATAACTTTCATTTCTCTTTAAATATTTAATATGAAAAACAGGCATCACCATAAATTCTTGTCCATCCTCATCCTTGGCTGCTATTCTAAGCTGTACAGTAGTTGTGGGCTTATAATAAACAAGATATTATAGAAATAAAACATTAAATCAATGTTTTTTTTCTCACAATGTAACACTAGGCACATTATCTGCACTATTAAGGGTCCATAATGACATCCTTGTAGCCCTGGATGAAAAAAAAGAATTCTCGGTGGTTCTGGTGTTATTGGACCCGTCTGCTGCATTTGACACTGTAGATCATGACATTCTCATTTCCCGCCTTCAGCACACTGTCGGTCTACAGGGTACAGTCCTCAAATGGTTTTCTTCATACTTAACTAATAGAACCTTTTCAGTAATGATAAATGATTTTTCATCTTCAGTTGCCCCCCTCTCCTTTGGTGTACCTCAAGGATCTGTTCTTGGGCCTTTTTTATTTTCACTGCTTGGTCACCTCATTTCTAATCATAATGTCTACTTTTAGTTTTATGCAGATGATGTCCAGTTTTAAGCCTAATTTATATCCTCTGTTAATTACGGAAACAGCCGTTTTCATCCAGTTCCGCAGGTAGTCGTTTGTCCGTTGGTCAAGAGTTTAGCAATCCGGTGAGCTCCAGGCGACATGGAGTAATACCACAGGAAATTGTGGGGGCAGTAGAGAGGCCTAAGAAGGTTCCCATTAGGATCTGTCCATATGTTAATACAGGTCAGGTATCACTTTTACAACTTATGATTAGTTACTGTACTGCTCTGTAGGGCTATGCTCTGTTGTTGTTTTTTTACATTAACAGTTAGTCAGTTTAACAATGACATTAAAACTATCCCTGAATGTTTGCTTAACACTATCCAAAGCCATTAGAAATATGATAGTTTACATCACATATTGCCAGGTTTAATTGTAAAAGCTGTACAACTAGATGGCAAAAGTACAAACACGTTTCTAGGAGAATGCTTACGAGACCCAGTCAGACCAACAAGAAATACAACTTCCTTTATTGAAAGTCTCAGTTTTACTCAGGATTAAATATTTGAAGTTCCACATTCCACCAAAAGCAAAAGAGATGAGTTTTAAAACCATGAATATAACATTTATCCATCAAAAGAACTGCTACTGCACAGATTTAATATAGACCAGAACTATGTGTGTTCTGTTAGCGGCTCGTTACCACCCCCTAGAGGATTTCAAACGCAACATCCATAATACAAATATAAATTTTGTCCAGTTCCGGAGGCATAATAATGGATTAGATTTCTATAGCACTTTTCAAGGCACCCAAAGTGCTTTACATTATTGACCCATTATTCATTCACTCTCACATGTTCCCTCTGGTGGTGGTAAACTACATATGTAGCCACATGGCTGCCATTTCACACCTACAGCCCCTCTGACCACCACCGAACATTCATACTCATTCATACAGTGACACTGGAGGCAAGGAGGGTAAAGTGTCTTGCCCAAGGACACAACGGACTGACCAGAACAGAGCAGGAATCGAACTGCCAACCCTTCTGTCAATGGAAGACCCGCTCTCCTAACTGAGCCATGGCCGTCCGTAGGTATAAAGCAGACTTTACCTTCGTATGATCAATCTGCACTGGATCCCGTCAATAACTGCCTTCACAATATCACACAGTGGCTCTCCCTGAATTTCCTTCACTTAAAAAACAAAATATATTCTTTTTTAGCCCTGACTCAACCAACAGTTCACGTAACTTTGGCCCTTTAACACCTCAGTTTGCTCTTTCTGCAAGAAACCTGGGTGTTATTTTTGACCCATTTCTTAAAGTTCAGTTGTAAAGTCCAGTTTCTTCCAGCTAAGGCCAATGGCAAAAGTCAAGCATTTTCTGTCCTATGCTAACAGCGAAAAGGCTAGCCAGTACATGCTTTCATTAGCTCGAGGTTGGACTGCTGCAACTGGACTAAACCACCACCTCCTCCATCAACTACAGTTGGTGCAAAATGCAGCTGCTCGTCTTTTATCTAAACACTCCCCACATCACCTCAGTTCTACGTTCTCTTCACTGGTACACACAGTACAGTTGTCTTTAAGGCCATCAATGGTCTAGCTCCGCCCTACATTACTGATTTTATTAGGATCCATAAACCAGTCAGGATGCTGCGCTCTTCTCATCACATTTTTTTGGTTGTCCCCAAATCGAAATATCAAAAATATGGTGATTGAATTTTTGCAGTTTTTGGCCCAAGGCTGTGGAAGCTGCCTCAAGCACGAGTCACTCTGAGAGACTTCACCCCTTTGAATGAAGAGAGGTCCGCCAAGGAGGTTTTGTTAGTTTGTCTGTCTGTCTGTTTGTGGGGTAGTTAGCAAGGTAACTCAAAAAGTTATGAATGGATCTTGATGAAGATATATACATATTTAAAGAATTTTAGGAAAGTTTACCAGCTGAATTTTATATAATTCGATAAAGAAGTAATTTATTAAGTCAGATTGATTGCAATAAAAAAAATATATGTAATTTTTTTGGTCAACTTTATGCTACATAACTTAACTAAATCCCCTAAATTTACATGTCAGTTTTAACTGGTACTCCAATCTACAGCTTTCAAAGATGAATAAGTTGCAAAAGTGACACATTGAACTTGTTCGCTCACATAATCACGAACGAAACATCATTCATCTTGGACTAAAGTCAACATTTGTGACTATTTTAGTACGGCACTTTCGGGGGTTATTTAAACTTAATGGAGGCAAAGTGCTGTGATTATAGAGAGAAAAATAAGTCATTGGAATTTCGACATTTTGTCAATGTTCATAAAATGGTCTCTCTCAGTGTCATATATTTGTTGTTATTTTCAGGGAGGAAACAATTCATTTTAAGTATCTGTTCATTACTGTTCACTTACCAAAGATATTTCCAATTTTTTTTTTTCTCCCCCTTATGCGACTCATTTGATATAGATGGGCGTTTAATACAACCACAGCAATATTTCATCTTTCATTACAGCAATGAAGTGGAGGAATTGCCTGGACTCTTATTTTGACAGATGTGTGATTAAAGGTAGAGAGGAAATCATTTGTTTTCCAGGTGCTGCTGTGAAGGAGGAAAAGACATCAAACAAAGCAGATTTTTTTTTTCTTTTTGGGAGGTAAGGAGGGGTGTTTGTTGTTGTTGTTGTTGTTGTGGACTGAGGACTGGTCTAGAAAACCAAAAGGTCGTGGTTTAGATTTCTCCGTGCCCTTGAGCAATACACCCCCCTGTTCACAGCACGTATCAACTGCAGTGATGTGTTTGGTGGTTTGTGCTGCACCATCACAGCTACATTGTTGTTCACATCTATTGACATGTGGACATTTGTACTGAGCTGCAGAAGTGTTTGTATGTATATGTTTCTATGCACATTCTCTGCTTTGCTGGAAAATTAAATCTGCACATAATCCAGTATCAGTTTTACACACACACTAACAAACATCAGGCTAATGAACATTTCCATAACATTCATTACACTGTAAGTAACGGCAGTAATTTTACAGTAAAATCCTACAGGACATTACTGTATATTCAAATTTACACTACAATAATGTCATGTGCAATGCATTGTGGGATATCATATAGAGCAGGGGTTCTCAAACTTTTTTGGCCCAGGTCCCCCTTGGAGGGGTGAAATTTTTCCATGTTCCCCCTCATCCTCGCGATACTGAAAATGATAAAAAACCACTTCAACAATAATTATTATGAAACAATGATAACCTTTTTTAATAGTGCTTTTGTGCAAACCAGCGAAATGTTCAGGTATTATAATATAAATGAGCACTTTCAGAAACAACAATTTTAAATAATTTTAAAATAATAAACGGAACAAAAGACACACAAAACCATGTGTGTGTGTGTGTGTGTGACAGACAGACAGACAGACAGACAGAGACTTTTGGTGGAATTTTGGTCTCCCATCATTGTTCTCAATGAAGCCAAACTCAATATAACTATCAATGTACTTTCTCTTTTTAGGGTTAGGGCGTTTGTTTTTGTCATTTTCATTGTCATTTCTTTTACCACTTCTTGAGGAACTTGGCGGACACAAAAAGTCGATCCATGTTCGCTGCAGGGTGGCTAAAAATAGCCTGTGACTCGCTCCTTCTCAATTTAGTCAAGCTGGCGTCAAACAGCGCTGTTACTTCCGCCCGCTCGCTACAAAATAAAACTTCTGCATTTCAAAATAAAACAGAAAAAAAAAAAAAATGTGAATAATTTCACGTACCCCCTGGACATGCGCCACGTCCCCCTAGGGGTCCGCGGACCCCAGTTTGAGAACCGTGGATATAGAGTACAGTTCATGGCTGTAATTTACAGTCAGACCATGGTAGATTTGACCAAATATAAATTCCTGTTTTATCAGGGTTCTTATTGTCACATGACTCATCCGAGACACGTGACAGTGCACTATTTTTTATGTTAAAAATATATATTAAAAGTCTGTTATGTTGTCATTTGACTTATGTTCTGAGCGGCTGTGGCTAAGTTGGTAGAGTGGGTCGCGTCCCAGCTCTGACTGTCCACATGATGAAGTGTCCTTGGGCAAAACACTGAACTCTGACTTAGTCTCCCAGTAGGACTGACCTTTGACCTTAGAAACCTACTGGTGTATGAGTGTGTGTGTGAATGGGTGAATGTGAGGCTAATGTGAAGCGCTTTGGGCACCATGAAGGTAGAAAAGAACTATATAAGTGCAGTCCATTTACCTTTTATATATATATATATATATATATATATATATATATATATATATATATATATATATATATATATATATATATATATATATATATATATTAGGGCTGTCATGATTAATTGAGTTAATTGCGATAAACTATTTATTTTTTAATCACAATAATTTAATACATTTAATAAAAATTGTGATTAATTACGATTACACTTCCTAAACATTTTGTCATTTTACAAATACATATTATTTTACACTACCATCTTGCTTTATGTTAAAGAAGGGGAAACATTATTTGTGTATGTGTGTATGTTTACAGTATTTCACTGGGGACTTCAGTTGCCAATAAAAAGCTGTAATTGATAAAGATTTTTACTGTAAACCAACAACAGAATTACACTGTATTTTTGTAATTAACTGTAAAAAGCAGTTACATCTTGTCAAATAATTACAGTAAGTCAGTGTTCTATTTTTCAATAATTTCCTGTAACTCGTAGCTACAGAATATTACTGTAATTCTACAGACTTTTACTGTCAACTTTTTTTTTGCCAATAAAGTGCTGTAGATTTCAGGGAAAACATTTTGGCAGTGTTTTTTTCCTTTGCTTTTACCTTTGTATTTTGCTTTTGTTTCCCTTCTATAGTTGGTCTTTTTTTATGTTTTCAGTATTTTTTGTAGTTTTGTGCATCATCAGTATTTTTCAGTCAATATTTTCAGTAGAATTTTTTGTGTGAAAGCTTTCATATGCAGTGTCTTTGTGCACTTTCACAAACAGAACTGAGCCGCTAAGCTGATTTTCATTGTTCCTGTAAATAAAAGATGTATTGTATGACATGTCAAGTGCACTACTGTCTCAAGACACCACTCTAATTTTACTCGTACAAAGAAAACATGGTTTATAAGTGTATGTCAGATAAACTGCATGTTTTTGTTAGATGAACCTCAATAATGTGTATTTTCTTGTGGACTTATCCCTTGGAATGCACTGGATAAGTGTCAAAACCGCTTAATTATTTATCCACATGTTGAGCTAAGTATGCACTCAATCTTTTTTAACGACTTTAATGGATCAAAGTACTCTGTCTAATCCAGCTTGTGTCATCTTTGGCATTTTCATGTATCAAGAACATTGGGTTTATGAAAGCGGCTGTATTCCAGAGAGTATTTAAGAAGGAATACTGACAACAACTATTAGGAACTGAAGCTGAGCAACATCATATATATACTTAGCACTGGGGCTGCACAATATTAGAAACAGCTGACATTGTGATACATATTGTGATATGAAAAAATACTCAGGAGGATAGAAGAGTTGTGCGGCAAATGGTCAAACAAATGAGTTGTTTCTTTTTGGCACCAAGTCTTCATTTACAGTGATTTAAACATTGCTACCAGTGACTCACTCCAAACTGATTAAGAACATTTGATATTAGTGTACTGCTGTGCACGGTGTGTGTCAGGTACCCTTGAAATCAGATGAAAAAACAATGAGTTCATTTGCCTCCTAAGGTCCAGGACCTGTGATGTGACGACTGCACACATGTACATGACTATAATAATGTTCATATTATATCCTGTGTAGCTCTACTTAGCAAGGGCATCACAGCCATTTAAAATGTGGGAGTGTTCTAGGTTGTGGGACATGAGCAGCCATGATCATCGGAAAATTAATGATTAAATTTTTTATATTAATAAAGTAATATATGGCTGAAAATAATAACAAAAATGTGTTTTTCTTCAATTAAATATTTATTAAATTCTTCAGTCAAAATTGTGAGATAAAAAGTAAAAAGTTATGTAATAAAAAGTCAAAAAGGATTTTAAAAAATCAGACACTGATTTTACAGACACTGTTCGTCTTTTTTCTTACAAAAATGTTTTGTCCATGTCAGGGGAGACGACTAAAAATATGTTCCTCAGGGGGAACATCAGTGAAAAAAGTTCTAGAACCACTGTCTTAGGGTAAATGTCACAGAACAAGACATAGTTTAGTTAACTTAGTTTAACAACAGTAACATTTCTCATTACTTACTGGTTAATGACTGTTTGTTAACACCACGAAGAAGAGCTGTTTACATTACCACTGAACTGAGGTGCGCTTCATTTACATATGCTGTTGTGCCGCCCGGGCGGGTAAACAGTTTAAACCATAGATATTGTAACAGCCCCGAAATGTTATTGATGTTTGTTTGGTGTAATTGTGACGACAGTAACTGTTTATCCTGAAATAAAAAGTAGGTGAGACCAACTCTGTCTGTTTCCTGGATCCAGTAACGATACAATATATAAACTCAGGAAAAAGTGGAGGCTATGAAATCATCTGGGTGGAGAAGTGGGGTTGATGCAACACCCCCATCCCCCACGGGTGTGATGCCCATGCTACTTAGTCAATCAATCGATCAATCAATTGATTGATCGATCAATCAATCAATCAATCAATCAATCAATCAATCCTTATTTAGCAGTATTCATACAACACCAAATGCTTTACATATAAAAACTAGAAAAGCAAACCAGCAAGCAAACAAGGAGGTTATATTTTTACCAGAGTCTATTTGTCTGTTAGTTAGCAAGATAAGTCAAAAAGTTATGGACGGATCTTGATGAAAATTGTATTAATGACAAATGTATTGAGGGTGTAACAAGGAACAAAAGAGATCCTGGATTCTGGATCACTTTGAAATCTTACATTGAGGTAAATGGAGAATCATTTTCAAAGTGATCCAGAATCTTTGATTTCTTCCAGATCATCACCAAAATCTAATCCTGTTTTCTTTGTGGCACCCCCAACACTGTCATGAAATGTTCTTTTTGAGTTATCTTGCTAAATAACAGACAGACCGACAGACAGACAAACTCCAGCAAAAACATAACCTCCTTGGTGGAGGTAATCACGACACCACACAGACAAAGAAAAGAACAAAACAGGCTGAGCACAAGGGGATCATAACCAAATAGAGGAATGCTGTCCCCTGACCGATGATTGCAGTGTCAGTGACCCCCACCCCCCCAGTGAGGAGCAGACCCCAAGGAGCCGTAAATGCCACCAGAGCTAATATGCAGCCCCAGACGCTGAGGGCCCCCAACTGATGAACCACTGGAGAATATTACTAAAAATAATAAGAAGATAAAAACAAACACTGGTTAAAATAATATGAAAATAAAATATATATGTACATATAATATAAAGATTATAACAGAAGCAGTAGATAGTAGTTAATAGTGGCGTAACATAAATGTCAACTAGTCGACACATTGACTCCCGTAGCACAAGTCGACTTAAATTTTGAGGAGTCGACAAGTCGCATGTTATTCTTTCTCTCTCTCTCTCTCTCTCTCTCTCTCTCTCTCTCTCTCTCTCTCTCTCTCTCTCTCCTTCTCTCTCTCACAGACCAAACACAGTCAGACCTAAACCAGACATCGCTGCTGCAGGTAAGACAGGTCTGAAAACTAAAGACAGTGACAGACACACTTCACCTTAGATGAAAAAAACGTGACAGTTATCTGAAGAGGCATTCGCTAGCTAACCTGAATGATATGAGCAGCATGCGCTAGCTAACGTGAGTGTGAGCTGTAGTGCAGACAACTCACTCTTTTTTTTTCCAAACATGATGTGGACAGTGTGATGTGTGTCTTGGCCGCCGCTGCCTTAAACGTTTTTGCACTTAAAATAAAAAGTGAAAACGCCTGAGAGACGTGTGGACAGTCCAGTTTTAGAGCCGTGGGTCCAGACCAAATGTGGACATATGTTGTCCTACTGATGTTGTGCAGTTAAATTTAACAGAAAACTCTTTGCTAACGTTGGCCTTTGTTTTGTTGAGGTTAAAATGCTGATGCTTGTTGCTTATTGCTGCACAGACATACGTCCGTGTTTTTAGACGTGTGTCTGTGTTGTCCCTCCACTGACAATGTGATGACATCAACACGACCCGTCGAGTCAACTTCAACTTTACTGACAGATAAGTCAACTTGAAAAAAACTGAAGTCGTTAATGCCTTGATAGTTAAAAACATAAGCTAAAAAGTACCATTAGTTAAAAACCAGATTTAAAAAGATGGGTGTTAAAAATGCACAGGTCAGAATAATATGCATATTTAGAGCTATATTAAATTATCAACTTAATTGGCTTACCCTCATATTAAATAGGGAATACTGGTTATTAGAGAATGAATTGTGGATAAATTGTGATCAACTTTAGCATGTTTATTCATTCACTGAATACAGATACTGTAGTGTGTTATCTTTCAAAATGGGGTGTGTCCACATCTGGCTTCCAAACAAGCAGCACAATGATGATGCATGGAAGTAAGTGTGATCATCTCGTCCTGAGGATCCGATCATTCAGCGACGTCCCCACGGCTCAGACCTGTGTGTAAAATGCCAATGTCACATTCTGTCTATTGTATCATAAGTCATGGCATTTTGAGCTGCAAAAACATTTTCTTTGCTGCTTTTACACTGGCTATTGACCATTCCTAATGTTACTAGCCCAGTGTGACTCTGTACAAGAGATTCAACTGAATGTCTGACATTATAGGATTAATGCAGATGGGTCAAACCCGCCAGACCCTCCCAGATAACCCTCTTGGAAAATTAAAAAAAAAAACCCACTTAGGTCCATCTTTTGGACATATGAAATAATACAAAGTTTTAGACCCATATCCCTAATAGTTTTTACATAAAGGCCTTCCAAAATTTGGAGTACTTTTTTTTTTTTTGACAAAGTTGCGTTTGGTCCAACTTTCAGCTTCCACTGTTCCTCTATCATTTGACCTACATAATATTTTTTTTTGTTTTCTTGGATACATTTTCCCCTAGAATCACAATCTATGCTCAGATTACCTCTATCTACTTTGGTTTCTCCACAATAATGCTCCAAACTTGGCCAAAAAGCCAAAAGTTGTGATACCACAGATCATACATTTTAAGGAGTTGAAGCTTTAAACTTTTTTGTGACTATTCCTGACACCTCTCTTTGACATTGTGTTTAACTGTATTAATCATCTCCTGAGCAACTGAGCAAATAATTTTCTGGAAATAAAACCACATGTTTACCACAAGGTATTCCAGCATGTTCCATCGATAAGCAATCTCAACGCTTCCTTCCATCCCATATTTACAGTTACAATGTCCCCTCTTTCTCCATCCTTCTGGGTACTACTTGGTGGAAGTCTGACAATGTGTCCTAACCCGCTGAGATGGAATCATAAGTTTTGTTGTTTTAGTTCCATATCAGTCAGTTCATAACATTACTGTAACTGCTCTGTTCTTAATACCTGATCTGTACTAACATGTTTACCTGTAAATCAATTGCTTGTTATTAGACTGTAATTAACAGTCAAAAATATTTCAATCACATAGCTTTTTTCATGACTAAAGAGGAATAAAAAAAAGGGTTAATGGCACTAAGGCATTAACGACTTTGTTTTTTTGCAAGTCGACTTATGCGTCAATAAAGTCGAGTTGTCGTGATGACATCATAACATTGTCAATGGAGAAACAACACAGACACACGGCTAAAAAAAAAAAAAAAAAAAAAAAAGACACAAACAACATGTTAACGACAACAAAACAAAAGGCTAACATTAGCAAACAGTTTTCTGTTAAATGTAACTGAACAACATCAGTAGGTGAACATATGTCTACCTTTTGTCTGGACCCACGGCTCTAAAACTGGACTGTCCACGCGTCTGTCACATGTCCTCAGTTTTCATATTACATGTAAAAACACTGAAGACAACACTGTCCATATCATGTTTGGGGTAAAAAAAAAAAACGTGTTATCTTAATGGGGGTTGTCTGAGCTGCTTATTACAGAGGTTAGCTAGCGGATGCTGCTCTATCACTTACGTTAGCTGATACCTCTTCAGATGCGGTTTTTTTCATCTAAAGTGAAGTATTTCTACACATGCGTTGTACGTCTCTCACGCTTGTTTTGTTAGTCCACCACAACTGTCTCACCTGCAGGTGTCTTGTTTATGTCTGGTCTGTGTTTACGAGCCGAGAGAGAAAGAGAGAGAGAGAGAGAAAGAGAGAGAGAGAGAAAGAGAGAGAGAGAGAGAAAGAATAATATGCGACTTGTCGACTCCTCAAAATTTAAGTCGACTTGTGCTATGGAAGTCGACTCGTTGACTAATCGACACTTTAGTTAATGACACTAATGACATAATGACACTAATTCTGCTGCTGGAAATGTTGTGCGCTGTTTTTAAACTCAGCCGTTCTACTGTAGCACATTTCAACTAACAGTCAATTAACCTTTGGTGACCTTTGGTGACCTTTAACCAACACAGTGGGACTGAACAATCTGTCGTTTTGAACCGAAAATCACAATTTCAGACATGATTTTGGAATTGTCAAAATTTTCATCAATTCTCTTATTGATCGACTGATATGTTTTTTGTTTTTTTTAATTAACACTTAAACTTATAAATATGACCAAACATCCACCTAATGTTATTTCCCCTTTCATTTCATTTAATTTGATTTGATTTGAATGATTTATTTCAAACTGGTGCAAAGTGCAACAATAATCAATACAACAATAATAATAATAACAATGACATGTCCGAAAAGGAGTAGGATGAAGCATAAGCTTATTTAATCCTACCCCTTCTTCACTTCCCCAATAACCTGAATTCATCTTATAGCAATATAGTGCATAGTATATAAAATAATAATAATAATAATAATAATAATAATAATAATAATAATAATAATAATAATAATAATAATAATAATAATAATAATAATAATAATAATAATAATAACAATAATAAATAACTGAAGTACTGAAGTACTAAACATATACATATATACAAAAAACAAAAAAAAACAAAAACAAATGAGCAGATAGGAAAGTAGGTAACAAATAGTGGGGTTTTTTGTTTGTTTGTTTTCTTTTTTTCTTCCCTTCCTTCTTCTTCTTTTCCATTTCTTTTTTCTTCCTTTTTTCACTTTTTCTAATTTGTCTGCATTTTGTTCTTATTTTTTATTTTTCTATTCATTCACTTATTTTATTCATGTATTTATTTATTTATTTATTTATTTATTTATTTATTTATTTATTTATTTATTTAATATATCTTTTAGCCCCACAGAGGGGGAGTCAACATTGCTTGTGATAAATGCATATTCCAGTCTTGCAGACATATATTATACTATTTAGTGCATGTGTGTGACCATCATCGGTCCTCCCCGAAAGCTGAGCAGACATCCCCCATTAGAACTCTCCCTTACAAGCCAGTGAGGGCAGTGCTACACCTCAGTGATGTGCGGAGGAAACAAAGACCCGACATTCATCCATTCATGAAAAAGCAAGAGAAGAACAAATACACCAGGATCATTTAAACATCTGTCTATTATCAAACCGCCCGTCGGTTCTTAAAACATCAAGGGATGTATGGGAACATTTACATAACAAAGAAGGTTGTTAAAGGAACAAAGTTTTAATTCCACTAAGTTGATGTGATTTAAATACAACTATGAGCAGTTTCTTCCATAAACATCCACTTGTTTCTGGTCAATGTTACTCAAAACAGACGGTGATAAGTTTACAAGACGTGCTTAGATGTTTATGACTGGTGTTGCTCAGATTCATTAAACGCTGTGAACATTACTCATCAAGCTTTGACTATATATGTATGTTAAAAATTGGAGTGAAATCATCTATAAAGCAAAGCAAAAAAATGGAACACAGAGTAAACCCTCATATTTCTGTTCATTTGGGGGAGTTTGCTCAGTTTTTTTTTTTCTTTTCTTTTTTAATTTATGACTTGGAACCGTCTCCTACTTTTATTTGTTGGACTGGGTTTACTCGCCATTTTTAGCCATAGTCATAAATCTTTATGACCCAGATTCAGGAAATATATATTTATTTGTGAATCCAGTTGCTTCAAAGGGACACAGTTGGGATGGTGAGGACAGTATTTGAAAGACTAACAGTGCATATATTGAAGCTGTTTTTACTGTTTAATCAAGGTTCAAAGTTACTTTATTTGTACCTGTGGATAGATTTGTTTTGGAGTCCAGATGATGACTTATTCCTCGCATACCACACACACAACATATAATTGGGGTACATTGGTCGAGATTGTAAAAAAATTCAAAAAACAGGACAAAGTGCTCAGAGCTCCACTACACATCCATAAAATGGCATGGTTTGTTAAAAGAACAAAATCATTAAGATCAAATGAATAAAAGACAAACATAATAAAACTATAAAAACCCAGAAAAGATAAAAGTCAACAATAAAAATGCATAAATAGAATAAAATAGTCATAATAATAATAATAATAATAATAATAATAATAATAATAATAATAATAATAATAATAATAATAATAATAATAATAATAATAATAATAATAAATAGATAAAGCCAGGCCATGTCACAGTGACATGACATGTTGGTGTGTTTTCTTTACCAGAACCTTCTCATCCACAACATCATCAAACCCATACAGACCCAGCAGTCATGTGACACACTTAACACCTGAATTTAAATATAAGTGTGTGTGTGTGTGTGTGTGTGTGTAGTAGTGCTATCAAAATTAACACATTAACACAGATTAATGCAGGGGTGTCAAACTCCAGTCCTCGTAACCTGTATGTTTCCCTTTTTCACATGATTCAGTTAAGCCTGAACACAAATGGAACAAAATTTAAGAAAAAAATAATAAAAGAAACAAAAGACAATGTAGTAAAATTAACCAAAAATGAACAAAATATTTACAAAATTATAAATAGCATGGAAAAATGTGCAAAAATTTTACTAAAAATGAAAAAAAAGAACCATAAAGAATGATTTACTTTAAATATTCAAAAAAAAATCAACTGTTTTCCTTTTTTCTTACTGTTTTTACTAAGTTTTGTTCATGGAACAGGTGTCAAAGGTAAAACTAATTTAGTAAAAGGCAAAATTAAAATTATTGGGACCAAATTTCAATAGCAGTTCTCATTTTTTTGTAATTTCTTTGCGAATTTTTCAACAATATTTATAATTTTGTAAATATCGATTAATTTTTGTTCATTTTGTTTATTTTTCTACATTGGTTTTTTATTTTATAATTTTTTTTCTTTAATTTTGTTCCATCTGTGTCTCACTTTCTTCATGTTACTAATAATTATGTCAGTTTATGATTAATTTTTGTTCATTTTATTGATGACTTTGGACATTTTTGTTCATTTTGTTGCTTATTTTAATTCTTTTTACTGTGGAACTGTTAAAGTCTCAGGAGGTAAAGGGTTAAATGTGGAAGAGGGGAAATATCTAAAACATGTAGGAGGAATGGAGTTTGACACCTGTGGATTAATCCATCATCCTAATTAATCTAATAAAAAAATTAATTATTATATATTTTATATATTTTCTTAATATGTTTATAATGTATTATCACATTTTTGGGTGTTTTTTTCTGTATTTTAGAAGAGTTTTTGAATATGTTTTGGATTTTTCATCAGTTTTTTTGTTAGTTAATTGATGGATTTTGATTACATTTCCAGGGTGTAGTAATAGTAATACTGGGGAGATCGACAAATGATTAGGTTTTGGTGATAATTGGTGATGGTGGTGAAATGAAAATGTAATCATAATCCATCCATTAGTCTTTGAGTTACATTGTACACCAACTGACCAACCAACCACTGCCAGCAAAAACATAACCTCGTTGGTGGACCTCCCTTAGTTCAGGAGGAGGGGTCTGCCTTGGCGGAGGTCTGCGCTCTCAGGGTACTTATTTATATAATATGCTCTGTATGACTGTCATTCCAATTCATTGCTCTTTATTCAAATGCATTTTTTTGGGTCATCTGAAATATAAAGAAACACATGTTAGAACCATATATGTATGGAATCATTGATTATGTACTGTATGTTATGTTGTTATGTATATATATATATATATATATATATATATATATATATATATATATATATATATATATATATATATATATATATGTGTGTGTGTGTGTGTCTGTGAGCGTGTGTTATAGTGGACTTTAGATTGTTTTGTATATGTTTTTTCTCCAGATTTTTTGCATATTTTATGGAAAATTTTGGAACAAAATAATAAAACCAGAGACAGAACAGGTGATCAACACAAAGTCTTTTAATCATAATTAGTTTAAATGAATCCAAAGCAACCCTGTGATTAATCTGAGTTTTTTTTTTTCATCATTTTACAGGCTTAAAATAAAGTAAATGGTAAATTAAATGGAGATAATTAAATTGCCTATAGTAGATTTTTTTTGGTACGTTGCATATTTGTGACAGTAGGCATTGAGGGGTTAATGCAGAAGCCTCATTATTTGTAAAGGGAGTAAAATCAAATAATTTAGGACAGAAAAACCAAAGCGTCTCCCTGTTTTTTTCTACATGACTCATGTGGTGTGACTGATGTGGACATTATTAACAATCTGTTTTTCATAAATATATTTCATCCTGGCATCAGCCTGCAGCCAGCACCTGGATGCTGTTTGCTGTATTTATGTTTCCCATAATTAAGTTAAAAAGGACTCTCATGACTGATGCGCAGGTTTTTGCTGTTGAGGCTGTTTCTGATCTAAGAATATTTTAAAGCATGAAACATTAATAATCGTAAAAATCGTCTTAAGTCTTAAGAGATGTGTTCCATTTAGTTTCCTTTTCATTTTACTTTTGCTTACCCTCCAGATGACCCTCCCTCTGGTGGGGCACAAAATCTGAGTCCGTAATTCAAATCTGTCACGCTTCTTAAGAAAATGTTTTACAAATAATTGAGCCAACAACTGTACATTTGAATCACCCTGATGTTAAAACTGGATTTTTTCCACGTCTCAAATGTTGTTGTATTTTCAGCCTGAATGAATCCACTGACAATGACAGTAGAGTGTGTGACGTTTGTGTTTTTAGAAGCTATGGTGGGCTCAGAGGTGAACTAGTGAAGCCAGGAATATCATATAAATCTTTAAATCACAATGAATCCATTGATAGCACACAGGTCATGTTAATCTAAATGTTTGAGAGGAGGGTTCAGAAGGTCTGTGCTAATTTTTGAACAAAAAATTCAGACAAGTTGATTTATTCCTCTATTCATGAAAGTACTTACTTGGATATAAAACCTGCAAAAATAAACCAAAGTTAACTCCTTGGTTTTTAGGCAAGTAGGAAGTACTTTGTTACTGTACTTAAGTAGATTTTTTTTTAGGTATAACTGTACTTTACTGGAGTATTTATATTTTCTGCCAACTTTTGACTTTTTCTCCTTACATTTGTTCATAAATATATGTATTATATTCCTTACATTTGCAGAATACACTCATTATTTTTTCCAAACTAAACAGATGTGACAGTACGAAAAATATGTAACTTCAGAGGAAAAACTTTACCTTCATGATTGTGACTTTTTTTCTCAGAATTTTGACTATTTTATCTAATAATTGTGCATTTTTCGATCTCATATTTATGACTTTATGTCTCATAAGTTTGACATTTATCACTAAATTACAGCTTTTTAAAGAATCTCATCATGATGACTTTTTATATTAACTGTGACTTATTTATCCCAATTTTTCCTACATATTCTGTCCATACTCACAACACTGAGTACTGCTACCTGATCAAACACATTTTCTATACAGTAACTTTTGAAACTTTTCAATTTTTTCCTGGTTAAATAAGTACAGAATGTGAGTACTTTTACCACCTGTGACCAAAAATAAGTATTGAGCAGTTTTGTTGAATGCCAGTATCTGCCCATGGTTATAAATAATTTAAATCTTTAAGTCTTTTAAAGGTTCAAACTGTCTTCCAAAGATAAGTATAAATTTAGGTTATTTACATTACACAGATCAAATCAGCCATTGGAGACGACTGCAAGAGAGAGAAGCACACCATGGATGGAGGAAGGCCAGGGTCATGTTTGTTTCACATTTTTACCTTTTTTTCACTTATTTAAATAATCAATGGACTTGAGTCAAGTGCAGCACGGTGGTGCAGTGGTTAGCACTCGTACCTCACAGCAAGAAGGACCCTAGTTTGGTTCCCACACCAGACCTTTCTGTGTGGAGTTTACATGTTCTCCTCGTGTCCATGTGGTTTTCTCCAGTTTCCTCCCACCATCCAAACACATGCACTGATAGGTTAACTGGTTAATTAAAAATGTCCATATGTGTGAATGTGAGAGTGATTGTTTATATGTTCAGCCCTGAGATAATAATAATAATAATAATAATAATAATAATAATAATAATAATAATAATAATAATAATAATAATAATAATAATAATAATAATAATAATAATAATAATAATAATAATAATAATAATAATAATAATAAACTTTACTTATGTAGTACCTTTCATATATAAATTGTAGCCTGTATTGCTTCACATTGATTAAAAATTTAAATAAAAGTTTAAGACAAGGGTGAAATACGAAATACATTAATATTTGATTGCACAAAATGATAAAATTATAAAACTACAAGATAAGCTGATTATACATACATTATAAAATGTCAATAAAATAAATAAGAAATATAATAAGATTTGATTACACACAAAATATAGATGAATATAAAATATAGATGAACATCAACATTCATTTATATGAACTGTAGACTCATACAGTGTGTACCCCGCCTTCACCCATTGTAGATGGATTAGACCCTCAGTGACCCCCTCGACCCTAGTGAGGATAAAGTGGGTTCAGATGACGAGACGAAAAGGGAATTGAGTCAAAGAAATTTACACTGGTCTACAAATAAAATGCTTCCAGAATAAAACTTGATATATAAAATAAATTTGACTACGTGTGTTAGTGATAAAGAAAACTTAAGTCTTAAATGCTATTTGGATCAAGTTCATAATGGCTCATAATGTAACACTGGGAATATTATCCAGTTAATGGCGTCTATCATCTTGATTCTCCATGTTTCCATTAATTCCAATGGTAAATCATTTAAAGACTTTTATTTTTTCATGATAAAAACAGGGAAAGTTTACCATTGAATTTTATATAACACTGGTCTACAAGTAAAATGCTTCTGGAATAAAACTAATGAAATGTTCCCACATGTGTGTTAGTGATAAAGAAAACTTAAGTCTTAAATGATGGTTGGATCGAGTTTCCAACATAAGTCTGGGGTCAAAATGTTAAATTCTTCGAATGAACAGTAGAATAGGTTTTAGTCCAAATGAATATTGTTGTCAGATCTACTTTAAAACACTGTCTGTACATTATGATCCATTCACTTTACAGGTTCTTTCTAGTGGTTCAGGTTCTAATCCATTGTTTACATGTACATAAACCAGCATATATGTGGAATAACACACCATTATATATATTAAAATCATGAACTAACCAAGACTAAAGTCATTTGTTTTTTGATTCATCTGATTAAAGTATGAAATATTTAACACATTTAATGTCTGAAGAATATCCTGTATAAAAAAAAAAGTAGAGCAGTGTAATAAACAAGATATTATAGAAATAAAAACAAAATATATGATTTTCTCATAATGTAACACTGGGCACATCATCCAATTGAACGGGGTATATGATCTTGAATCCTCTTGTTTCCCTTAATTCCAATGACAATTAAAGACTTTTATTTTTGCACGTTAAAGAAAACCAGCACTTTTGTCATTAATAAGATGGACCAGAAAATAAAAGTATGTAAGATTGAACACATTTAACGTCTGAAGCTGATAGTTTCTATAAAATAACTAATAATAAATTGTAGAGCAGTGAAACAATAGATGAATGAATTATTAAAATAGTTGATTCATTTATTTGTTAAAAATATATATTGTCAGTGTTCACCCAAAAGACTTTTTACAATTATATTTACAGAATTATGTATTACACATTTAATTATTCTCATTTCTTATAGGTGAGTACTTTGTATTATCTGTCGAGTCTGTCTTTCTGGACCACATGTGCTGCTGGCTCCTGATTGGTCGGTTGAGTCATGTGAGTGGTTGTTGTCAGGAAGTGTTAAAATGTTTGCGCAAAGTAAAACAGTTTTGTAAAGAAATGTGTCTCCATCCTGCAGTGTCATTTTATAAAGAGTGCACCTTCAACCATCAATGAACGCTCACGTTACAATAGCTCAGTGCTTCTCAGATCCGGTCCTGGTGGCCCTGGTGGTCCAGGTGGTCCAGTGTCCTGCATGTTTTAGTTACGTCCCTCTTCTATCACAGCTAGTTCAATTATTGATCAGCTCTTCATTAGTCTAATCATGATCTAATGTCTTCCAGGCATGATGGAAGAGGTAGATATTTTTTAATTTTTTTGTTTTTCATTGATTGTTTTTCATTATTTTTTTTTAATTAAATTAATTCTTAATTTTGTTCAATATTTAAAACTTCTTAAAATTTGTTTAATAAAATTTTTTGGGTAATTTAAATGTTTTTAATTTAAAAAAATATTTTCAAAAAAAGAGGAAGATATTTTTGAAAAAATATTTTTGATTTTTTTTTTACATTTATTTCATGCATTTTATTTATTTATTTAAAATTATTGTTAATGTCCATTTTTTTTACTTTTTAAAATTATTTTATTTTTTAATTCATTTTCATTTACATTTTTTTTTTATTATTATTCTTTTTTTTTAATTATTTAATTTTACATGGTTTTAATTCGTTTTTATTTAAAAAAAAACTAAACAAAAAGGGAGATATGTAAAACATGCCGGACACTGGACCAAGAGGACCGGATTTGAGAAGCACTGCAATCACTACACTTCTACAGACACACACACACACACACACACACACACACACACACACACACACACACACACACACAGGTGAACTGGGCCAGTCATGCTGTGTGTGTTTTCTTTCTTAGTGTGACTCACTCTCAGTTAACAAACTACAGATGCTGCTCTGGTTTATAGCCTTGACTCATAAAAACATTGCATCTTATAAAGCACAAACATCTTAAACCCCCCCCCCCCCACCCCAAAAAAAAAAAACTCTTTTCTTTAATGTCAAGCCTCGAACCGTTTCACAACAATCTCTCCTCAGTCGAACTCAGTGTATTAATATTTAGAAGCGAACGTCAGACCAGCCTTCGAGCACTGCCGTCCGTCTCACAATACGATAAACTGTCACTGGAGCAAATGAAGACACTTGTGTTGTAGCTGGAGATGGAATTAAAAGGAAAAAAAAACAGCCTCCGGGAATTTGAGGCCTCCCATGTCTACACAGCACTACCTGTTGATTGACAGGAAAACACAGGCTCTATTTCTAATAAAGTGTTTGTATGAAGAAGCGCTGATGGACAGGACACACACACACACACACACACACACACACACACACACACACACACACACACTGTGTAAAACATAATAACCTCATCAACATTACATTCGCTGGTAGAAATGAACTGATTAGTTATTTAATGAAAGAGAGATGATACTGCTGTTTAAGGATGCTACTGATTTAACAACATCTCACAGCGCTAATCATTTGGAGATTTTTTTTTGATTACTTTCAAAATGATATGGAAATTAGCCGAGGGGAAATTGAAACTCACCTTCAATCAAATTAGGAAAAAGTCAGAAAAAGCTAAAGCGGTGAATTTCATTAGAATATATGAGGGTTGGAATCAAAACAGTCTGATGAAATGTTCACAACTTTACCTATAGATGTAAGAACTGAACTAGAGTTTGAACCTGAATACACGATTAATTCAAACTCAATGTTCAAAGATAAACCAATGTTAAATGACAAAGTACAACATGAAACGCTCTAACAAATGTCAAAAGTATCAACTAAAAATCAACTCTTCAAGAAGAAAAAACATAATATGACAAAGTATTAAATTATATTCATTCACACGAAGTATCAAAGGAAAAACAAAAGACAAAACTAGACAAATAACAAGGAATGAAAACTCTTCTAGAACAGACTTTATTCAAACAGGTAAAACAAAATAAGTAAAACATACAAAGTATTTAAGGAGTAATTAAAACCACACTTCTTTTGGCATCCGAGATAAGTATAGCTTGTTCGAAAGGGAGTAGGATGAAGTTTATATAAAAAAAAAAAAATGTTCCTCTCGCCCCACCTGGGCGGTGTCTCCTTCAGACTCGGGTCCTCTACCAGAGGCCTGGGAGCCTGAGGGTTCTGCGCAGGATCTTAGCTGTTCCTAGCAATGCGCTCTTTTGTACAGAGATCTCTGACGTTGTTCCTGGTATCTGCTGGAGCCATTCTCCCAGCTTGGGGGTCACTGCCCCTAATGCTCCGATCACTACTGGTACCACTGTTGCCTTCACACTCCACATTTTCTCTAACTCCTCTTTCAGCCCTTGGTATTTCTCAAGCTTCTCATGTTCTTTCTTTCTGATGTTGCTATCACTGGGGACTGCTACATCTATCACCACCACTGTCTTCTCATGTTTATCCACCACCACTATGTCAGGCTGATTGGCCATCACCATCTTGTCAGTCTGGATCTGGAAGTCCCACAGGATCTTGGCCTGTTTATGGCCTGGCTATATATATATATATATATATATATATATATATATATATATATATATATATATATATATATATTCTATTTTATATATATATATATATATATATTCTATTTTATATATATATAAACTTCTAAGCGACTGGATAGCTTAGTGGTCTACACTAAGCCTTAGGCTACACTTACCTTAGGCAATGCACTTTACGCTATACATGCCTATACCTCACGATGAGCGATACAATAAATAGAGTCATACCGGCTCGGACGGCACCCGGGACAACAAGGTCCGCGTTAGGGGTTGAGGAACCAGGACACCCTGATGTTAAATTGGCTACTGGAACAAGACATTCATGGAGCAGGGCAGAGAACATGGTACTGATGGAGTGTTACTACGGGAGTAACCCCAGTGAGAGAGGGTACATGCAGAGGATGTGGGAGAAATGGTTGCTTCGAAACCCCACATCCTCACTGACTAAGAAACAGCTCCAAGCTCAGTGTTCGAATATCCGCAATAAGAGGTTGCTATCACAGCTAGAGATCAATGAGGTACAGCGTTGCACCTCATCCACGGTACAAAGATGCTACGGCCCCACCCCCAAATATCGAGATTGGATACCAAGCCCCCAGAAAAACTAAACACAAGGGCAGCTGACCTGAGAAAGAGAATCATGAAATCCTGGGGGAACACAACTACCTGCTTGCCAAGGCTAAAGAACAAAGTAGACTAGATAAATGTGGGCGGATGATATCTAGAAGAGGAAAGGTGATCACAACTTAAGGGGTTGACCTACCTGAAGGGAATATCACAGATGTGCAGGAAAACATTATATATATAATGCATTTTATTTGTATAGCGCTTTTCATGTCACTCAAACACGCTTTACATGCAGTAAAAACAGAATAATAAAAGTCCAACAACAATAAAAACAAACAATAGAAAACAGAGCAATCACAAATAGGGTTTGTGATTAGGTTTATATATAAACTGAAACAAAAATTAAAAAAAATTATTTTGACTGCTTTTTTGGCAGTTACACAGTCCAAATTTAGTTAAATAACTAATAGAGCTGTCAAAATGAACGCATTAACATGGTCATTAACAGTTGTTTATAGTTGTTTTGTTGAAACTGTTTTGTTTTATTCACTACTTTCTTGAGCCTGTTTCAATTAATATAGATGAAAAATTAATATCTAATAATGATTAATAATCAAAATTCATCCACATCAACCCTGTAATTAACCTGATGAAAATTTTTAATCATTTCACAGCCTTAATAAATAGATAAATAAATAACAGTTAGTAATAGTGAATAAGCCAGTCTGAATGTACATCAATAAGAGATAACTGTGGAATGTTCATTATGTCTTACTGTTAAATTAAGTTAGTATTTACTTTTATCTCAGATATATGCACATGTTTCAGTGTAAACATCCTGAAACTATCTCTAACCATGATAGTGTTATTGCAATATAAGACTTATTCACCTTATCTTATTCAGATAATATTCTATATATTGTTATTATACTAGTTTTATATACAAATTGATTACGTCTTTTTTAGATTCTAATCCAGATTATTCCACAGATGTTCCATCTAACATAGATACACTGGCTTTTTAAATGAGTTCTACACTTCATTTTCCTATTCATTTCAGTTCCCTGTAAGTTATAGTCATTAAATCTCAGCTGAAACAAAAATAAAAAATAATTGTTTTCTTTCTAAATCAGTTCAACTGCTTAGTAAAAAAATACACTGAATAAATAACTAATAGTGCTGTCAAAATGAATGCATTAACATGGATTAATCCATCATCATGATTAATGTAATTCAAAAATTCAATGGAGTAGTTGTTTATAGTTGTTTTGTTCAAACTGTTTTGTTTTATTCACTTCTTTCTTGAGTCTGTTTGTTCATGCAAAATTAAACTCAATTAATATAAATGAAAAATTAATATTTAATAATTAACTATCAAAATTAATCCACATCAACCCTGTAATTAACCTGATGAAAAATTCTAATCATTTCACAGCCTTAATAAATAGATAAATAAATAACAGAAAAGTACAACAATACTGAAAATAGTGTAAAAACATTACTCCAAACCATCTCATTTATTATCAGTCACTCATCAATCTGTGTTTTTAACTGTTATTCTACAGCATGCTCAGATGGCTATGAAAGTACGAAGTGTATTCTGTCAGTACATTTACAAATGTGTCTTATTCAGCAAACACCACTTTTCATGAATATATACAACGGTGCTAGTTTTGTGCTAGTTAATTTTGGGGGAATATTCGGGGATTTTAGTGCATTTTGTTTCATTCTCTTCTTTCTTGAGTCTATTTGGTCATGCAATAAAAAACTCAATTAATATACATTAAAAACAAGTGCTGCCCAGGACAACAAACCCCGCCCCTTTTCCACACATTGGACCTGATTTGCCCAATCTGGTATCAATGTAAAAACACATATTTTGTGACTTTTGACCTTCATTTACCAAAATTGATTGGGATCTATTCTTTACCACCTCACGCCTTTTCTGAAAATTTCATGGAAATTGGTTCTATACTTTTAGCATAAACCTGCTTATAAACAGACAGACTCAAACACAATACCACAATAGTAATGGTTATTTAATAATGATTAAAGAAAATTAATTAATGATTAATTTGATTAATCCTGCAATTAATCTAATTTTCACAGCTTTAATAAATGAATAAATAAATAAATACATACATACATACATACATACATACATATATACATACATACATACATACATACATACATACATATATACATACATACATACATACATACATACATATATACATACATACATACATACATAAATAACAGAAACGTGTAAAAATACCCCACAGTATCTTTATTATGAGTCAGTCTTACTCACTGTTCTGTTTTTTTTATCCCCTCTTCCACAGGTGATGGAGAGTGCACTGAGCATGCTCAGATGGCTTTGGAAAGTTCAAGATCTATTCTCTCAGCACATTTGGAAAGTTGTCCTATCAAGCAAACACCATTTTTCTTGAATATTTAAAATGACATATTCACAACGTTCAACTCAGACACATTAAGGATTAAAGAGTTACAAGGATAGAAGTCAGAAACACTAAAATAATATAAAATGCATAAATATAAAACTAATGAATAGCAGAGGTGTAAAGTAACTAAGTAAAAGTACTTCGTTACTGTACTTAAGTATACACAAAATTCTTTATTTGTATTTGTTTGTTTTTAGTGGAACCTCTCAGTCTTTGTGTGTTTCCAACATGCACTTTATGCTGCGACACCGCCTACTATATTATAGATTTTTGCACCCAAAATGAAGGAGTCCTTTTGTTCTGGATGTGTGTGGAGGAGGTAAGCGGCCATGTCATTTCCTAAATTCCTGTTTCGGCTTCTAAAATATTATTTTGGGTTAATTGGCTATTTCAAATTTTTGTTAATTCATATTCATATATAATATGGTCTGTTTAGGGGCGTGTATTTTATGGATCCACTGACCGAGGGATTTGTGTGTTTTCTCTCAGGATCCCAAAATAAAGACGGCCTCCAAGTGGTTACATGTGGGTCTCATTGAATATTAACACACATAACACAGAGTGGGACACCACCAGTTACACAAAGATGCAAAAAAAACCCCAGACTGATACGACAGAACTGACTGGAGTTTGTAAAGCGCCTGGCTGCAGCGTTCTGCTGTAACTGGAGTTGGTCCACGGATGATTTACTGAGGCAGGTACAGAGGGAATTGAAGTCGTCTAAACATGATGAAATGAAAGCATGGATAATCATTTCCAGCTCAGTGTGAAACTATGGAACAGAGTTTAGTAATGTTCCCCAAATGAAAATAGCAAGATTGAATCTATTTTTTTTAATACGCATGTCAGGGTGCGTAGCTTGGTTGAATATGATGCCTAAATTCCTGATTTTGGACCACACATTTGAAGTAAACGTAAACGGGTTTTTCACAGCAGTGCAATAAAACAGCTTCAACAATGTTAAAAGAATGAGATTTAACAGAATCTGAGGGAAGGACAAACAGATGAGGTCAACTAATGCCATGAGGATGGCAATATTTACCAATACTGAACAATATTAAACTATATTTAACAATATTTTACAATATTTAACTATATTTAACAATACTTAACAATATTTAACTATTTTTAAGAATACTTAACAATATTTAACTAAATTTAACAATATTTTACAATATTTAACAATACTTAACAATATTTAACTATATTTAACAATACTTAACAATATTTAACTATATTTAACAATACTTAATAATATTTAACTATACTTAACAATATTTAACTATATTTAACAATACTTAACAATATTTAAGAAGAGAAATTATCATTGTTTGTCAAAACACATTTCCTCTCTCGGTGTAAATGGGGATTTAAGTGCCTTGCTCAAGTCAAGTCAAATGTATTTGTATAACACATTTCATGTACAGGACAAGTCAAGGTGCTTTACATAAAACATATAAGAAAAATAAAAATGATTAAGATCCATTAAAAGACAATTGCTCAAGGACACATTTTTCAACTTTCTCTCATAAAATGGGTGTGAACAAATGTGTATGCTCTAATGTTGATTGTGCGAGTGTGTGTGTCTGTATTCCTATCTTTATATTTTTCAATTATATCTATTATTCTTTATTTTAAATTGTGCTCTTTATTTATTTAAAAAGATGTGTTTACATTCACTACCCAATGACCACTTTACTAACTATGTCCTCATGAGACATGGAAACCAGTCCCTGTGTGTGTGTGTGTGTGTGTGTGTGTGTGTGTGTGTGTGTGTGTGTTTTGTTTTTAAAACCTCTGCACTAAAATAATACATAAGTTTTATATCTGATTACATCTGTCACTGATATAATTACATAAAAAGATGAGCCTCTGATGAAAGAGAGTGAAATGGAAGTTTGTTTGTTTTTTTTTCTGTAGACTAAAAGACAGTGAAGTAAACCTGAGTCCTGCTGATGCGTTTAATGACACCTGTTTCAGAGCCATGTTGTCATGCATCCACCTGGAACCTGCGTTTTACACACATGTGATTCATTTGAAAATAGTTTTAAAGAAACACTGATCCAAATATCCTCCAGAGTCACCAAAGAAAGTGAACAGCTGCTACTTGCAGAATTGTAGTAATTAAGCTGTAACTTGGACGAACAACAAAGTGCATTGTTGTCTTGAAATTGGGCAGAAATGACTTGTTTACACTGTTTCCTAAAAAAAACAAACAAATGAGCTGGATGTTCTTCAGCTGGATAAACAACAGGTTTTCAAACAGCCTTCATAATGTCATGTAAAATGTCATTTTATGTCATATATTGTGTTTTGTGAAGTGCATTGCTATAGTGTTTCGTTTTTGTATAAATATTGAATTTGTAAAACATGATGTCAGACATGTTGTATTTTGTGAAATATGTTGTGACCCTTAAAAAATACCACACAGAGTAAAGAAGGTTTATATTTACATTGCTAGTGCGTTTTATTTTGTGGTAGTTTTTGGAACACCTCACAGTAGTTTATACACAGTAAATATGCTAGTGTTAAATATTCAGTGTCAGTGTTAAATACAGTGTTGGTTTAACACCACATTGATTAAAAACAACACTTTTGTTAAATTAATGTTGTTAATACTGGTGTTAAACTAATCTGGATCGGTGTATTAGATCAAATCACATCCTTACAAAACAGTTTATACAGAAGTCTGGAGAGGCCATGTTCATAATACGTATTTTCCACCTTGTTTATACCAAGATAATTAGATAATTAATTCAAAAGCTCGAGAAAACACCTTTTTTTTCATGATCTTGATTAAAAAAAAAAAAAAAAACTAACGTACTATTCACACGGGATAAGTATTACCTACAGTATGGACCATTGGTAATTCGCACTTACCCCCGTACCTCTGTGTTATTGTGTGTCTGTAATTCAGTCAAATTACAAACATTATGACTGGATATGTCGTAAATTCACAACATCCTGTTTGGTCTCAATACACTAATAAGGTATGAAAACAAAGTCTGCATAAGAACAGCTCTGTATCCACAAAAGGAAAAGTCCCATTGATAAGGATGCAGTCTGTAAATTTGCTCCACGCCTTCAAAATAAGAGCGGGGTCAGTGCAGATGAAAGCAGTCTCGAGGTTACAATGGAAGTGAATGGACAGTTCTTAGCATAGACTTTGCCTCTGGCAAACAGCGACTGAAATTATAGAGACAACCTCAGATAGCTATAAATGTTAGTGGACATGTGGGCGTGGCCTGACCATATCTTCCTTATCACATGCTGCCACACAATTCCGGCCACTTCCTGCATTATTAAATACAAAAAAAGACAAGAGGCGCGCAATTGAAATCACAAACACAGACATTTGCATTCACACGGGACTTGAATTACCTCTGGATGTTGTTTTTTCGCCAAAACACAGTAGGTAATTTGCGGCGGAATTATTACTGAGCAAATCACGGACATGGCGGATTCACACGGGACTAAGAACTAAGACGTAATTATTCCGAATTACCAGTGGTCCACAGTTAATACTTATCCAGTGCGAATAGGGCAAAAGACACTTAGTAGTGACAGGCTGACTTCTTATTTCATTACAATTGTTATGTCAATCGATCAGCTGATCAAGCAGCATTTTGATCAAGGATTGTTGAGCCACATTTTGTAATAACAGTGCATTTTGTAGTAAACATCCAAAATGTAATAACTTTTTCATTTCATTTTGTAATAAAGCTGCATTTTGTAATAAATTTAACATATGTAATAATTTCTTCCATTTTGCAGCAGCAGGTGTTTGGTGGTGTAGCATTAAAACTCAAGGAGCTGTTTGGGAAACATTCCAAATGGTTTATGTCTTGGCTGGTAATTAGACATATTAGACATTTGAAATTACAAATATATTTTGGAAATAGAAAAATGCGTTGGGACAGTTCTTTGCAAAATGAAATGAAAAAGTGATTACATTTTGGAAGTTTATTACAAAATGCAGGTCAACAGTGATTAACACAAGGAGAGATCGTATTACATCTCCTAATTTGCAATAATTTCAAGATTAGTCGACGGCAGCTCTGCATAAAACAGGCCCGGCTTCATCTATACCGGGGTCGACAACCTTTAACACCAAAAGAGCCATTTGAACCCAGTTTCCATGGAAAAGAAAACACTGGCAGCTGCAAATAATTTTTGACATCTAAAATGAAACAAAAATAAACCGCATTACAAAGGAACAGAAAAAACATTGTATATAACATATAATATGTTATAAAATAACATGTGTTATATATACATATTTATTTCTCAGCCCCCTAGAAAGTTGCGACAGCTCACATTCACTTTGAATCCCAGCGTTATGCGGGCAAATTTTTTTTCGATAACTGCCCGCTGCTAATGGCAACGAGTTTTGTCACTTCAGATTCTCGGTACCATATCATTCTGCAGGTAGTTCGGCCACTTTGAAAGTACATATTCAACTGTCTTTTCTCAAAATAAGCAGTAATAACCTGTAGAATAAACAGGATAATGTATTGCCCATGTGTGACTATCGAAAAATAGTTTAATATTTTTCTGATAGTCACACGTGGGCAATACATTATCCCTTATATATAACACATTAGGTATTTTATATGTTTTTTATAACATATACGTTATAAAAACAACACCTTCCCTTTGATGCTTGGGGGTTCAACTCAGTCAGACTTATTAGTGCTTTGACACTTTTGAAGATGAACTGTCTGATCTAAAATGAAGAGAACTCTACTGTATCTTGCTTTTTCTTACCTTCACACTGGTCCAGTGTAAAGTAAAGACACTCCAGACCTGGTTAATGTTTGACCTGTGGGACGTTGTCATATATATTTGGTTTTATTTCCTTTTTCCACACTCTGAACCTGTGTGTTCAGGTCCAGGTTCACTAATAGTCCAGTATCCTCAGGCGTTCGGATCCAGGTCCATCACCAGGTCTTCAGATATTTTTAGTTTCTTACGTTTCTCCAAACTTGTCCTTGCTGGGGTTAAAAGTTGCGACAGTGTTTTGGCAACTAAACAGTAACTTCCACAAATATGTTTATTTTGAGCGACAAAAAAACAATAACATATAGTTAATTTATTCATATTTTAATATTTCAAGATCACAATTTAGGACTAAAATAAAGATAAGGATGAAAGAGGCACATGTGGCCTCGGGTGTTTTCTTGAGATCTCTAATTAATTATGTCCTTGTCTCTTTATAACAAGGTGGAAAATAGTCATTATGAACATGGCCTCTCCTGTGTTTAATAGACCATCAACCATCGCCATCTTGTTTTTCACAAGAACTGGTGAAGTTGCTCGTTCTTTAGTTCTGGAGGATCATAGTTAATACCAACGCACAAGGTACACTTGTAAAAATGTCTATTTTTAATAACAAATAGTGTCAAACCAACAAAAACTGAGTGTTTTAAAAAGTGTTAATTTGACACTGCATAGGCCCTGTCCACACAACAACACAATGAGGTTTTGTTTTGTACTGGATAGAAAAGACATGGCGTCCACACTGGGAATGGATTAGTATCACGTAAACATGGCAACGAAAAGTGTGCTGAAGATAATGCAATACACATGCCACACCTGTACAGGTGCTGTAAGACAGTCACACTAGTTACACCAGAACAATAGAAGAAGTAAAGGGGGGGGGGCGTAAATGACGTCCAGTGGTCGACCAAGAAAATCCTTAGTCAGGTACAGCCCTAAATTTAAAAGTATTATAGTTGAAATGATGATGTTGGAGCATTTCTTTTTTCAAACACATTATTTATTTATTTTATTTTATTTATTTATTTTTATCAAATATCACTTGTAGTGGACATTGGGACTTGTTTCATACTGACCCCCCGCCCCCACACACACATGTACATGGAGAGCAAACATTTAGATTATACTGTACATCTATGGATATTATTTATCTTCTTCAGACCCTTACATAATTCCCTTTTTGTACAAAGAGTACATGACGGAACAGAAGATTTTTTCTGTATTATTTTCATGGAATGTCCTTTACAGTGGATACAGCCGTTTACTGGTGTATGAGTGCATGTGTGTGTGAATGGGTGAATGTGAGGAATTAAAAAGCGCTTTGGGCACCTACTGGTGTATAAAATGTGTTACATAAGTACAGTCCATTTACCATTTAAACCCTTTTAATAAAGCTGTGAAATACTTGTCACTGAAAGAGGACTGAGCATTTTTTGATAAATTACATGTAATAAAGGACATGTGTGTTCAGATAGATAGATAGATAGATAGATAGATAGATAGATAGATAGATAGATAGATAGATAGATAGATAGATAGATAGATAGATAGATAGATAGATAGATAGAGATAGATAGATAGATAGATAGATAGATAGATAGATAGATAGATAATCAGTTGTTCACCTGGGAGTTGAACCTCAGTTGGCAGACGCTGCAGGACACGTGCTTCCTCTTGGCAGTGGGCGGGAGGCCCAGGGTGTGATGGAGGACGGCCTTCTGCACCGGGTCCATCTGAGGGATGGACAGAGACACACAAAGACTCATTTTAAAACACAGCTGAAGATGACCTGTGAATCAGCGTCACTTCTCCTCTATCACTGAGATGAAAAGAGGAAACTCAGCAGCGTCCTCGCTCAGAAAACAGACTCAGACTCTAACAGGTGAGTTTTAAAGCTCATACAAAAACATGTCAAGCATTAATGCTCGACTTCCTTAAGACACCCAAAAATATGTGGCTCAGTTTGGGAGAGAGGGTCGTCCAATAACTGAAGGGTTGGTGGTTCGAATCCCATTCTGTCCTAGTCAGACCGTTGTGTCCTTGGGCAAAGACACTGTGACTCACTCTGGTGTATGAATGTTTGGTCAGAAGGGCTGTAGGTGCAAAACACCAGCTATGCTTCTGTCAGTCTGTGGATACAAATGTAGTTTACCACCACCACAGTGAGAATGTGAGAGTGAATGAATAATATGTCACTAATGTAAAGCACTTTGAGTGGCCAAAATTGCGTGATATAAATTCTATCAAGTATTATTATTATTATTAAAACAACTCTAACATGTTATAATAATCTGATAATTCCAAACAAAATTTGAAATATCATAAAGATCAACGTTAAGATATTCTAAAAAAACCTCACATGTATAACAAATATGATAATTTTTGAGAAATTGTAGCAAAGAAATGAGAATATCATTAGAAAACAGTCAAACCTTTACACCACAGTCAGTGTTACAAGAATAAAATCATAATAATGAA
The DNA here is from genome assembly GCA_020466265.1 of Siphamia tubifer. Lineage (NCBI taxonomy): Eukaryota > Metazoa > Chordata > Actinopteri > Kurtiformes > Apogonidae > Siphamia > Siphamia tubifer. Next base: position 14,543,911 of record CM035798.1, on the reverse strand, counting down.
TAAAATATAATATTTTTAATTATAATATTCGTAATAAATAGTCACAGTTTTTTTTTCAAAAGCAGTCACTATTACAAACCAAAAAAACCCCCATATTTATAGAGAAAGTCAATCAATCAATCAATCGAAGTTTATTTATAGAGCACTTTACAGAAGAAGACCAAAGTGATTTAAATCTAAAATATGATTAAAACACAGGATAAAACAACTCAATCAAACATAAAAAAAATGTAAAAGACAATAAAACAATAACAGATAAACAGACCACCACTTTAGCATAAAAATGGCACAGTTCCATTAACTTCAGTCAAAAAATAGTAATAAAAGTACTACTACTAGTAGTAGTACTTTTATTACTTAGTAGTAGTAGTACTGTAACAATACGGAATGTACCCAGTGTGTGTAATACTGAATAAACCAGTGTAACATACATGTATTATACTGGAGTCACAACCTATTTATTATCTATTAACTAATTTGTGACATCATCAGTGACATCATCAATTAATTGCTTTGTGCCATCTTTAGTTAATTAGTTTGTGAAAGCCCCCCCCAAAAAAAAGTACTTTGTATGTAACATCTATTAGAAGCACCAGCTGCTTTGTTCACATCATCTCTGTCATTGTTAACCCTTCTTTTCCTTTTTTTAAATCTCATGTTGTTTTTCTAGTAATACTACAGTTGTATTCTGGAAACGTGTAATTGAGTCTCACCCTAAAATTTCTTTGTACATTCCATAAATAGTGTTGATTGCTTGAATAATTCCTCCCGAATAGAAATAAAAGTGTTAGTGTGATGTCCTCTTGAGTGCTGATGTTACTGCGGTGTTTGCTGCAACCGCCTGTCGCTTTGCTACAAGCCTTCCTCTGTACGCTGACAGAGCTTTAGGGAACGTACAAACACATCTGCCTCTTTGAGGAAACGCTTCAAAAGGCAGCACTTGGCTGAGAAAGGTGGAAAGGTGCAGACGTAGTGTGGGTGGATTAATCCACTATGACAATTGTGCAGCAGAAGCTAAAGCACAAAGGAGGTAAACCAAGGCCGCGTTTTTATTCCAATGAAACCTGTTTTGCTTCTGAAATAATAAATAGTGATAAAGTCGATGGGTGATATTAGTAATCATATGTAACATTGTCAGACAAATATACTGTACTATTCTCTACAGGTCAGGTTAAATCTCTACTAAAACCATAATGACAACAATACCCACATTTTCTGCAGCTTTGAAACACATAATCTAACTTTAACAGCAATGTATGACACAGTGTCGTCAAGCTTCACTAATTGCTTACAAACTGAAAGTGAAAATGCGTCGAGCACAACAGTCTATATTCTATAACGCTGCCTTAAACAAAACAACATACATACGAACACATTTTCTGGGTAACACTTTATAATACCTACACACATTCCACTATGTATTAACCATTTGTTACCCATGTGTTCATGATATATTAACCATTTGTTGCCTATTTGTTAATGTTTATTAATGTATTGTTTATACACAACTTATCATAAAGCATTTTTTCACATGGTTACAAATGGTTTGTTCATAGAAAAGAGGAACAAATGCTTTGTTTATGATAAATTGTGTATGAATAAACCATTAACAAATAGGGAACAAATGGTTAATACATATTGAACAAAAATGAACAAATAGGTAATAAATGGTTAATACATATTGAACAAAAATGAACAAATAGGTAATAAATGGTTAATACATAGTGGATTGTGTGTAGGTATTATAGGGCTCATCTGCTCCATACACACTGTAGATTTCACTGTAAATTTATTTGTTTTATTAATATTTTTTGTATTTTATTTTCATAAAATATTTTGGGTTTAAGATATTTTATGTTGTTATTCTTTGTATATTTATTATATCTTGGGTAAAAATGTGAATTGCAATTTTGATGTGAAATAATGTCATGCATAAGTTGTCATGTGATTGATACAAGTTCAGAAACAAAATGGACGCAAGTGCAAAACTCAGAAACAAGAATGTGTTTTTAAAAATGTACTTGACTGGAGCCCGAGTTGCTGTACGGTAACACATCAGGTCAAAAGAGCAACTGAGAGGTAAGGCAAAATGATAGTCAAAATCCAGCCAAACGTCAGAACCAGATATCCAAACACAGTAGTCAGGGAAAATCCAAAAATCATTATCAGGGTCCAGGTGAAGTTCAGAATGTGGATCCAAAAACCAGAACAGGGCCAACAAGGGCAGGGCAAACTATCAGTCAGGGACGAGTGCAGGGTCAAACAACAGGAGGCAATAATCAGGCACCAAAAAAGAAAAAAAACAAACAGAAAACCAAACCAAGTCATACACGGACAAAACCAGACCAGATACAAGACCATTTATTTGTTCCATGAAAGGCAGACAAACTCGCACTAGACAAAGAGACAAGAGGAGTTTATATAGAACACAAAACAGGTGTAACACATGAGGCTAAATTAAAGGGGCGGGACAACACTAGTGACAGGAAGTAAAACCAGACAAAGTGAACATAAACAAACATGACAAAAATAAAAGCCCAGGCACTAATAATGATGGAAAAAAAAGGAAAACAAATTGCAGAACTACAAAACAAGACAATAAGAGTCTGGATTTTAACAGTAATGAAGTAATGAAGACGTGCTTTCATTCTTTTGGACTTGGATCAAGATGTGTTTTAACAGTTTGTCCGTAAAGTCTGAGCAGCTCCTGATGTTCCGTTCAGAAGGTGCTCATGCACAGTATAAGAAATTAGATTTTTTTTTGTGCATTATATGTTTATTTCGTGTTTGAAAATTATCTAAGACAGAGGTGTTAAACATACGGCCTGGAGGCCAAAATCAGCCTGCCAATGGTTCCAATCTAGGATGAATTTACGAAATTAAAAATTACACAAAAGATATTAATAATTAAGGAAGTTAAAAGCATTTGACATCAATTCAATCTAAAATGGATCAGATAATAATTACAATAAACAATAAATTATGAAAAATGCAAATTTTCTTCTTTGTTTTAGTGATAAAAAAAGGGATTAGATAAATAAAAACTACTAGCCTGTTACAAAAAAATGTAAATAACCTGAAAATGTATGTGGAATTTGACCAATATTTTGAATGTGACTAAATGTTGTGGGTATCTGTAAATCCACTGTTAACTTTAAGTTGTGATGCACATGCATAAATGATAAACTAACATGTAATATTGTTAATATCAACAATAATTGCACCGATGTTGTTAATATTTGTACATGTTATGTTCAAGAACAGTTCATATATGTAAACATTTTCATTTTGGAATTTTAGTAATTTTGCTCAAAAACAGAAAACTTTGGATTTGACATTATTTATACATTTTTATCGTATTATTTCTATTATTTTACTTGTCAGGCCCACTTTATACTGAAACTGAACTACAATGAATTTGACACCCCTGCTGTAAGATTTTTAGTTTTATGAAGGCCACATGGAAACTCACAGACTGTAAAAGACATTGGCCCAAAATACTTACTGTTTGGGAAGATACAGTATAGCAATGTAAAGAATGTATTATTTTTCATTTCAGTTTTTCACGGTGTAGATGTTAAAGATTATTGAAGACAATAAAAACACCACTCTCATCAAGCATTAGTCAATGCGTGGCTTAATTCTGACCAGAAGAAAAAACATTAGGGGCAGCTACACACACTGTTTATACATTAGACATTTTCATTTATTGAGAACACACGTCTGTTTAAAATGAACATCTGTAACGTGGACCACACGCATTTGAAAAGACATGAGAGCTGATGTAACCACGTCATCTTATTTCAAAGCTACAATAACGCCACTGTATTCTCTAATGCAATTCAGTACATTTCATTACATCAGGCTGGTTACATTCAGGTTCAGTGCTCGACATTATGTTCATTATGTGAACATGAATATATCCTTGAATTGTTTTTGTCCTTATTTTAAAAAATGACAATAATCCTCTTGAGTTGTTTACATGGCATTTGCATTTCAAAGTTTCCCACTGTCTGATTTCAGCTTTTCAACTGTGTTTATTCATTCAGCGATCATTTTGAAAAGGTCAGCGCTGATATTTTCTCATAGAAAATCCTCATCCATAATCATTGAAAGTAGGTGAGATACAGTCTTTGTTTGTGTTCATCCATTTCTTCCACAGACATAGATCTCTGCTCTGTCTTTTTGTATAACTGCACATGTATAATATCATTATATATTTTATTTTCACTGGCAATTATGAGGATTCCCCCCACCATCCAAGGACATTCTTTGATAGTTAATCTAAATCACTCATAAGTGTGAATGTGACTGATTGGTTGTTGATTTCTTGAAGTTTCCAAATAGTCTATTGAAGTCAACATTCTTCACCTGCACAAGACAAATCCAGTTAATGTAAATTAACAGTAGCTTAAAGGTAAAGTACTTTATTTGTCATTATACATTGTACAATGAAATTTACCTCTGTATTTACCCATCCTTCATGCCATTGGGGCACCTGTAAGGAGCAGTGGGCAGCCATGTGCGGTGCCCGGGGACCCTTCTCCAGACGTGGAGGACAGGTTCATAGTCAGAATCATCTGGCTTGAGGATTTTACCCTAACATGTTTTTGGGTGATGGGGGGGTAACCAGGCTGTCGCCAGGATCCGATCCGTTTTCAAAGGAGGGGCCTTATCTAATATCCTTGCATGTCATTAAATTAAAGATCTGTCCGTCTCTTGACTGACACGTCGCTTCATCCACTCACATTGAAGTCAAGCTGCTTAACCAGTGAAAATAGTTTATATCAGGTATATACTCATCAACAGAAGGGGTTTAATCTTATCATTGATATGTGACGTTTATTTATAACCTCGTATTACGACTGCGGTTGTTTCCGATTGTGTGGTGTCCTGTGTTGTGTTTTCTTTCATGTCAATCAGATATGCAAATACGACTGCGCAGTAACCTGGCTACGATTGGATGCTAATATGACGGATCAACATTTGATTGGTGGAGAGATCCCAGGTGGCCGCCATATAAAGACACCTTCATGACGTCGTCCGGGGGTTCAGAAGGTCGGAGGGCGTGGCAAACCTTTCTCTGGCTACCAGTGCGGACACACGTCGAGTGAAAGAGCAGTGATTTTGTATAGAGACTTTGTTAGTGATCACAGTGAGCAGTCACCCTTTCTTTGGTTTGATCATTTTTTCTTTTGTCTAAATTAGGGTAGGGAAGTTAAATGGACTGCATTTATATAGCACTTTTCCACCTTCATGGTGCTCAGAGTGCTTTACATTAGCCTCTCATTCACCCATTCACACACACACTCACACACCAGTAGGTTTCTAAGGTCTATGGTCAGTCCTACTGGGCGCCTAAGCCAGGGTTCAGTGTCTTGCCCAAGGACACTTCAACATGTGGACAGCCAGAGCCGGGATGCGAACCGCCAACCTCTCGGTCATTGGGCGACCCACTCTACCAACTGAGCCACAGCCGCCCTTAATTGAGATTTTTGTTATTGGTTTTTGGCGCTTTTGTTTTGATAGGTCAGGTTTGTAAAAGAGATTAATGGCATTTTGTTTGTTGTGTTTGTTGGTACTGCTCACTGTCGTTTTTAGTTAAGCACCCTGTATTTTTGTACAATAAATCTATTCATTTGATTTGAGAAACCGTGTGTGTCCACTGCTTGGGACCAGGGGAAGGATGCCAGTTTCATGTTGCCTTCAGTGACCCCTAGGCTGGGCGTAACATGAATTGGGGGCTCGTCCGTTGCTTTTTTTTTTTCACGTAGTGTTGTGTAGATCGGTGAGTATTTTTGAGAGATTTTTGTTTTTGAGAATTTTGTCTGGTTGGCATTTTTCTTTGTGTGGGAGGAATTAGGAGACGGAGAATGGCTGATTTCTCTGTTGAGGAGTTTGCTGACAGTCCCTCGTGGGAGATATTTGACAATTGCAGAAAGGCAGACCTGTTGATTATACGATGCCCACCCAGTTCTTCTGGTAAACGTCATAGTAAAGCATGGTTCTACATTTATCCTTCAGCCATGACTCGGGGCTAACGAACACTATCTGTAGATGTGGTTGTCATTTCTTCCACCAGTTCCATTACTGTCAGCCCTAGTTTACCAGCCTCTTTGACTTGGTCCTCTACCAACACAACCAGGGGGGTACCACAATAACCATGGGCTTCTGCACTGGTACTATTTCTTTATCCACCAGTGGAACCATCTGATAGATCAAACTGTTGCCAAACCGGGTCGGAAGAAGAGTGAAAACATCATTTCCATTAACAAACACTTCCAAAGTCGTCCTCTGTTCATCTGTTAATGAATGAACATGTGGTAGAGTCGTCAAAACACTGGAAATAGACGAGTCGATATGAACACTCAAATACCTAACACACACTGCCAATGTTGTGTATCTGAAAAGACTACACTGCTGTTGCTTCTACTTAACGTCACCCCAGCCACAACATTTCCGGGTAGTCCCACCCTGAGACACTGATTGGCTCCTTCGCTTGGAAACAGATTTGATCCCCGTGCTACTCAGATGGTTGTGTGAACACAGCGTAACGCAGCCAGATGACATAAATCAGGTCAGGAAACTGGAGCACCTGGAAGAAACCCATCCAGACACGGGGAGAGAAACATGCAAACCCCACACAGAAAGGCCCGCATGAAGCGCTAACCGCTCAGCCACCGTGACGCTACTTTCTCTTTTACTTTACTTTTATTGCTATTTTTACCTAGTGCTGCTAAGCTAACCAGGTATGACAAGCCAACACAAACTGTACAGTAAAGGACACTAAGTACTTTTTGCCAGGATCCTTCTGGCAGGGGGACAATCATTGGAAATTAGCTTTTTGGCTAAAAAATGGGTGCATATACATTTTCTTTTTCTATAAAATATTTATTAATTGTACGTTGTCCCTCCATAACAAATAAAGTTTACTAATAATAAAGTCCTCTACTAACATGGCAGAAATATGTGTGAAATTTACATGTAGAAAATAACTGCCTGTCATTTATATCACTATTTTATTATAGTAGTGGATCCTAGTGGTGCTCAAAACTGTAGTGCACCTCACCAAATAATACTTTCAGCAGCCACCACTGGTGAAAATTGGACTGGGAACAGACAATGAGAGCGGCTGTGGATGAGGAGCAGCTGAATAAGTAGAAGACAGGGTTGGGGGATTCTGCAGGAGGTAAACAGGTTTAAAGGCCACATCCACCAGAAGGCATTGAGAAGGAGCAAAAGCATTGTGGACATTAAAACCTTTTGGAAGGACCGGTCTTGAAGTCCCTTCGGGCTGCTTAGTGTGCTGCCAAAAGCTGGGACAGTGGACGACCTGCCTCTGAGGAAATGAACGCTGAAGGAAAGGCTCGCAGGAAAGACGCTAAGAATAAAGTGGAAGTGACTGGAGCAGAGGACTGAGGGAGGACAGCTGAGGCAGAGGAGGGATGTAAACAAACCTGAATTATAGGAAAAAGACAGAAGCAATTGAACTAAAAGAAGAACAGATACAAGTTTAGACAGTAAAGAATGACTGTGAGAAGAGAGATGAACAGGAAGACTGATGGAGAAGATTTGGAAACAGTGTCTGGATGATGTTTGGAAAAAGACAGATTTAAGGTCAAACTTCTGACTAAAACTGGAGCTATCGATTATTTTTGTAAGTCATTAGTCTACTCATTATTTTCTTAGAAATGTTTCACTCAAACAATTGTTTAAATTAGCTGAAAAAAATATATACAGTATATACTTATAAACAAGTCTATATATCTATGTCTGTGTGTGTGTGTGTATGTATATATATATATATATATATATATATATATATATATATATATATATATATATATATATATATATATATATATACGTAAAAACAATTCTTATACATAAATAACAACAAACAAACCCAATGTCATCGACAAACAATATGTGCAGTGCAGTCAACAACACATTTCGATCCAACTTCTTTTTTATTTTCCCCCTTTTTATGTTATTCCCCCATTTTTTATCTTATTTTCCCCTTTTTTCTTAAATTTTTCTTTTCTATTTTGTTCACAGCAGGTAATTTTGGGTCCATATTACATTATTAGGGTCAGGTCCTTTTAATTTTGTAATCTTTTGGTTTGTGTTTTACATTTGTTTTTCCACAAATACATGTTATTATCATTGAGCATTGTTATTATTTCTGTATTTATTTCTGTTTGTGGGTTTATTTTATATGTATATATGTATGTATGTATGTATGTATGTATGTATGTATGTATGTATGTATGTATGTATGTATGTATGTATGTATGTATGTATGTATGTATGTATGTATGTATGTATCTATCTATCTATCTATCTATCTATCTATCTATCTATCTATCTATCTATCTATCTATCTATCTATCTATCTATCTATCTATCTATCTATCTATCTATCTATCTATCTATCAGATATACTTAATAATAAATGTAGTGTTCTTCTTCTTTGGAGGAAGGGGATTTTCATTCAGTGCTGAGATTTCCTAAATGTGAACCTCCACCCACTCTTTTTGATCATGCTTATATTGTTTTTACTTCCGCCGAGGAGGTATTAAATTTGGGTCCATTTGTCTGTCTGTCAGGATTATGCAAAAAGTTCTGAATGGGTTTTGATGAAACTTTGAGGAATGATAGAAATGGGTCAAGGAAGAACCCACTAGATTTTGAGCAATGAAGGTCAAAGGTCAAGGTCATACTAGAGGTCAACAGCTACAACACATCAGTGGTAATATCTCAGGATTCAGACAAGATAGAATCTGATGTTTTTTTACATTCACATCATCTCACCTCCAGGGTCAACACCTATGGCTCCATCACGTTACATTTTGACGTCATATGACGACATTACAAGCTTTGGTGGAAGTCTGTTGTCTCTGACTGCCTTGTTTACTGTATGTTTTCTTTTACTTTTCCATTTCTTAATGTTCAAATAAATCAAATCAAATTAAACTTATCAACAACTTAAGATAAACTCTTTGTGTTGATCCTGGCATCATGTGCATCACAGTAAGTGTCTGTGTGAAACACCACAGTTGAACCAGTCACATTGCATTAAATGTTTATTGTGGAGGCTCGGGGTGACTGGTTTAGTCCCATAGAGATGCACTAGTACAGGATTAAACTCAGGAAGAGAAGGGCAGATAATTGTTAGTTTTGGTGATTCATAGGATTTCTCTGGTTATATAAGAGCCTTGAAAACCAGGTAACACAATAAAACAGACAATGTTTATGTGGGGAACTCCATACACACAATCTTACCTAGAAAAAGGCCTAAAACTCTTTAATTGGAAAATAAATACAATGATTAACATGTTGGAGCTGATGCAGTAGCTTCTCATTTGTTTTCATCCATAGGTTTGATCGACAGCATAAATATTAGACTGTGTTTCAATAGATGAAGGTCATGTGGTCTGATGAATCCAGACTGACCTTGTTCCAGAGGTGATTACCCATCATGCCGAGTACCTAGAGTATTCGCCTTTAGGGTCAGTGTTATGATGTAGGTTCATTTGGTAAGGACTAGTGGAGGTTCAGCAACATTATCTCTCTAAAGAGTTATGGAAAAAGCTGTATTATATAACAGCTAATGAAGGAAGTCCAGCAAAATATTTATGAAGAGCCTGAGACTTGTTTGGCTGATATCTACAAAAATGTTATTATTCATTGTGATGGTTATCAACAGACTAGTGAAGTTATTAATGCCAGACAGGAGGTGAATATCGAATTTGGTAAAATATTGGAGTAATAAAAGTAATTGTCAAAAAAATATAATAAAATAAGAATAATCAGTCAAAGTTTATTTATATAGCACTTTACAACAACATAAAAAAGACCAAAGTGGTTTAAATCTAAAACATAATGAAAAAAACAGGATAAAACAACTCAATCAAATGTAATTAAAAAATGTAAAAGATAATAAAACAATAACACACACATAAAAAATAAAAAGACCACCAGTTTAACATAAAAGTGGCACAGTACTATTGCTTAAAAGCATCAATCTAAAAAGGTAGATTTTTAACCTGGACTTAAAAACAGACAGGTCATAATAATACATTAGTACTAATACTAATATATTAGTATATTAGTAGTATACTACTACTACTACTACTACTACTACTACTACTACTAATAATAATAATAATAATAATAATAATAATAATAATAATAATAATAATAATGATAATAATAATACAAATAATAATAATCACATTTGTAAAGGCCAGATCATCAAATACATTTAATAATATCAAATTATATATATATATATATATATATATATATATATATATATATATATATATATATATATATATGTTGTAGTATCACTTGCAAACACATCATTATCTGTGTAGTGGAGAATGCACAGCTTGTATTGAACCTAATATACATCACCTAACATGTCTCAAGTCAGCTTTCAAATTTGGGTAATAAGTTTAATTTATGCAAATACACCCACTTAAATCCTCTAAAAACGCACACACTGGACCTTTAAAGAGTGGGTTTCATCCTCTCTGCATGTGCTACCACCACTCATTTTTCTTTTTCGTCTCTGGTTGAGTGGCTGATGATCGCCTGCCAACAACTTCCTGTCATCGGTCCAACATCCCCATCCAAAAATGTGTTTTCACACCAGAAATGAACCAAACCGTGGTTCAGTATGATACAGAGCAAGACGACCACAGTTCATCATAGTCAAAGAGAGGTTTCTCCTCTGAAATGTTAGTCCTGTCAAACAAAAAAAGCCTGAGACAAACAATTTAGGTACGTTTAACAGATTTGTTGGATCAACTTGAACTTCATATGAATCACTTTCCATTAAAAAGTATTCAGAGAATGCCTATTCTTGCCCCTTGCTGAAAACTGCTTGCAAAAAAATGGAATGGAATGTTCATAAATTGTAATTGTACTATAATTTTGTGGCTTCAGTTGTAAAACGATAGATACCAGCCTTAGAAAAAAATATCTAATAATAATAATAATAGTTATAATAATAATAATAATAATAATAATAATAATAATAATAATAATAATAATAATAATAATAATAATAATTATTATTATTATTATTATTATTATTATTATTATTATTATTATTATTATTATTATTATTATTATTATTATTATTATTATTATTATTATATAGAAGTACAATAATTAGTAGTAGCATATCTGTGCAAAATGAACCAGTGCCAAAATTATCTGTGCAACTTAACCAGTTTCATACAAGTTCGACAGTTACCTAATTGACTAATGTTATCAATGAGACAATATGAAGAGTTCTACTGTGCAGATTCAATTAATTAGTGCAAAATTAGCCAGTTACTACAGTCACTTATATTGGCTACGACAGGCTCAGATTAAAATAAAAGTCCAAAAGTCTGAACCAAACAACAACCATGACTGTAACCTTATCCAGATATCACAATTCAGATCCCCTATTAATGAAATTAAATAAAAAAATAAATGTAGTTGTTGTGAAAATCTTTTGAGAATAAAACCCAAAAACAAGGTCAGAGATTGAGTCGTCCATAAAAGATGTAATGTTTTCTGAGCCAGTACTGTGTTTCACTAAGCGGTCCTTGGTGAATGTTTCCAGATACTTATGATACAACTAAAGCACTTAACATGAAAGGTCTACAGGAATGGCATTGTGTTTCAGCCTTACAGCCAACTAATGTAATATTTCGTATCACAAATGTCTATGCAAAGTGAGTTTGCACAGATCGGATGAGACAGCTGGCCAAAGTGAAATCATTTCTCCCTCGGCATCAGTTTGACATTTTAATCCATGCTTTTATCACAACTCATTCACCCTCCTGTACACTTTATCTTGGGCTTACCCAGACGTCACTGGTTCAACTCCAGCTGATTCAAAATACTGCTGCTTGAGTCTTAACTGGAGCCAAAAAAACAAGACCGTATGACTCCAAGTTTAACATCGCTCATAGTTAATTTCCAAATTGATTTTGAAAATTCTTGAATCTGTTTTTAAATGCTTCAGTGGCCTTGGCCTCAAGTATCTGTCTGACCTGCTACAGCAGTACACCACAGACAGTAGCATGCTGCGTAATGGGGGGTAATTTTGGGGTGGCCATGGCTCAATTGGGAGAGTAAGTTGTCCAATAACTGAAGGGTTGGTGGTTCCAATCCAGCTCTGTCCGAGTCAGTCCGTTGTGTGAGTGGCACTAGTGTATGGACATGTGGTAGAGGTCAGAGGGGCCATAGGTGCAAAATTTCAGCCATGCTTATGTCAGTCTGCCTCAGGACAACTGTGGATACAAATGTAGTTTCCCACCACCAGAGAGAGCATGTGAGAGTGAATGAATAATGGGTCAAACAGCATTATATAAATCCAATCCATTATTATTAATTGGGAAAGTTGGTGGGCCAGAATACACACACACACATAGACAATATATATATATATATATATATATATATATATATATGTATATTGCCCCACCTGGGCGGTGTCTCCTTCAGACTCAGGTCCTCTACCAGGGGTCTGGGAGCCTGATGGTTCTGTGCAGGATCTTAGCTGTTCCTACCAATGCGCTCTTTTGTACAGAGATCTCTGATGTTCCTGGTATCTGCTGGAGCCATTCTCCCAGCTTGGGGGTCACTGCCCCTAGTGTCCCCATCACTACTGGTACCACTGTTGCCTTCACACTCCACATTTTCTCTAACTCGTCTTTCTTGGTATTTCTCTTCTCTTCTCGTGTTCTTTCTTTCTGATGTTGCTATCACTGGGGACTGCTACATCTATCACCACCACTGTCTTCTCATGTTTATCCACAACCACTATGTCAGGCTGATCGACCATCACCATCTTGTCAGTCTGGATCTGGAAGTCCCACAGGATCTTGGCCTGTTTGTTCTCTGTCACCTTTAGGGGGGGGTCTCCCATCTTGACCCTGGGACCTCCAGTCCATACTCTGTACGGATGTTCCGGTACAGTATGCCCGCTACCTGGTTATGCCGCTCCATGTATATAATAATATCCCCAAAATGCAGAGTGTTGTGGTTGTAATGGTTTTGCAAATGCTGTCACTGCCGCGTAAGGTCTTTGGTGTTAACATGATAACTTTTGAACAACTGGATGGATTTGTCCCAAATTCAGTGTGCTAATGCCCTAGGATTGGTACATGATTTTGGAAGTTAAAACATTCAAGATAGCCAACTTTAAAGATGGCTGTATTTTGTCTAGCCCATAACTTTTGACCGGGCTGACAGATTGCCACCAATTTCAGTGTGCTCATGCTGTAGGTCAGACACATGAACTCATGCTCGTATATTTTGTATTTAATATATACGTTTATGAGTAGGTGGAAATGATGGGTGACTGGAAGCATCGTGTTTCAGGGATATACCTTTAGCAGTCAGAGACGACTGCATAGACCTAGTTTTTTTTTATGTATTTTTTAAACTGGGCTGCATCAAGTAGTCTGGACTTCTTTTGCATAACAATAAGACAGTAATCATGTTGTATAAATGTGTGTTAGTCATGAAAGTGCAACAAATAAAGAGTGAGAATACACATTTATATCACAGTTCTCTTTCCTTTAGACAGAGATACCATTACACACTGAAAACCCCTCTGCACTCCTTAAAGTTGAGTCCAATATAGTGACATGTTCCTCTTGGCTGATGAGTGGCCCCAGGGCCTGTGAAAAGATGGACAGAAAAAGGCGAGGTGGGGCTGAAAAAATCAGAATAAGAAAGAAAAGGCTTTGGGAGAAGATGGTGCCAAGTGTGCAAAGCTCACAGAAATGTGTTCAAGAAGACAGAGGAAGATAATGGTAATGGACCTGGCCAGGGGTATAAGCTAATTAATATAAGCTAATATCAGGCTTGGATACAGACTTCATCAGGAACATTCTGAGCCATTCATGCCAATGATCATGCCATGGTCAGAGATAATGTTGCAGAAACTAGAGCATTCCTTAGGCACCTACATACATATAATTTTAACCAAAGCAAAATATAGTAATTTATTTAACAACTATCTAACCCTGGTTGGGACTTAATAAGGAAATCCATTAAAGAAAATCAATAACCTTTGATTTTAAGTGTATTAAGGTTTAAAATAAATGTTCTTTGCTCACTTTATAAAATTGACCTTTGACCTTTATTTTGGGGTATATGGGTTTATAAATGACTTAGTCCCATTCGGTATATATATTTTTTTCATAAATTCTTAATATAAAAAACAATTGATAAAAGAACAATGTCTTCATTAACATATTTGACTGAAAAACAGAACATTTTATTTCAGAATGATTCCAAAAAATCATAAAAAAAAACTTTTCATATTAGTTATGAATTCTGAAAAGTTGATGAACATAAGGTTGAATGAACGACTACAAATAAAATGTGGTTCAACCCCCACACAAATCAAAAGCAGTGCAGTTAGTTAAATTCTTGACAGTGGCATAGAGGCTACAATTAAGTAGGATTTGTAGATTTGTTCATATGAAAGGACTAAAATATAAAAAAGGCTATTTAGTAATATTTTTACTGTGGATTCATGTGTGTTTTATAAAAAAAAAAAAAAAAAAATGGACTAATCATGACACTACTGTGACCCAACATGTGCTCTTGTCTCCTGTCCCTGTTGCAGCACATGACATGAGGATTTTAAATAATCTTTGGTTAGAGAGGATTTAGGTGAGAAATGTATGTTTAGAGGCTTGTGTTATTTTTGTATAGCAGTTTTTTAAGTGTTATTACCTCTGCCAAGGAGTTTATGTTTTTGTCTGTCTGTCTGTCTGTTAACGAGATAGCTCAAAATGTTATGGATGGATCTTGATGAAATTTTCAGGCTAGATTGTTAATGTGGAAATCTGGAAATTATTAGAAATTGGTGATGATCCGGGGATGGGGGGGGGGTGGTTGTATTCTCCATTCGCCGCAATGTAGAATTTTAAAGTGATCCAGAATCCAGGATCTCTTCTGGATCACCACCAAAATGTAATCATTTGTTCCTTGTAACACTTCCATCACATCCTGAAAATGTCATCAAAATCCCATAACTTATCTTGCTAAATAACAGACAAACCGAAACATAACCTCCTTGGCGGACCTCTTTTTATTCAAAGGGGGGGGGGTGGTCTGCCTGGGTGGAGGTTTTCGCTCTCAGAGTGCTTTTCTCATTTATAAATAACATAGTCCCATAAATGGCTAAATTTCTAACATATTATCTATCGATAATATCTATACTGAGCGTAATTTCCATTAACAACATGCCTTTATTTCCCAAAGGTTTAAAGATGTCCTTCATAAAAACATCCATGTGGTGAGTTTATGAAACTATTCCTGTTTTAACTAATAGACTCCAGTTTCCTCCCACCATCCAAACACATGCACTGATTGATTGATTGGTTCATTAAATTGTCCATAGGTGTGAATGTGAGAGTGATTGTTTGTCTATATATGTTCAGCCTTGAGATGAACTGGAGACTCATACAGGGTGTACCCCGCCTTCACCCATTGCAGCTGGATTAGGCCCCCCAATGACGAGCAAGAACTAACATTTACTTTGAGCTATAATAGCTACTTGTGACGGACAGTACATAAACAGTGGATTTAATTGACATAAGTAGATGTAATTAACATAAGTGTCTCACTGACAATAACCCCAGTGTAGCCATGGTATGTGCACAGTGCATATTATTATCCACGGTCTGTAGACGGGTAGGACATGAAACCCCAGGGTGGAAAAACCATCCCAACATGCCACTGGGCACAGGAAGTTGAAGATAACAGGCCTTCATCTGTCACTGGCCCTAAACTGTGAATTAAACTTCCTTTGTACATCAGGCAAGTCAACTACATTTTAAATCCTCTCTTAAAATATTTTTTCTCTTTTGTCTTTTAATGTGTGAGAGTTTGGCTTTTATTGTTTTAATGTAGAATAATTTTTAATGTTTTATAGCCATTCTTTTATATGTTGTATTTATTGGAAACACTATCTACACAATTGACTATGTATTAACCATTTATTAACCATTTATAAAGGCATTGTTCATTATGTATTAACCATTTATTAACCATTTATAAAGGCATTGTTCATTATGTATTAACCATTTATTAACCATTTATTAAGGCATTGTTCATTATGTATTAACCATTTGTTACCTATTTGTTAATGTCTTGTAAAGGTTCATACTAGTGTCTTCCAAAGATAAATGTAATATTTGATTATTTTTAACCAACAGGTGCAGTGTTTGTATATGTGCTTTACAGGTAAACAAATAAACAGTTGTAAACACTGCACCTGTTGGTTAAAAATAATCAAATTTTACATTTACACTAGTATGAACCTTTACAAGACATTAACAAATAGGTAACTAATGGTTAATAAATAATGAACAACCCATTTTTAAATGGGTAATAAATGGTTAAGACATAGTCAATTGTGTGTAGGTATTATAAAGTGTTACCTATTTATTTGTTTCTATGCATGTGTTGGTGAACTGTGTTGTTTTTAAAGTGCTTTATAAATAAAGTTGACTTGACTAGATCAGATGGATTATTTCCAAAGACTTAAAGAAGCAAAGCTCAGGACAGATATTGGTTCGGTCTACTTCACTTCTTACGTATTTAGGAGTAAATTCATAACACACTGACCAGCCTGGCACCGAGGCCGACCTTTCTCCTTGAATACACCGAGAAAATGTGCTTTACACTCTGAGCCTTTTCTCTGCGTCTCCACTGACACACTTTGCTGCTGAACTGGCGAGAAAAGCAAGTGTTATGTAACAGTCTACCTTTGTACTGTAAATCTCACCCAAGTTTTTGGGAAGAGTAAAGAGGATGACACATGGAGTTGGCGGGATGAGTTGGAAGGAGAAACAGACGCTGTGAAGCCTGCTGGGAAAGCATGGGCCTGGGTTCTGGAAAGCTAAAACCAGTTAAAAACATCTGGGCTACGACAGAATGGATGACCTCTTACTTGAAACACGCACCGGGCGAGAAAACATGTTATTTCTCCTTCGTTCGCGGTGCTAAAGTTCTGGAATGAATCTAGTTTGAGGGAATCATTATCCTGCAAAATGACCTGGAGAATTTCCAGTCATGGAAATGTGATTAATCAGAGAATATGAGCCCATCTGACAGAAAAAAAAATTAAAAAATGCCATTGTATGTTTGTGTCAAATGGAGCTGAACAACGACAGTAGTTTAGAGCTGAAACCAGTGATCGCTTAATTAACCTCAATAGAGTTAAAAATATATATTGTTTAATTATCATAGATTAGTTTCTGTAATTTTGTGGCGTCACAGCCATTTAAAATGTGGGGGTGTTCTAGGTTGTGGCACATGAGCAAAATTTTCTGAATCTATCATCGGAAAATTAACGAACAATTATCCATTAATGGTTAAATTTTTATATTAAAAAAAGTAATATATGGCCGAAAATAATAAAAATGTATTTTTCCTCAATTAAACATTTATTCAATTCAAAAGTCAAAATGATGAGATAAAAAAACTGATAGAAGTTTGGATTTAAAAAATCAGACACTGATTTTACAGACACTGTTCCTCTTTTTTCTTCCAAAAATGTTTTGTCCATGTCAGGGGAGACGACTAAAAATATGTTCCTCAGGGGGAACATGAGTGAAAAAAGTTCTAGAACCACTGTCTTAGGGTAAATGTCACAGAACAAGACATAGTTTAGTTAACTTAGTTTAACAACAGTAACATTTCTCATTACTTACTGGTTAATGACTGTTTGTTAACACCACGAAGAAGAGCTGTTTACATTACCGCTGAACTGAGGTGCGCTTCATTTACATATGCTGTTGTGCCGCCCGGGCGGGTAAACAGTTTAAACCATAGATATTGTAACACCCCCGAAATGTTATTGATGTTTGTTTGGCGCAATTGTGATGACAGTAACTGTTTATCCTGAAATAAAAAGTAGGTGAGACCAACTCTGTCTGTTTCCTGGATCCAGTAACAATACAATATATAAACAACCATGGTTGCTCCTAAACATTAGTTCCACTGTTGACTGATGTTAACTGTTGTTCACACATACATGCATTGTTTGTTAATTCCATCTTAAATTGTGAATGAGTTGGATCCAAATATGTGCACATGTTGTTTTATATACATATGTTGTTATATATCCTTTTACTTTTTTGCTGTTTACATTTAATGCAAGTATCTGGGATATGTGGGTTAAAAGCTGCAGCTTATATGGGGTTATATACAGCCTGCTTATCCATTTGGATTACAATCATTTAGTTTGAATTTACAGTTTGATCTCTGTCTTTTTTAAACTTTTATTCTTTCTGTACTTTATTCCATGTACACTGGCCCATTTTTTTTTACACTTGTACATATCCTATTCCTTATATGCATTGTTTATATTGTATATTGTTCTTTTTACTCTAAATTAAGCTCCTTATTCTTACACTTGCTGCTGTAACTACGGGAATTCCCTGACAGTGGAACTAATAAAGGATTATCTTATCTTATCTTATCTTATCTTATCTTATCTTATCTTATCTTATCTTATCTTATCTTATCTTATCTTATCTTATCTTATCTTAACTTATCTGTCTTGTTGTTGTTTTAGCTGTTTCTGGAAATAAATAAATAAATAAATAAAGGACAACTTATTTGTTATTTCCAGACATTCACTTTTTTGTGCACATTCAACTATTAGCTCTATTGAATTAAATCAAAGAAAAATAGAAAAGGAGCACTCCCCCCCCCCCCCCCCCCCCCCCACACACACACACACACACACACACACACACCCCTCCAAATGAAGAAAGGTTGACCAAGGAGTTTAAGTATTTGCCAGAGTTTGTCTGTTACTTATGGATTGATCTTGATGAAAATGTCATAACACGTTGGAGGTGTCACGACGAACACATGGTTAGATTTTGGTGATGATTCGGAAGAGATCCTGGATCACTTTGAAATTTTACAATCCGGTAAATGGAGAATATATTTAAAATATTTTCATCACCAAAATGTAATCATTTGTTCCTTGTGACATTCCCAACACATCCTGAAAATTTCATCAAAATCCATCCATAGGTTTTTGACTTATCAAGCTAAATAACAGACAGACAGACGGATAGACAGACAGACAGACAGACAGACAGACAAACTCTGGCAAAAACATAACCTCCTTGACAAAGGTAATAGTCGATAGTTGCAGCTATAGTAGTAATACAGTTAAGAAAAGTCATTTTGCTTTACACCATTGGTGGGCAATTAATTTTCCTATGGACCCACATGACAAATATTGATAGTTATTAAGGGTCGGATCAATTCACCCATAGCTCTGTTCAATATCTCTTAAAAAAAAACAGTAAATGAAACAATACAATGAAAATGTAGAGCCCATAATACAACTATTTAAAGAATATTCACAAAAACATTTGAGAAAATGGTTTTATACAACTCCATATTAACTTTACATAAAAACCCTAACTGCAGATTAGTTTGTGTATCCCACTTCCTTTTCACTTCAATAAAGAAATGTTTTATTAAAATCTGCATTCTTCATCAATTTTTCTTTCATTTTTTGTTGTTAGCTGATATGAATGTTCTGAAACTGAGCAACAAACCATTTTGGTACATAAGCCTTATGCTGAGTGGAGAGAAAAAAAAAACGTTCCTTTAGCAGACTCTTCAAAATAAAAGCTGTATGTTATATATTTGCATTGACTTTTAATTTGCCAGTGACCTCATGTGGCCCAGGTCTGCTTTACACAGATGCATGACTTCAATGAACAAACAAAACAGAAACAGACTCTGAATTTATTTCACTTTTCTTTTCAGTTTGACTGCTGACTGAGCAAAATTCCACCTCCTTCTCTGCATCTTTCCATATTTTTCTTTTTTTTGTCATGTACCATTTGATTCCCTCACTGTATTGATGTGTTCAGGCCTGGTCTGCAGCGAGCAGCAGCAGCAGCAGCATCCAGCAGCAGCAGCAGCAGCAGCAGCAGTAGCAGCAGCAGCAGTAGGAGCAGCAGCAGTAGCAGCAGCAGCAGCAGCAGCAGCAGTAGCAGCAGCAGCAGTAGGAGCAGCAGCAGTAGCAGCAGCAGCAGCAGCAGCAGCAGCAGTAGCAGCAGCAGCAGCAGCAGCAGCAGCAGCAGCAGCAGCAGCAGCAGTAGCAGTAGGAGCAGCAGCAGTAGCAGCAGCAGCAGCAGCAGCAGCAGCAGCAGCAGCAGCAGAAGCAGCAGCAGCAGCAGTAGCAGTAGTAGCAGCAGCAGCAGCAGCAGCAGCAGCAGCAGCAGTAGCAGCAGCAGCAGCAGCAGCAGCAGCAGCAGCAGCAGCAGCAGCAGCAGCAGCAGCAGCGTCAGGGACATGTTATTCTCTGAGCTCCACTCCCATCACCCACCCACTGAGACACACAGTCCACATAGGCCAGTGCCGCTGCCAGATAAAATGTGTCCTACCGCCACCACACACACATACACACACTTCACACACATACACACACATACACACACTTCACACACATACACACACTTCACACACATACACACACTTCACACACATACACACACTTCACACACATACACACACATACACACACTTCACACACCCACACATGGACCAGTAGCACACACACACTACACTGATGAACGCTGTTGCAAATTCAGCTCCATCTTTCAAATCACTTCCTAAAGCTGTTCTATGTAATTTCCCTTCAGCTGCTCAGGCTGCAGCCTCACAACCTGTCAATCATCCTGATGAGCTGTCTGCTTCCAAACACTCTGTAGCCTGAGGCGGAGGTAAAGCCGCCGCACACGCTCACAGAGCAGATGGTGATCATCGCCTGCAACTAAAGACAAAGAAATGTTTACACTGCTCTTGAACACGTCAGCATCCTCAACAGAGGTGGAATAACTAAGTACAAGTACTTACTTTACTGTACTTAAGTGTAGTTTTTAGGTATCTGTACTTTACATGAGTGTTTATTTTTCTGACAACTTTTTACTTTTACTCCCTACATGTTTGTATAAATATATGTACTTTATACTCCTTACATTTATATAAATATATGTACTTTATACTCTTTACATTTATATAAATATCTGTACTTTATACTCCTTACATTTATATAAATATCTGTACTTTATACTCCTTACATTTATATAAATATATGTACTTTATACTCCTTACATTTATATAAATATATGTACTTTATACTCTTTACATTTATATAAATATCTGTACTTTATACTCTTTACATTTATATAAATATCTGTAATTTATACTCTTTACATTTATATAAATATATGTACTTTATACTCTTTACATTTATATAAATATATGTACTTTATACTCTTTACATTTATATAAATATCTGTACTTTATACTCCTTACATTTATATAAATATCTGTACTTTATACTCCTTACATTTATATAAATATATGTACTTTATACTCCTTAAATTTATATAAATATCTGTACTTTATACTCTTTACATTTATATAAATATCTGTAATTTATACTCTTTACATTTATATAAATATATGTACTTTATACTCTTTACATTTATATAAATATCTGTACTTTATACTCTTTACATTTATATAAATATCTGTACTTTATACTCTTTACATTTATATAAATATCTGTAATTTATACTCTTTACATTTATATAAATATCTGTACTTTATACTCTTTACATTTATATAAATATATGTACTTTATACTCTTTACATTTATATAAATATCTGTAATTTATACTCTTTACATTTATATAAATATCTGTAATTTATACTCTTTATATTTATATAAATATCTGTACTTTATACTCTTTATATTTATATAAATATCTGTACTTTATACTCTTTATATTTATATAAATATCTGTACTTTATACTCCTTACATTTATATAAATATCTGTACTTCATACTCCTTACATTTATATAAATATCTGTACTTTGTACTCTTTATATTTATATAAATATCTGTACTTTATATTCTTTACATTTATATAAATATCTGTACTTCATACTCCTTACATTTATATAAATATCTGTACTTTATACTCTTTACATTTATATAAATATCTGTACTTTATACTCCTTACTTTTATATAAATATCTGTACTTTATACTCCTTACTTTTATATAAATATCTGTACTTTATACTCTTTACATTTATATAAATATCTGTACCTTATACTCCTTACTTTTATATAAATATCTGGCTTCTTATCTCACGATTTAGATTTTTTTTAATCTTATAATTATGTTTTTTTTTTCAACTTCTATTCATGACTATTGAACTTTTCTTAAACATCCTGTCCATACTCAGTAAACTGTGTACCATGACCTAATAAAACACATCATCTACACAGTAACTCACTTTTAAAGGCTTTATTTTTGTATATTTTTGAAATTGTTCTGGTTTTTCCTTCTTAAATAAGTATCATTTCATCCATTCCAAAGAAAAAAAAATGCAGTTTTACTTTTTACTTTATTCTTACTTTTACTTCAGTAAAGGAGTTGAATCAGTACACAGGTAATTGTACTTTTACTTTTAATTAAGTACAGAATGTGAGTATTTTGAGCACGTCTGATCCTCAACATAACTCAAAAAAAAAACCTAAAATCATTCAGGTAAACACAGACAACGTGCAGATGCAAATTAACACGGTATGTTTAAGGAGTCAAAGTGTTCCGTAACAAATGGCTTTTATCTGTAGCTCTGCTCAGCCATGCTCTTCTCATTACTTCAATAATCAACACACGTTTTCTTAATCTCTGACTTCCTTTTTTATATCCTCCTATGGTTTCAATCGCCGTTGTTTAAAACAAATCTGATTTTGCAACTGAAGTGGAATCGGCCCAGTCAGCGTAGAAAAATGTTGCCATTGGACATGTGTGCAAACCACAGATACACATGATCTCAATGTTTTTGAACCAAAATAGCTTTTAGAACAACACGTCTGGATACATGTTATGGATCCACACTGTGTTGTTTTAATCACTCGTGGCACCTTTTGGTTTGAGGGAAAGCGATGAGAGTGGATGAAAAATGTATTGAGGAAATGGTCATCAGTTTGTTTATGTTACAATAGGAGTGTAACTGTACAGAAAATATTTGGTTTAGTATATTTAGTACAGTTTAGTCAGTTCCATATATTTTTGATATGTTTTTGAAATTGAAATGTGACACTCTACTCATACTGTCTTACAAAGTAAAAAGGCAGTAACTGCACAGACACCGAACTGAAAAAAATGACCTTACAGTTCTGTTGTTGTTCAGCCCCAGTAGTTGTAGGTAGATTATTGAACATGAGGTAGTTATTGTTACTGTATATTAACTAGTTCTACAAAAAACACAGTGCATCTTATATATGGATTAAGTCTGGTAGTGCTTAGTGACTGAGACTTTTTATCTCATAATATTGGCTTTTTAATCTCATTATTTTGAGTTTTTAATCACATGATTTTGAGTTTTTATCTCATCATTTTGACTTTTTATCTCATCATTTTGACTTTTTATCTCATTATTTTGACTTTTTATCTCATGATTTTGACTTTTTATCTCATAATCTTAACTTTTTTTCATGTGATTTTGACTTTTTATCTCATGATTTTAACTTTTTATCACATGATTTTGACTTTTATCTCATAATTTTTACTTTTTTTCCACATGATTTTGACTTTTATCTCATAATTTGGACTTTTCTTACCTCATGATTTTGACTTCACTTAATGCACCTTATACATGTATATGAAAAACCTTCATGAAAACCATTCATTGACAGTCCACCTCATAGTACGGTACATAGTACATAGAAATGAATATAGTGTTTGACTGTAAACTATTGGTGCACGGTCCTAAATGGACATTGGTACGAACACAGTAATGGTCTTCACTGGTACTTTTTTTTTTACACTCACCAATTTTCTCCAAACGACAGACATTTGAGATTATATATTTTATTACATGACAAACAATAATTTGAATAATGCAAAAAACACAATAACTCCTTTTCACCAAACAATGCAGTTCCTGCCTTTGTGCTTTGTCGGGCAGTAATACTCATGTTAGTTATTGATAATTTTCATGTTCTTATGCTGTTAAGGTTCTTTTTGGAGACATAGATGAACTGTAACTGTCTGAGATGGGACAAAATCTGCACGTCATAGGTTAGATAATCGACACCCAAAGTTAGAGGATGGGGGGGGGGGGGGTCCAGTTTCCTCTCAGATTACTAGAATTATTATATACTGAAAGGAAATAACACTTTTTTGCCCAGTGATAGTAAAATCTATTAAGCACTACAGCTTTAAGTTAGTGGCAATGTATTTTTGAGATACAGTGTCCATGTTTTACAGATGGAGACCATTCTTACTCACAATCTGTTCTGATTTATTGGATTTCAGCACTCAGAGTTTCTGGATAAAACTGACTGTAAACTCTGAAAGTGCTAAGACTAGTCTGTTTATGTAGAAACAGACCTCAGTACAGAGTGACCGTGGTACAGAACTGGAGTTTACTGACTTTAAAACAGAAGGTAAGAGTGTGTGTGTGTGTGTATGTGTGTGTGTGCTTGTATTCTGATCTTTATGGGGACATTGATATGTTTAAACAGTCACGCCATGTTGACCTCTGTCACCGTGGGGACCAAAATAATAATGAAAATAACAATAATACCTTCAATCTATGTAACACTTTTTAGCTTTACATAACAGACTAATTACAGACAGATAGAGAAAATATAAATCTGTGTGAAACATGTAAATCTTTGCAAATGATGTCCCCTATAAACACATTAACTAATTTTTTCATGTCCCCATAAAGCATATGGAGGGAAACAGGAGCAAAGCAAAAGGTTTCAAAGGTTTAAAGATGTGTTTATTTTTCTTATTTATTTAAAGGTGTCATTCCGCTCACAACCACTTTTCCACGCTTCTTTTTGAATCTAATGGGTCACCCTGAGTTACCAACACATGCTCTTTTGACAGTGGTTCATCACCTCCACTGGCTGCATACTGCATTCACACAAAACAACAAGAGGAACCAGGGACCCAGAAAAAGACTGACTTTAGCGTCACCCACGTAGGGTTAAACCCATCTCCCATTGCAGCGAATCTGAAGTAGCATTAGCATTAGCATCTACGAGAGAAGACGGTAGCTGCTGCACAAACTGGAAAAAAATGGCGGATCAAACTGGTTCATGTGCTCTCTGTGGAAATAAAGCTGCGTTTTTTCCCTGCACGTTTTCAGAGCAAACAACGGCACAAAACCTAGCTGGATGTTACTTGGGTAAAGCTAAACACACAGACAGCGAGAGGGGAGGAGGGATTGTTCCTTTACACATTCTGAGCCAATCAGAGACGCCTCGTCACCGCCTCATGGACATGTATGAGGAAGTACCGGTAAACTCTGCTGTTCGACCTTAAGTATTTTTTCTACCGTGAAAAAACAGCTGGAAACAAAACAAAACAATTTTAAATAGAACCAACACACAATGTATTCAATAACAATGGAGAAAACAGATATATATATATATATATATATATATATATATATATATATATATATATATATATATATATACATGAAATAATTTTTTAATCAAATGGATGTGAATAGAATCCGTCAGCAGCTGCAGCTCTCGTCTGGGTGTCAGTTATGTTGATGTTCATGCTACCATACAAATGTGCATCAGAATGTGATGCCCTGACCAACTGAGAATATGTGACACGTTCTGACAGTGACTGTGTTGGCAGGTATTACAACAGCAGCATGTTATCCTGGCAACAAGGTTGAGTGAAATGTGTTTTGTATATCACAAGAAAGAAATCTATTTAGTCTGGTGTCTTGGCTGTGTCTCTGGGTGTCCTCTTTCATTCATGTGTCTGTCTTTGATTCCCACTGTGTCTCTGTCAGAGGGGACGTCGGCGGTCTGTCAACCAGCGTGGGAGAATAAGCAGGTCATTTGCTGGATTCTATCTGACAGCCCGCAGAAGGCCTGTCCCTCTCAAAGTTCAGCTTCCCCCACTCAGCGCTGCCGGAAAATGTGACAGGACGAGACAGTGATGAGCTGAGACAGAGAGCGACTGGCGGACTTATACAGCAGTGGGCTGATAAAGAGATGAGAACACACACCCAGCCTTATCTGGCTACGGCTTAATGCAACAATCCCTCTGTGAAGAAGGTTTTGGGTGAAACAGCAGGAGTTGGTGTCAACCACAAAGAACCGGGATTTAAAACACATCAGAAAGCATCAAATAATCAATAACATGACATTTGGGTTTCATTGAACTCTCTAAAGTTTTATATTTCAGGATTACAAGTGGCTTTAAAGAAGCAAGAAGTCACATTTTTCCACTCAAAGTAAATAGTTTATACACGACGATTCACAGGTTGTTATGATAGAGCGGTGAAGGTTTCATATTTAATGTTTTGTAATTCTGTGGAGGTTGTGGTTAATCGTTGAACATGTTAAACTTATGGAGCCATTGTAGTGTCTTCAGATGAGGATGATGAGCCCATGATGAAGAAGACTTCAGCTTCATTTTATAACATGATTTAACAACGGATAGTCACGCGTGGGTAATACATTATCCCACTTATTCTATGGTTATTACAGCTTATTACTGCTACTACTCTAACAGATTGGATAAAATAGATGTTATAATGTAGTGAATATTTACTTTAAAAGTGGCCGAACTACCTGCGGAGTGATATGGTACCGTGAATCTGAAGTGACAACGGCGCAGCGGGCGTTAACGGCGCAGCGGGCGTTAACGGCGCAGCGGGCGTTAACGGCGCAGCGGGCGTTAACGGCGCAGCGGGCGTTAACGGCGCAGCGGGCGTTAACGGCGCAGCGGGCGTTAACGGCGCAGCGGGCGTTAACGGCGCAGCGGGCGTTAACGGCGCAGCGGGCGTTAACGGCGCAGTGGGTGACGACCCCCTGCTGTCTGACCAATCCTCCTATAAGACAGTTCACAACAACATCATGTGACCCTTCTGATGACAGCTACAGGAAGTAGCAGGTAAAACAAACACTGCACCTGAATCTAAGGTTACGTTCACACCACCCTTGTTTAGTCTGGTTGAACCGAACACTGGAGCGTTTATTCCCTTGGAGCGGTTCATTTGGGTCGGTGTGAACGCTGACCTCAGGTGCACAAAATAATGGAACTCTGGTCCGTCTGTAGACGTGGTCTATCAACTGAACTCTGGAGCGGTTCATTTCAGGTGTGAATGCCATTTGCACCAATCATAGGAAGCGTACTGTCCTACGCATCATTTACGACACGTTTCTGAACTGCATTAATTAATGTAATATTTAGGGTTCGCTGGATTATGACCCGTTTGTATTCGTGGTCTCTGATATGTGCTCTGCAGAAACATTACAATGAGGTGCTGCTTCTCCATGACAGCCCATCACAGCAAAGGGAGTTTTGTATTCCAGCATGAACTGTAATGATCAATAACTGAATGATATTTGCGGTCATGTGACTTCTGTGAACACAAAAAACTATTTATCATCTTTTGCCTTTGATTCAAATCAAGAAACAGACTTTTGGATTTGAACACGACCTAACTTTAAGTTTATCTTTGGAAGACAGTCTGAACCTTTACAATAAGCTGCATTAGCATTAGCTGCATTTAAATCTGAGCTAAAACACATTTATTCAGGTGAGCATTTGGCATGTAGCCCACTGTCATTGTCTCTTTTATGTTGTTGTTACTGTATGTGTATTGGTTTTATCCCATTTTGGAAAGCACCTTGTGCACCTTTTTCATGTTGTAAGGTACTATACACATATGATACTATACACAATTTGATTCGATTTAATTTGTTACAGTGCCAATGTAACTTTATCTACAATGCTAAGTTGTTTTTTTTTCATTGCCACAGGTTAATGGCAGTGATATGTCTCCATATTAAACAGCCCTTCATGTATTATTATCAACCGCAAAAATAAAAAACAAACAAAAAAAGACTAATTTCGACTGATGATTCAAGTCCTTCAATTATCCATATATCATAGATTATTAAAGTTGTCAAACACAGACATTCACGTATTAGTGAAGGATGCTGTTCTAACACATCCTAATCCCTTGATAACACAGACCACTTGCGCTTTGTTTTTCTTAATGTCTGATTATACAACCACAACAGGCAGGTTGCCAGGAGCATTATGAACATAAGTTGTGATTGCTGACATTTTAATGATATTCTGTTCGTCCAAATGTAACAAAGGACACGGTCCAGACTGTAACCACAGATATTTTATGGTACGTCTGTCATCCACTGTGCTACCAAGGCGCCGCACATCCATTAAAATATGGGCTGTTTTCTGATGTGAGAGAACAACACAGTCAGATCTAAAAATATATGAAGCCACTAGAGTGTCTGATTCACCATTTGATTGACAACGGTTCGTGTTTCATATTTCCATTCCATCGGTTAAATGTTGCATTTAATCGATTTACTGATGGGTTAGAGACTGAAGGTTAATGATGCATGTGACAAACTACGGCTGACATATAAAGACTCTATTCTATTCTATTCTATTCAAATTTATCCTATTCTATTGTATTGAAATTTATCTTATTCTATTCAAATTTATTCTATTCTATTCAAATTTATTCTATTCTATTCAAATTCATCCTATTCTATTGTATTCAAATTTATTGTATTCTATTATATTATATTGAAATGTATCTTATTCTATTCCAATGTATTCTATTCTATTGTATTCAAATGTATTCTATTTTATTCTATTATATTGAAATTTATCTTATTTTATTCCAATTTATTCTATTCTATTATACTATATTATATTCTATTCCAATTTATTCTATTCTATTCCACATATACACATGCATTTAAGATTAAAAGCAAATTTTCTTTGTTTGAAACTTATTTTGTTTTATTTTTTTCATTTGTTGAACAAACAGAAGTGCACATACATAATATAGAAATATATAAATGACAGATACACACAATGGATATGTATGTCAAATAGAAATTAAGTCTTTAGAAAGTCTGTATTAAAAAAAATAAATAAAAGTCTACCACAGTACAGCAAAAGAAATCAGGTAAAAGAAGGGAGAAATAATGCAAAAAAACAATGAATTGAAAAAATATAAGTATGTACAGGAGGTCGTCAGGTTCCTCAGGAGCACCCGGAGGACAAGGTACACTCATACATTTTAAATGTTATCCAGACTATAGAAAGTCAGTGCATATAATTAAAGTGTTTGAAACCATTTTGTTGGCAACATACAAAAACAAAAACACTCTAATTGTATGAGATGAAGCACAGTTTGTGAGAGATTAGTCATTTGAAAGTGAAGCAGAGTTCACTGCTGCTGCACCACGCATGTCTTCCTTTGCTTTTTCTTCTTCACAGTTGGATTCAGTTCATAAAAATGTATCACAGGTGAACGTCTGAGTCAGAAGTAAAGTTAGCAAGAAAAATTAGACAAAACTTTTATGTTTTTTTTTTTTTTTTTTTCTCAAAACTGTGAAGAAAACCAATATTATCACCAGTGTTTGATACCATCCCTACACAAACCATCAAACTATAGTCACTGTTTGTCCCATTAACCGTCAGCAGAAGTGGTAAAAGTAAAAGTACTCACATTCTGTACTAAAGTAGAAGTACAGCTACTGGTGTGGAAAAATACTGTGGGAGAAGTATTGTAGAAGGATTGATTTAACTCCTTTGAAGAAGGAAAAGTAAAAAAAAAAAAAAAAAGTACAACTTCTCAATTATAATAAAGTAAAACTGCATTTTCTAGAAATAAAATAATATTTATTTAAGAAACAATTATGGTAAAAAAACATCATCATTATGAGATTTTAAAACAAGAGGCATGAATATCAGATTTGAAAAAACATGCATGATTTTGAGAAGAAAAGTAAAATAAATAAATAAAAAGTGATCTAAAAAGACTCAATTATGGGATAGAAAGTAAATATGAGATAATAAATGCATATTTATGACAAAAAGAGTCAAAATTACTGGATACAATGACACAGCTGAGATAGTTTGTGTTTAGTTTGAAAAAGTAATGAGTCTATTCTGTAAGGATTATAAAGTACAGATATATTATAATTATGACTTTTATTTTAGGATTTTGCCTTTTTAATTGAGATCTTTGAATTTTTATCTCATAATTATGTATTTTTATCTCAAATGTGCCGTTTTATTCACTACTTTTGACTGTTTTTCCTCATAATTATCCAATTGTCATCTCACATTTATTACTTTTTTTTAAATCCCATAATGATTACCTTTTTTTTTTTTGCTTTACTTTTTACTTTATTACAATTGAGAAGTTGTACTTTTTTACTTTTACTTCAGTAAATGAGTTGAATCAATACTTCTACTTTTACCAGGGTATTTTTTCACACAAATATCTGAAAGTACAGAATGTGAGTACTTTTACCACCTCTGCTACGGTTAATGTGTTCAGACAGATATATTAATGTGGTACTGGTATAATAAATGGATGAACACACTGTAAACCCAAACATTCAGAATAATTAAATGTATTAAGGTGTGAATACTCAAAGTTTCAGAAATAGTACTACAGTACAAACTCAAATGTATTCAGTTGTTATAACATGTTCTTCTTTTTAAGTACTTCCAACTAATATTTTTTTTTTTTTTTTTATTAAGGGGAACGATTGTGTACACTGTAGATTTTGCAGTGTTAATTTGGAGACAATGGTACCAAATACACTCTAGAAGAAGTTAAATAAACTCTCTAAGTGTTGATTTAACACTGCAAAATTTACTGTGTATAAGTGAACATAATTTAAAAACATAGATGCGGTAAAACTGAGTGGAATTAAGTCATTAAATAATGAGAATGATATTGTTTTGTTATTTCTATTGTTTCAAATAAGGATGATTGAAAAAAATAAACTTAACTGATGTAATAGATGATGAAATATCATTTCAGAACACTGCAAATAATCACCAATATCTATCACACCAAAAAAAATTAATCACAAAACACAGTAACTTTATTCAGTGGCTGTGGTTCAGTTGGTAGAGCGGGTCTTCCAATGACTGAAGGGTTAGAGGTTCACGTCCCAGCTTTGTCTGTCCACATGTCCAAGTGTCCTTGGACAAAGACACTAAACCCTGTCTTAGTCTCCCAGTAGGACTGACAGAACGTTAGAATACTGAGTTAATAAGTAATGTATTAATGTAAGTATACTTTAATAAACATCTAAATATTAAGTTCTGGAAACTTGTAATTTTTTTATTTTTTATTTTATTTATTTTACACGACATACAACAATAACAACAACAAGAAGCAAACCAACAAACACCCAAAACAAAAAAAAAATAAATAGAAAAAAAAAGGGGAAAAAAACTTGTATTTTTAAAGTTTTTAAATTTTTAAGAGGCAATCAATTGCCTTAATTTTTTTAAGTTCTACTAACTTATTTGTGTTTCCAACAGGAACAGTAACATAAACTATACTGCAGCTTTTTCTAACATAATTAGAACATGACTCTGTTGTTTAAAGTCCATATAGCACAGACAGGCTGTGGTCAGTAAGGCTCTGTCGGTCAGGTCTAAATGCTGCATTCACTGCCACCAGCCTCGCTTACTATTAAACTAAAGTGGGATGAATGACCTGTCAGATGTAATCCTCCCCTCTATGTGTCTCCCAATTACCTCCGCCGCCTGACCCAGTCACTTAGTTCATCATCAGCCACCGTCGAGTCTGAAAACTGAGACTGATTTTTTTTTTATTTTTTTTTAGAAATTAGCAAGTCAAATCTAAGGGGAGGATTCATTGTCTTATAATGAGCAGGAACCAGGTGTCCATGACAAAACCATTGGAAAACAGAAAAAGGAATGAGGAAAGTGCAAAATGACCGGTGAAATATCAAAGCAATGAGTTGATCAACTTAAAAACACTGACGACCAAAAGCTTCCATTCACACTCTGGACAGACTATTATATTTATTTGGAAATTATACTCTTCAGCGTGCAATTATATGAACTGTAATGTGTGTAATGAGTCTAACAGACAGACACAGCCATGAGGAAGGAAAAGACGGGGAGAGAAAAAAAAAAGCAAAGAGGAGATTGTTGAGATCATTGCTTCAGTGAATAGGAAAATTCACAAAGCCTCTTTGAATGACTTTTATAAAATCGACTTTTTTACTTTAATTGTTTGAAGTTAAGTTAGTGACGATCTATTTGATCTCCTCTAAGATCTAGTTAAAACTCATCTCCCTCCGTCCTTCAGGGGTAAAGCCTGTTTCCACTTGTGGATTTGATCTGGTTTTCATTTAAGGTGAAGCCGTTTGAGACAAAGGAGCTCTTTTTGTAAATTGTACTAAACAAGAGGAGCCTCAGTCTGTATATTTGGAGCCAGGGTCTCCATCCCATGTTGTCACATTTCACCTCTGGGCATCTATTATCAGACAGCCAATCCCAGAACACTAATGTGGACCAGGTGTAGAAAACAAACACTTCAGTAGGAAGGGTTTGTGCCGTAGATATTTTTGGAACTGGTTCATCAATCAATTATATTTCTCAACTCAATTCAATTAAGTGATTAAGAGGTTCGAGTAGGTGAAAAAAATAGTACAAATGTGAAACAGACATGTATGAAAATGACAGAACCAGCTGGAACAACAACCACAAACAGTATAAAATAGCTACTAACTAATGACTAATACGGTTTTTTTTACATCAGATTAATCATTGGGTTAGCTTAGCCACGCTAGACCCACCTAGCTACAGTACATTTAATGTGCTACAGTAGTAGATAAGTTATGCTCAGTGTAACTTTTGGCTAGATTTTCCTGAAACTGGAACAAGAACACTAAATCATTCAGCAGAATGGACCAAAATAAGCAAAATAATCTTAATAATCTACAACTTGTGTCTCATGTTTTGTATTTGTTTTACTCTTTTTTTTTATCTCAATTGTGGCATTTTATCCAGTACTTTTGACCCTTTCTCTCATAATTCTAATCTCATATTTATGACTTTTTATCTCATAATTTTGACTTTTCATCTCATTATTGTGCATTTTTTTATTTCATATTTATGACTTTTTTTAATCTCACTTGTGGCCGACGAATCACAGTGAAGTATAGAGTCAGAGGGCGGGCGTAACAAAGTCACGCTGCAATGAGAGAAACAACCGGAAACAACCTGTGCGAGAAAATTATAATATCAGAGATATAAATGTTAATGCATAAATGGAGTTTAAAGGTGACTCTGTAGAAGTGGTCACAGTGAAGCAATTTACATACAGGCATGCAGAGGTTACATTGTGGGGGAAGGGAAAACAATACTAGCTTCCAGAAGACACCAACGCCCTACAACCCTTCAGGAGTTGACCAAAGGACAGATCACACCTTGAAGAAGGAGGGGTCGACAGAAAGGTGTTATAAACTGTATGTTTGAGCCTCATCTTTTAGTGTGTCATGGCCTCTCATGTCATGGATGCTCAAAGACTCAGACTGGACTTTTCTGACAAGTGACTATGTCATCTTAAAAGTAATCTTATGCTGAAATATTTTGTAAAACTGTAACTGATTTTAAACTATGATTGTGACATTAAAATAATGAAAAGACAATGAGGTATATATTAACCAACCAATATTAGGTCTGAATATAATTAAGGTAAATGTTTACTTCATTATATATATATATATATATATATATATATATATATATATATATATATATATATATATATATATATATATATATATATATATATATATATATATATATATATATATGTACATTTCTGTAGAAGACTGGTACAACATGTGTGACACTCAACAAACATCCACAAATTCACTTAAATGGAGAGAATTTAATTGGAGGAACCTAATGCGTTTCTTTACTATACTAAACATAAATAGTAAACAATTATCACAATATAACAATTGGAGGCAATGTGGCCAAATAAATGCAAACCATGCACACATCTTCTGGTGTTGTCCCAGAACTGAGGCATTTTGGGAACAAGTGAACACCCTCAACACAAGAAAGCACTGAAAAAGTCATCTAAGGTACAGAAATAACACCAAAATAATTTATAAAAATATCCAAAATATATACAAAAATAGGAATATATGCAATTAACATGCCTGAAACAAAACAACTGTAAACAACTGTTTCATTTAATTATGTTAAAAAAAATTTATCACATTAATTACAATGAGCAAAAGCAAAAAATATATTTAAAAAAATATCCATATAAAAAAGCAACTACATAACAACAGTATGAAATTATATATAAACTATCTACATAGGAAAACAACTGCAAACAATTCAAATGTCATTTACATACACCGTACACTGTCGTCTGTAACATATTTGGAGCCAATTTAAGATAGAACTAACAAACACCTTTGACTCTGGTGTGATGTGCGTCACAATTAGTGTCTGTGTGAAACAACAGTGGAACAAATGTTTAGTAGCAGTAAAATTAAAGAAATGAAGCTTTGATTCAGGAAAATTGTGAATGAATTCAATTCAATTTGATTCATCCATTATCCATTTGCGCTCTAATATAAACCATAGTTCAACTTTCATGCTGTATTTTCTCTCTGTATTTCTGTATTTTGTTACTAACCCCCAACCATTTTGATCACTCTAACAGAGCTGTTTCATACCTTAACCTAAAAATAAACAGTAATGATGATGAGGTGTCTATAACTATACCTCATGGGTCAAAAAATACCAAATGGGAATGTCATTAATATTTAACTCTTAAAGACCCAAACTGGCACTCGTGTCCAAAACCCTCTAATGATGTATAATATTTAATATATTGAACCAATAGCTGTTTTAATAGATGTAAAATGCAGTTATTCATCAGATATGACCCATTTGGATTTTCAGAGGCTCTGTAGTTACCATGGAAACACTATCATCGTCTACTTCAGGGGTGTCAAAGTGTGGTCCTCGAGGGCCGGTGTCCTACATGTTTTAGATGTTTCCCTCTTCCATTACACCTGGAGGCCATTACATCATTATCAGTCTGATGAGGAGCTGATTATTAACTCTTTAAGTGTCAGGGATGATGTGTTCTGAATGGATGATTTAGTTTAAATATTCAGAAAATTTCAACCGTTTTCCTTTTAGTTTTGTGCATGGACAAGGTGCCAAAAAGCAAGATTTTTTAAAATTTTATTTAAACATTTTTTTAAAGGCAAAATTAAAATTGCTGGGACCAGATTTCAATACTAGTTTTCTTCTTTTGTAACCCCCCCCCCTAAATTTCCCACATTATTTGTCATTTGTAAATATTTTTGTTAGTTTTTGTTGCTCATTTTGTTTATTTTTCGACATTTTGTTTATTTTAGTATTTTTCTTTGATTTTCTGCCATTTGTTTTTTTTACTTTGCTCATGTTACCAATTATTTTGTTAGTTCTCAGGAGTTAAAGGGTTAAACTGAATCACATGGAAGAGGGAAATATCTAAAACATGCAGGACACCGGCCCTCGAGGACTGGAGTTTGACACCTGTGCTCTACAACAAGTAAAACCCATGGAGTTTTATCAATGACAGTGGATGGAGATGCTTTTTTAATATTCATTTTTTGATATATTTTGTTGTTTTTTTGCTTAAAACCCCTTATATATTTGAATTTAATAATAAAAAAGCAAAATATAAAGGATAAATGGTTATAAATTACTTAAGAAATGTGAAATAAAGAGTAGCACAAAAGTAGAACTGGGTATTGATGGGTTTAGATAAATAAATACATGTTTTTTTCTTCACTATTTTAAGAACTAATAAACTTTTAATCCTTGTTCTTGTTTAGTTAATGCTCCCTTTACTCTGTTCCAGTCGCTGTCATTTCCATCATCACTGACATAGTTCAGCACGTCCTCCAACCTGAACTACTAAATATGCCCATACCTGCATTTACCACTCATATTAGTGTTTGATTGATTAGCGTCGCTGCAGGAGGAATGGCATGAAGTAGCACAGATAAGCTTTAACATCTGCTTTTTAAACACATGTTGTTAAATCTTTACAAGTGAAAATACCAGGAGCTACAGGATGTTTGGGAGAAGAGCTGGGATGACCATGTCCAACTGTTTGTCAGCGTAAAGACTTTGGCAGGACAATTTATATATGAGTTAAAGACAGAGAGAAACAGGTTTAGGCACAGGAGAGTTAGGAAAGCATGTGGTTAGTAAGATAAAACCTTTAAATGATGATCACACATGGTTACAATCTGTACCTTTACGTGCTGTTTTTTAATTCTAAATTATTTATTCTGAATAAAATAATTCGGAATTAAAGCTAATATGTGTTTACATGGGAAATGGGTTAATTTGGCTTTAAGAGCTGAGGGTACAGAGGGTTCTGATTGGACAGAATGACTGTGTGACGTCACGTCCATTTCCTGTTTTGGTCACAGCACTCAGTTTTGTGGATATGGACAGAAAATGTAGGAAAAATGGGGGGTAAAAAGTCACAATTCAAATACGTTATCATAAGATAAAAAAAAAAAAAGGTTGTAAATATGACATTAAAAAAGTCAAAATTATGAGATAAAAAGTCTACATTGTTAGATAATAGTCATATAACTATAATATATAAAGTCACAGTTCCTCTCCTCCACTGATTTTCTCTCTGAAGTGACTTATGGGGGTTTTTTTACCATCACATCTGTTTAGTTTGAAAAAGTGATGAATCTATTCTGAGAATGTAAAGAGTATAAAGTACAGATATTTATGTAAAAATGTAGGGAGTAAAAGTAAAAAGTTGCCAGAAAAATCAATACTCAAGTAAAGTACAGATACTTAAAAAATCTACTTAAGTACAATAAAGGAAGTACTTGTACTTAGGTACTTCCCACCTCTAGTAGTAGTAGTAGTAGTACACAGTAAATTTTGCAGTGTTAAATCAACACTTAGAGAGTTTATTTAACTTCTTCTAGAGTGTATTTGGTCCCATTGTCTCCAAATTAACACTGCAAATTCTACAGTGTAGTAGTAGTAGTAGTAGTAGTACACAATGGGGAAATTCCTTTGCTGCAGCAGTACCGACCCCCCCCCCCCCCCCAAATAAAAATAATAAAATAAAATAAAATAAAACATATCTATTTAAAATAAATTCAGAATGTATTTTTGGTTCAGTGAACCTTCTTCTTTTAGCAAACCCTTTTTTAGATCATTTTATGTCCCCATTATATTCATATAGAAAACCTTTGGAATAAGATACAACAAGATAACATAAGGTAAAGTAAGGTAAGGTACTAAGGTAAGATAAGATAAGGTAAGGTACTAAGGTAAGATAAGATAAGGTAAGGTACTAAGGTAAGATAAGATAAGGTAAGGTACTAGGGTAAGCTACAGTAACGTAAGGTACTAAGGTAAGATAAGATAAGGTAAGGTAAGATAAGGTACTAAGGTAAGGTAAGTTAAGGTACTAAGGAAAGGTAAGGTAAGGTACTAAGATAAGGTAAGGTACTAAGGTAAGATAAGATAAGGTAAGGTACTAGGGTAAGCTACAGTAACGTAAGGTACTAA
The DNA here is from genome assembly GCA_020466265.1 of Siphamia tubifer. Classification (NCBI taxonomy): domain Eukaryota; kingdom Metazoa; phylum Chordata; class Actinopteri; order Kurtiformes; family Apogonidae; genus Siphamia; species Siphamia tubifer. The sequence continues at coordinate 14,506,368 of CM035798.1, read as the reverse complement.
GGTAAGATAAGATAAGGTAAGGTAAGGTACTAAGATAAGGTAAGGTACTAAGGTACAGTAAGGTAAGGTACTAAGGTAAGGTAAGTTAAGGTACTAAGGAAAGGTAAGGTAAGGTACTAAGATAAGGTAAGGTACTAAGGTAAGGTAAGTTAAGGTACTAAGGTAACGTAAGGTAAGGTACTAAGGTAACGTAAGGTACTAAGGTAAGGTACCAAGGTAAGGTAAGGTACAGTAAGGTAAGATACTAAGGTAAGGTAAGGTAATAAGGTAAGGTACTAAGGTAAGGTAAGGTAATAAGGTAAGGTACTAAGGTAAGGTACTAAGGTAAGGTAAGGTACAGTAAGGTAAGGTACTAAGGTAAGGTAAGGTAATAAGGTAAGGTACTAAGGTAAGGTAATAAGGTAAGGTACTAAGGTAAGGTAAGGTAATAAGGTAAGGTACTAAGGAAAGGTAAGGTAATAAGGTAAGGTACTAAGGTAAGGTACTAAGGTAAGGTACTAAGGTAAGGTAATAAGGTAAGGTACTAAGGTAAGGTAAGGTAATAAGGTAAGGTACTAAGGTAAGGTAAGGTACAGTAAGGTAAGGTACTAAGGAAAGGTAAGGTAATAAGGTAAGGTACTAAGGTAAGGTAAGATAATAAGGTAAGGTACTAAGGAAAGGTAAGGTACTAAGGTAAGGTAAGGTACTAAGGTAAGGTACTAAGGTAAGGTAAGGAACTAAGGTAAGGTAAGGTACAGTAAGGTAAGGTACTAAGGTAAGGTACTAAGGTAAGGTACTAAGGTAAGGTAAGGTACAGTAAGGTAAGGTACTAAGGTAAGGTAAGGTAATAAGGTAAGGTACTGAGGTAAGGTAAGGTAATAAGGTAAGGTACTAAGGTAAGGTAAGGTAATAAGGTAAGGTACTAAGGTAAGGTAAGGTAATAAGGTAAGGTACTAAGGTAAGGTAAGGTACAGTAAGGTAAGGTACTAAGGAAAGGTAAGGTAATAAGGTAAGGTACTAAGGTAAGGTAAGGTAATAAGGTAAGGTACTAAGGTAAGGTAAGGTAATAAGGTAAGGTACTAAGGTAAGGTAAGATAATAAGGTAAGGTACTAAGGTAAGGTAAGGTACTAAGGTAAGGTAAGGTACTAAGGTAAGGTAAGGTACAGTAAGGTAAGGTACTAAGGTAAGGTACAGTAAGGTAAGGTACTAAGGTAAGGTAAGGTAATAAGGTAAGGTACTAAGGTAAGGTAAGGTAATAAGGTAAGGTACTAAGGTAAGGTAAGGTAATAAGGTAAGGTAAGGTAAGGTAATAAGGTAAGGTAAGGTACAGTAAGGTAAGGTAATAAGGAAAGGTACTAAGGTAAGGTAAGGTAATAAGGTAAGGTACTAAGGTAAGGTAAGGTAATAAGGTAAGGTACTAAGGAAATGTAAGGTACTATGGTAAGGTAAGGTACTAAGGTAAGGTAAGGTACTATGGTAAGGTACTAAGGTAAGGTAAGGTAATAAGGTAAGGTACTAAGGTAAGGTAAAATAAGATCATTTGAGGAACACAGATGTTTGCTTTGACTTAATAATGAAGTGAAAATAGTTTCATAACTGAAAGTAAAAGTTGGCTGTGATGTCATAAATCATATTTTTGGCCATAAGTCAGATTTTTATTTATAACTCAGTTTTATAGCTGGTCCACTAACAGTTCTGTTTATAACATCAAAGTGACTGAGTTACTGCCTCATTGGAAACCCATCCAAATGTTGGTCACATAAATAATATTCCTGACAGGAAAACAGTGAAATAGTGAATGTTGTTGATGTAAAATGAAGAACCCAGACATCAGTGGGCACGCTCCTATCCTCCCTCTGCTGTGATTGGCCGTCTGTTCTTCGGCCAGGCCGATAAAAGAGGCTGCTGGGAGGATGATTCCTCAGGGAAATTTGCAAGAATTGGACGAGTTTGCAGCAAAATAAGAGGAACAGACAACAAACTGTGATGGTAGAAATATTCACTTTACTGTATGTCCTAAATAAATGTTTCCTTCTGTTCACTGTCATTAAATGGTTAATGGTCAGACTTTTACTAAACTACTGTTAACTGGGGACATTTAAGCACACTTTGTACTTCACATTAAACAACTTCATGTTATTTTTTCAGAATTTAAATGAGGTCAGTTTTTAAAAGTTTATCATTTTTATACGAGCTTTCAAATTCTGGACTAAAATTTGTACATTGTAAGAAAAACAAAAAGAAAAGAAAATGACCAGACTAGCATCAGTACAGTGTGTACGTAAAATATAAAATTACTTCCATTATAACCACTGTTCATACATAAGCCATTATGACATAAATCCTGCTTTTACTGATATCTGGGCTTCAACGACTGAACCATTTTATTTAACCTGTGACGTCACTATGACCATATTTGGAAGAAGCAAAAATTAGACTTTTTTTTCTCCACTAGATGACAGTATATTGTTCTGTTCTGACCTAGCACCAAAAATAATAATGCAGACTAGAAAAGCACTCTGAGAGCCCAGACCTCCGCGAAGATATAGACCCCCCCCCCCCCCTTTGGAAAAACGTCGCCATCCAGTGTTGAAGTTTTGGAACTACAGATGAACAGACCACAAAATCAACTAATAGCAAGATATAGACACAACCCCCCAAAATACATTCAGAACTTTTTGCGTAATCCTGCTGACAGACAGACAGACAGACAGACAGGCAGGCAGACAGACAGACATACAGACGAACAAACAGACAGACTGACAGACAGACAAACAAAAAGACGAACAAACAGACAAACTGACAGACAGACAGACAGACAGGCAGGCAGACAGACAGACATACAGACGAACAAACAGACAGACTGACAGACAGACAAACAAAAAGACGAACAAACAGACAAACTGACAGACAGACAGACAGACAGGCAGGCAGACAGACAGACATACAGACGAACAAACAGACAGACTGACAGACAGACAAACAAAAAGACGAACAAACAGACAAACTGACAGACTGACAGACAGACAAACAGACCCAAATTTAATACCCCCATTGGCAGAGGTAATAAAGATCTATCTAATATCAGTACAGATAACATTATTTCTATGTAAATGTTATGCTTGTTTGTTTTGGAAAGATCTCAGGAAAAGTAGCTGATGCCAGATAATGGGGAAAATAAATAAATACATGGTCATGTCTAGATGCCTTTCACTCACCCAAATAATGATACTTAATCTGTGCAGAGGTTTTGTGCTCATGAAAAGGTTTAAAAATTTACAAATTAGAGCAAAAATCTACATCTATATCTTAAAAATATTTTGACATGTCATTAAATTAAATTAACACTCGTACCTGTTTTCTTAGTTCAATCAAGATGGTGTTATTTTGTTACCTGTTCTGATACCTGAAGCAATAGTTTGGATTGACTATTAAGAAAGAAAAAAAAAATCATCCACTGTCAGCCCGTCTACAAACATTATACTTCATAACAATCTGTTGCATGTGAAACCAAAGCCAAACAATGTCTTGAAACATTAATTGTTTATGGAGACACTTATATAGAGAACATTGGGTTTTTCCTCTAGTTCATCTTATTTCTTTATTGGTTTGTAGAATAAACACTTTTCTTGCCAGATGTTTCCCTCACATCTAAACACATTTAAAACATTTTTTTTTTTGTGACTCTGTCAAAGACATACAATCATTTCTTCCAAACTTGAACCGGCATTAAATAAAAACCTATGTTAAAAATCCTTAGTTCTGGGTTTGTACTTGTAATAAAAAGTGGTGCTGTATATGTATATGTCTATACTGTAAAGATTAGCATCATGACCTTTATGTTGAATGAATTCACCATCATAAGCGGCTGCTGTGACTCATGTTAAATAAATAACATGAAGTTAATGTTAATTAGAAAGATTAAAACTTGACTTTATCAAGGAGCTACTTATGAAACCTGTAATTATGGATATAGACTCAAATTAACACTGACTTATTTACCATTAATGATATGGACCCCTCTTATCATAAAGATGATCTGGTTCCGTACCAGCCCAATAGAGCCGTTCATTCTCAGAATGCAGGTCTATTGAAAGTTCCCAGGGTACAGTAGGAGCTAGAGCCTTTAGTTACCATGGTTACCATCTTATGGAATCAGCTTCCATTTAATATTAAAGAGGCCGACACATTCTCTACATTTAAAAAGAGGTTGAAAACATTCCTGTTTGAGAAAGACTATGGTCAGGTTAGTTAAAAACAGACTGAAGTCACAGTTCAGTCTAAGCTGCAGTAGGAGGTAGAATGCTGGGGGAAGTACCGGCACTGAGTTCTTTCTCTCTCAAGATAACTCAAAAAGTTATCGACGGATCATGAAAAAATCTTAAAAATTCCATCCGTTGTAAATTACATTCCATTAAAAAATATATTTTTAATAAATAAAATCTAAACCTTTCGCTTTCTTGAGTGTCAGGAGGATCTGTGTACATATATTGTCATACATGTCTCAATATATGGAAAGCAGCAATTCCTTGTGTATTTTTAACTATATAATGACATACATTGAATTAAAAAAATTCTGTATATCATATACATATATTTTTTATGTTCAATTTCAGGTAGTAATATACTGATAGTCTGTACATGGAGAAATATATTTTTGTTTCACTAGGGAACATTTCATTAGTTTCCTTCCGGAAGCATTTTACTTGTAGACGAGTGATATTAACAGCTAATAAAAGTTGTAAAAAAAACAAAATCAAAGCAGATATATCCTAAATATGTGCATTTATTTGACTTTGTAGAGTCCAGTTTCTCTGGTAAAATCACTCCACAAAGGTTTTGCTCCGTTTGCTTTAACATGTCATGTCATGTTGTTTGTCCACATTCATGCTCTGGGGCATCTTCCTCTCCACCTTCATCTTCTCTTTTCCCTCCTCCCCTACCTCCCCCCCCCCCTCTGGCACTGCAGGCCTTTTCCCCAGGTATGAAGGTTCTATCCACATTTTCCCATCGCTCCTCACTGCTGACCCCTCTTACACCACCGGGGCCCCATCACGATGAAATATTGAATTGGGTGAGCACCCTCCAGGCATTTGGCAGCTTCACACTCGGTTCCCCATCCAACTCAAGATAAAAATGTAACCCCCTCCACCCCCCCACCTCGTCTGTACCAGGTCCTTCTGGAACCTTAAAGCATCCATTCAGCACCGTCTGCTCTTATCACCCACACACTGACCCATTTTAACCCATAAAGACACTTTTGTGACACTTCCCAAATGATTTTTTCCTCTAGTTTGAACCTTTTTTTTTTTATTGATTTACCACCATTTATTATAATATTATTGTCAGAAGTTTCCATTTCATCCTTCCAGTAGATGTTTACAAAAGCTCAGGGTAAATTCAAAGGTTATCATATGAACCCTTTAACCCCTGATTGATTCTGAATGGATGGTTTAGTTTAAAAATTCTGAAAAATTTAAGGGTTTTTCTTGTGTTATTTTACTGTGAATTTTGTTGATGGAAGTGATGTACACGTGTTAAAAAGCAACTGAGTTAGAAAAAGCACAAAGCAAAATTTCTGGAACACTAGTCATTTATTTGTTTTTTTTTATTTTTTTACTTTTTTTTTTGCATTTTTTCATGTAATTCATTATTTGGTGAATATTTATTAGTTTCTGTTGATGTTGTTGCTTATTTTTGTATGTTTTTTTTATTTCATTATTTTTCATCAATTGTGTTCTGTTAGTGTCTTACTGTACTTTGTTCATGTTTCGTATTATTTAGTTATTTTAATATTAATTTTAGTTCATTTTACTGATCACTTTGGCAATTTTTGTTCATTTTGTTGCTTATTTTATCTTTTGTTTTTTCTACTGTGGAGTTGTTTAAGTCCCAGAAGTAAAGGGTTAACATGAGAGAAAACTGAATAAAAATGACTTTTTTGTACAATATCATTAACTGAACATATAAAGTAAATGTGTCCATTCACTGTCATCTATTGGTTTTACTGATGAGTCAATGTTTGTCAAACATAAGGCCCGGGGGCCAAATCCAGCCGGCCAAAGTGTCCAGTCTGGCCCATAGGATGAATAACACTCAAGATATTAAAGGTGTAAAAAGATTTTAAATAAGGTTCATACAGAATAATTAAATCTCAATTGGGTGAGACCAGTAAAATATGCCTATAAATAATGGAAAGTGCAGATTTTAATGTCAAGAAAAAGTCAAATTACATGAAAACTTTATATTAACAAACTATCCTTTTACAAAACCTCAAGAAATACCTGAACAAATATGAACCACCTGCAATATCTGAAGGGAAGTAAGTGTCATTTTACAAATATTCTGCCTGTTCCAAAATATTTAGCTTATTTGGAACTGAAATGTAAGTTGTTCTGTACATGTGCAAATGACAAACTAATGAACTGAGGCAGAACATTGTTAAAATCACACTTGTTTTTCCTAAGATGTAAACATTATCGTTATGTAATTTGACTCTTTTCACTGTTATTATTTTACGGGTCTGGTCCTTTTCAGATCATAATGGGCTGAATGAGGAAATGAACTAAAATGAGTTTGACACCCCTGCTCTAAAAGTTGTCTTTGACCAGTGTAAAGAACCATTCAAGCTTCTTTTTACATTTGAAAACCACATGGGTTTCAAAATACAGCAGCAAGATTATTAACAGGATCTAATAGAAGAGAACACATCACCCCTGTGCTCCAAACCCTTCACTGACTTCCAGTTGAGTTTAGAATTACATTTAAAATCCTCCTCCTTACATATAAAACCATTAATGGTATGTTCTCAGAATCCAGGTCTATTGAAAGTTCCCAGGGTTTTCTAAAAGTACAGTAGGAGCTAGAGCCTTTAGTTACCATGGTTACTGTCTTATGGAATCAGCTTCCATTTAATATTAAAGAGGCCGACACAGTCTCTACATTTACAATTAGGTTGAAAACATCCCTGTTTGAGAAAGTCTATGGTCACGTTAGTTAAAAACAGACTGAAGTCACAGTTCAGTCTAAGCTGCACAAAGAGATAGAATGATGGGGGAAGTACAGACACTGAGTTCTTTCTTTCTCTCTCCCTCTTGCATGTGTTTTTGTCATTTTATAAACTATCTTACATACCAAGTCTGTTCATGGCTAAGCACCTGGTGCCCCCCCTCCCGGTAGCTCTCTTGACAGTGTCTGCGAGGGACCCATGGGTGACAGGATCTGTGGTGACTCACCTGTGCTGACCTGTGACCCTAGACCTCCTCCCTCGCCTGTCTGGTGTCTGGACCAGCCCCCCCCCCCCTTCATTTAAAAATGGACATTCATCTATAGTCTGTTTGTCCATGGGAGTGGATCTGTCCTTCAGTGTGGTTCTCCCTAAGATTTCTTCTTTTTCCCACTGGGTTTTGGAGTTTTTTCTTGTCGAGAAGGAGGGTCTAAGGACAGGGGATGCTTGGCACTTTTCATATATCTCTGTAGTTGATTGTGTTTCTGTAAAGCCCTGTGAGACGACTTTGTTGTGATTTGGGGCTTTATAAATAATATTGAATTGAATTGAATGGGCTGAATTGTAAATACCAGGATTTGATGCAAGCAGCAGAAAAACAGCTGTTATGAGCTGTTTATCAGTATGTTTGTTAAGGTTTTTTAATTACTTTTTTTTTCTTTTTTACAATGTAATGAAATATAAAACAGGGAAATATGCTTTTTTTTCTTTTTTACAATGTAATGAAATATAAAACAGGGAAATATGCTTTTTTTTTTTTTACAATGTAATGAAATATAAAACAGGGAAATATGCTTTTTTTTTTTTTTACAATGTAATGAAATATAAAACAGGGAAATACACGTTTACAGCTTTACAAGGAGATTTGGAAGTAATCAATTCTAAGGCAGTCTACAGCAGAAGTGGGAATAGAATGTGATAGAATTCAGTCGCGCCCATCAATTGGATGATATTTTGGTCTCTTTGTTGCCAGTGTAATATTTGGTTTCTGTGACTTAAGTGCAGCTGACATTTTGGCTCCGTGTGAATAATTACCGTAGGCTTTAACCCGTTGTATTGAAGCTCTGTACAAAGCTCCTGCAAATGCATCAGTTCAGTGAAAACAGTGAAAAAGACATTTGGCCTGCACAGCGGGGTTATTCTAATGAAAAACTAACTATGGCCGGAACCCAAACCAGGAGTGAAAAAAAGAATAATAGAAACTGAAATAAAACTATGAAAATGTAGAAATGAAACTAAAACTCAAATGAATCTGAACTGCAGTTAAAGCCAGCATTAGATTTGTTTTCTACTAATATAGAAGTAAGCTATATTTCATATTGTGCAGTCTTTCATCATTTTTTTTTATAAATCAAGACTTATTGTATCTAACTCAGGCTAAAACTAAATAAAAAATAAAAGAATAAAACATAAGGTAAAAATAGTCACATCCACAATTCCTAATGGTATTAGGTAGATTTAATACCATGCTATTTTGGGTTTTCAAGTTTCAACAAACTATATAAAGGGATAAAATAAATATAATAATAATAACAACAAAAATAATAACATCTAAAACCATGTCAGAATAAACCTATAAAATCAGCCTGTGTTGCCACCACCTTTATATACTATTGTGGTGCCCACAAGTGTGTGTTTGGTACTCACACGCAAAGACCCTTATTTTGAAGGTCCGTGAGTAACGGAAATGAGCACCGGGTGGCGGGAATTAGGTGTTGATCTCCGTATGATATATGTATCATATATACACAATATTGTTTAATCTATGATTCTGTGTTCTAACTATAGTGTAAAGCTCAAACTGTATAATCATTCTTAGCTAATAGGTTGCAGTCTTGAACAGCTGCACATTTAACATATGACATTTTTTTGCAGATAATGTGTAATGAATGTAATTAACACTTCAGAACCTGTGAACTTTGGTTTAATTTTAAGTGTCACTGGATCAAAGGCTGTGAAAACAAGAAACCAGTACAAACAATAGTTTGATTTCACGTGATGTTATATAGTCAGCGCGTGATTTTCAGATGGAGGGCTGGAAGTGAATTTGCTTGATGAAAATACCTATGTTTTGTGTAGTTTATCGTTCTAACTGAGAGTTGGACATGCATTTTTTTTAGAGTACCAAAGATTGTCATTCACAAAGGTGAGAAATGTGAAAAACACCATAAAAATGGATTTTAAAACTGCGCTCATGGTCGGGAGGAGGAGAGTCTGTTAATGCTAATGCTAATGTCCATGTCTGCAGCCACCAATTTGTGTTCAAAAGCAATTTTTTGTTTTTGTGGATGTGCTATCTATCATTAGGTGTCTGTTAAATCCTCATTTACACTGTTGTAATACGGTTTACGGAGACACATCAAGATGCGTCGCATGTTTGTTTAGCTTAGTTGCTACTGCTAGCAGCTAGCAGCGACTAATGTGAACAAACATGCAATACATCTTGACATTGCATCTTTACAAATAAAAAACTCACCCTGGTGAAGACCAAATGATAATTACTGCTGAGCCTTTTGGTACCGAGGTTGTGGACCTACCTGTTGACAAAAAAGTTCTATGCCTCCAAACTTTTCTGGACTTTCATCTGCTGCTGGTGTAGTACGATGTCTGCTGGACCAGGTAGTTAGTAAAATTCACAGCACAGATTGTTGGCAAATCTTTGGGTTCAGTCGAAAACTCATTAATTTTCATCAGACACGGGTTACATCCAATAAATTTTTTACCTAACTGTATGTATCTGTGTTTCGACACTAGACCTAAATCCGTACAATAAGGTTTCCTCCATAGCGAAATTATCCATGGTTTCCTTCCTTCCTGTCCTCCAGCTGAAATCATCATAGTCAGATGACTGAAACCTACCTATTAAACCAGTTAGTATTGACATGATTAGTGGATCAACAGGTATTAAATATTTTATATTAGTAGATGCTTTTGCAAACATAATCAGAAAAACTAGACCTACATTTAATAATAATTTACATTAATGACCCATTATTCATTCACTCTCACATTCTCCCTCTGGTGGTGGTAAACTACATTAGTATCCACAGTTGCCCTGGGGCAGACTGACAGAAGCGTGGCAGATATTTTGCACCTACAGTCCCTCATGACCACCATCAAACATTCTTACACCAGAGTGAGTGACACTGGAGACAGGAGAGTGAAGTGTCTTTGCACAAGGACACAACGGACTGACGAGGACAGAGCGGAATTTGAATCACCAACAAGCCATGTATCATTCGTTCATTCTTTTTTCAAAATAAAATAAAAAATAAGACAACGGAAAAAAACAACTTGTTTTTTCATTATTTGTTTCTAAAACCAAATGAAAAAAAAACAGATAGTGATGCATTTTTTTTTAGGTTTGGTTTTTGTGGTTAAATGAATAATAGAAAAAAAGAATAATGGCCATTTCCTATTTTATCCAATTTTGACCTGAAGTAAATTGAGTAAAACAGAAATTAATCTTAACCCAAGAAACTGACTTGAAGATCATTATGGTGTGATATGACACCAATGTTCTCCGTGGTCATATCTTCAGGTCTTAGGGTGACCCTCTTTGTTTCCCCAAATAGGATGTATGTTTACATCTTTGTCACTGCGGGTTAAAGGTCATTTCCAGTTTACTCAACTTGCTTCAAGTCAAAATTGGTTAAAATGGAAAATGTCTGTAATATTTTTTTTCCTATTATTCATTTGAACACAAAAATGAAAACTGAAAAAATGCATCGTTATCCATTTTTCATTTTGGTTTTGGAAACAATAATGAAGAAACAACTTTTTTTTCATTGTCTTACTTTTGGTTTTATTTTGAAAATTGAAAGGTACGCGGATTGCCAACCCTTCGCTTATTGGAAAACCCGCTCTACCAAATGAGCCATGGCCACCCTATTTACTACCTAAATTCTAATATATGTACCATTAAATTGTATTCATTTATTCCTAACAGATGACCCTCATAGCTGCACTAGTTCCAGTACATTAGCGTATCATTAGACAATATTAATACAATTAAACACTGAAATTAGAAGTTTTTTTAAAACTACTTTCTTCCAGATACTTTAAGAATCACTCAACTTTTATGCATTTTTTCCTATTTCAAGCCAAATTTTGTACCTTTACTTAAAAAAAAAAGACAATGAAGAGTTGGAATCTTATAAATTATATGCGTAAAAAATAATAACTCTGCGAGTAGTTTAACGTACCTTAATAAGCTTTGGAAAAGTGCAGTGTCAGGACATCGATAGTCTTTTTGCATATAAATCACCATGCACTGGTGCATTCTGGGAAGCTCAAGTGGATGATGTTCGATCGTGTTTTTGCTAAATTCCTCCACAGGGTAATTTCTAATCCATCATTCTATCAAACTGTGTCAACTACACCCACAGGATGGAGGGGAGTGTCTCACTCATGACAGGGTTCAATAAAATATAAGATTAAACGATTTATCTTCTCATAATAATCCAGCATGAATATCAAACAAGTGTGCAAGTGTAGTAATGAGAGAGGAGCCCGAGGAGCGTGGCCATCTATTGGATTTCCAAAATCAATGCCTCTCGGATGGAAAAATGCATGATCCACCTGCAAACGCCGAATGTTAACAATAGAACATAGACGCTGGCATTCACTGGAACTTTTCTCCAAGGCCCTGCAGCGATTTTCTAATCCTGCTTCCAATGATCTGAGCATTCTTCTCTGTTCAATTAATTCAGCCAAAGTTTGCTGAGCAAGCATGCTCTTTATCAGCATTCCATGATTCTCATTTATACTGTTATACATATTTACACATATTATCTGCTACAGTAATGTCTTGTGCTGATGAAAACTCAGGCTTTACATTCAGGAGGTACTTTCCTGGAGGTTCACCAAGACCCATGGTTCTCAACCTTGGGGTCTAGGAAGTCATCAGAGGGTCCATAAAATGACTGAAGACTCATAAGGATTTGTCTTCTCTGATGTTGTCAATAATGATATTTCTACATTTGAAACTACAGAACACTTTCCCTCCAACAGTATCTCAGCCTTAGGTTCATAGCTCCCTGTTTATGACCGTATTTATAACCTGGCCCCTCCTTACCTTTACGACCTCCTCCAACAACATTGCCCCACCCGACATTTTCATTCTGCTAATCGAAACCTCCTCATGCCCACCGCCCGCACCAAACATCGGACCTTGAGGGAACGAGCCCCCAACTCTGGAAGTCTCTTCCACTACCCATCTATCCACATTTAAATCCCATCTTATAACCCATCATTTCAAACTGGTTTTCAAACCAAGTTAATAAAGGTTTTTTAATCTTCACTTATAAGAGAGTACCTTGGAATTTTGCTTTCTTTTTTGTCTTGTTATTTTCCCATCCAATAGAGCACCTCTAATTATTATTGCTTATTTTGAGTCCAGGTAGTGCTCCTTAAGCAAACTTTTTTGGCTTTCACTTATTTTTTATTTTATTTTATTTATGTTTTTTTTTTTAATGCATTGCTTGTTTGTCTGTTATATAAAGCGTCTTTGAGTGTCCAAAAAAGCCCTATATAAGTTTGAGGTATTATTATTATTATTATTATTATTATTATTATTATTATTATTATTATTATGAAGGCAGCAGAATGTATGTAAAAGTGATCAATAATGTATTTTAACATTATTTCAGGTAAACGTGTAGCTGTGAATTCTTGTCTATGTCAGTATCATAAAAGTTTCTGTGAGTTTTGTTCCATTTCGTCAGTGGTTTTGCTCTAATATGTGTTTTAGGGTAAAAACAGGTAGAATAACAGTGTATTGGTAAAAAATTACACTAATAATTTCTATAATTAAGTAAGCATATTTAACTCAATTATATTTAGGCCTAATAGTGGTTGGTTAAGGTAAACCTCTTTGAGTCTTTTCATTATTTTAATATCACAATCATAGTTTACAATCAATTACAGTATTGCAGATTACTTTTAAGATTACAACGTCACAAGTCAGAAAAGTCCAGTCTGAGTCATTGAGCATCCATGACATAAGAGGCCATGCGACTCTAAAGCTCTTTATTTTTCCTCTGTCCTGAAGGGGTGGGCCTCGCCTTCTTCTGGAAGCTTCTATGCAGTGGGGGTTGTCCCTTTCCCCGCAATGTCACCTCTGTGTCTAAATTACTTCACTGTGACCACTTTTACAGTCACCTATAAAGTCCAAAAAGTACATTTATGCATTCATATTTTTATATTCCTGGTTCCATTGTAAATTTCTAACACAACAGAAAAATAAAGAGAGGAACTGTATGTATGTATATGTATGTATATATGTATGTATGTATATGTATGTATGTATATGTATGTATATATGTATGTATGTATATATGTATGTATGTATATATGTATGTATGTATATATGTATGTATGTGTGTGTATGTGTATATATATATATATATATATATATGTGTGTGTGTGTAGGTATGTGTATGTATATGTGTATATGTATGGATGTATGTATATATATATATATATATATATATATATATATATGCTCTGACTGAGTAATACAAAGGGGTAGGACTAGACAAGTTTTGTTAACTTCATCCTACACCCTTTCGAACAAGGTATAATTATTTAGGATACTAAAGAGTTGTTGTTTTAATTTCTGCTTAAATACTTTATATGTTTTACTTATTTTATTTTACCTGTTCGAATAAACAAATAAATAAATGAACTGGAGGTTGTTTTTTCTTTCTCTAAATAATAACCCAGAATGCAGATCAATAACAAATTTAAGATGTTGAACTGTGAACTGGAAAAGACTGAACAACAACACATTTTGACCCAGTACTATTTGTTTTTGTTTATTAGTTTGTTTTTCCCTAAATTTGTATTTCTTGTCAGCTGGTCAACACAATACAAAAATGTAAATAAAATCAAATAAAATCATGACAATTCTGAAAACAACAATACAAATATAAAAATAACAAGGAAAAGAAACAGTCCTGTTTTTAGACTCAGTCAGTGTCACTTGCTCTGTATTTTGTCCTACCCTCATTATACAGGCAGTGGGGGATACACTGAGCATGCTCACATGTCTTTATGCATTTATTCGTGCAGTACATTTTGAAATGTTCCCGATTGAACAAACGGTAGAATTTGTATGAATATTGAAAATAAATCCTACATTCAGAATGTTCACCACAGATACACGGGGGGGGGGGGGGGGGGGGGTTAAAGGGTTAAATAATTAAATAAATCACTGCATTGGACACTATGGTATTGACCTTTGACCTTTCAAACTCCAACTTCTAGAGCACTAGATCTTGATAATTACTGCAGAGATTAATATGTTTCAGGCGTAACGCGACCTCTGACCCAAATAACTGGACGATAATTGGAATCATTAGACTGAAACTGAAACAGTGGTTCAGGAGCATGAGGTGGTCTAGACCTGAACCCACTGAGAAAGTCTGGGATGGGACGGAAAAGACTTTATAGAACAGTGTCACCTCCATCATGAATACAAGATAGAGGACAAACATGATTGTCCAACATGAATGAAATGGCACTCCTACAAAATACTGCATGTGGTGCTTTATTTGGGTTTTTTTCACAGTATTTATCATAATTCGTAAATACACCATGGCACACTTTACTTTATTTGCACATTTGTCATTTTTGACATTGTACATATTCTATTTCTTATACTTCTTTTGTTCCTTGTTTATATTGTATATTGTTCTTTTACCATAAATTAACCCTTGTATTATGTTAAGGGTTAATTTGACCCATTTCAGGTTTTGACAGCTTATCTTTTATTTTTCTTCATAAAATTTTGTGACCTTTCCTCATCTAAGGTCATGAACGTGTGTGTGAAATCTGGACACTTTAATGTGTAGTGTAGTGTCCGTGAAGTGTTTCTATACAATGATGATGATGATACGGGTCATTTTGACCCAGATACTTTAATGTGGGTAAATATCTGTTCAGGTCTAAAATAAACATGTCTCTTTGATGTGCTTTGTTTTGATTGGCCAATTAATTGTATTTTGATTTCCTTTGAAGAACCATTCAGACCCAGGTGTGTAGAGGAGGAACTCTCTCTCCCTTCACACTAAATTTTGCAGTGTTAAATCAACACTTAGAGAGTTTATTTAACTTCTTCTAGAGTGTATTTGGTCCCATTGTCTCCAAATCAACACTGCAAATTCTACAGTGTTGTCTTTGTCACTTTTTTCGTTTCATCTCTTTGACAAACACACCAACAATGAGCTCCAGGAAGTTTATCCTTGAAGAGTCTTTATCACAGATGTTGAACTGGGAAAGTGACATAGAGGAAGACATTTTAGAGACAGAGGACAGTGTTATTGATGATCCAGATTGTTAATTTTCCTATGACGACGATGAAGCAGAGAAGTATTTGTGAAGATAAAAGTTTGATGAAATTGTTCTTAAATTTAGTTTTGGAATTTAAAAAATTTATTGTATATATATCTCTTCTAAATATTTATATAATCAAAAATAAAGTTCTTATTGGGTTTCACCTGTTTTTTGACTGTTTTCAGTGGATTTAAAAGGAATGGGTCAAAATGACCCGTAACATAATCAATGTAATTTTTTTTCAACATAATACAAGAGTTTAGCTTCTCATTTTTACTGTCCACCTTGCTGCTGGAACTATGGGTATTTATTTCCAGTGTATTTGTATAAGGATATTTGATAACACTGATCTACAATGTTTTTTAGAAAGTATCTGCTTCAGACATTAAATGTGTTAAATCTTACATACTTTAATCAGATCAATCAAAAAACAAATACATTTTGTGCTGGTTAATGTTTTTTAATATATATATATATATATATATATATATATATATATATATATAATGGTGTGTTATTCCACATATGTGACCCACTACCAGGCATAAGTGTCTGTAAATCCAAACAGAGTTATCTGTGTAGCTTGGTAGAGTGGAAACTAAGGTTTAAGATGGTGGAAAAATTATGTTTCTATCACAAATAGGACCAAAGTTGTCGTAATTTTAATATCCACATTTGGACATATTTTGCAATTTGCATATTTTTAGATATTGTCCGTCAAAGTTTTGGACTGTTTTGGGGTAGGAAGTCCTTAGCAACGCATAATAATTCGTATCCGATTGACACAAATTATTCACAGATGTTAAAGGACACTCTGATGGACATGTCACAGAAGTTCTATATATTGTAATAATAAGACAGAAGTGCGACGTATTATAATCATTTGGCTTACACCATTGGACAGAACATTCAATATAGGCTTTTACCTCGTACCAAACACGGAATGGAGATCGTTTTGTTCGGCGAAAAGAGGTGGAAGTCGTCTTTGTCTTTGCTCAGCAATACCTGAACTTTTGTCGCCGCTTAAATAATTGACTCAATAAACACCTTTATTGATTGGATTTCAATGTAATGACCACAGGAACTGAACATAGAGGTGTTAAGGTACCGTTTTTTGATAAAATGTAAACACAAATAAGAAATCGCCTTCCAGCCTAAATTTGGCCGTAGCTCTGAACGGGTCAGTTCGACTTATGCCTGGTTTCATGGTGGCGGGTCACATATATGGTGGTTTATGTAGATGTAAATATTCCACTAAAAAGAACCTGTAAAGTGAATGGATCATAATGTGCAGACACTGTTTTGAACTAGAGATCTATATTACTTTGGACTAAAACCTATTCTCTTGTTCATTCTAACAATCTGTCATTTAAGACTTGAGTTTTACTTTATCACTAACACACACATGGGAACATTTCATTAGTTTTCTTCTTTTACTTGCAGACCAGTGTTATGTATGAATGGAGTAAATTAGAATCAACCAGATGTGTTTTAACTAAACCAGCAGCTATCGATTATTTTTGTAATTGATTAATTATGATCTCAAAATTGTGTTTCAGGGACGTGAAGATTTGACCCTGAATACTGGATCTATCTGCGTCAGATCTCCTTAACAAGAACAGATTTGGTTGGATTTCTTCTTCTTTGAAAAACAACATAGTGGAAGAAGACTGTTTCTGGGTCAGTTTTATAAGTCATCTTAATGGAGATGTGTTTGTTGAAAATCCATTTTTTGGACATAAATGAGAACAAATTTGGTTAAAATTGTCTAACAAATGTCTTTTTTCTCATCACCATCCAGAGTTTATATGGTTTCATTTTCATTCAGTAGGTGAAGTTTGTGGGGAAAAAAAAAACTGGTTCTCTGACCACTGTTCTGCAACTATCAGGCTGATGTAGCTCAAATTAAGCTTATGTCTACCAGTTAGCATGGATAGATTTATATATAGCAGAGGATTAGGGGAATTTTAGGGGTTATATCCTTATGTCAAGCCCTGACAGCATAAGCCTCATTTAATAATGACTTTAACTGAATTTGACTGAATTAACCAAATGTGAAAAAGACATGTCGGAAAATGTCAAACAACTTGTTCTTTATTCCACAACCATCTGAAACATAAAAGTAAAAGTATATATGTATATAGAAATAGCCACAATATAAAAGTCTATAATGGAAAATGGACTACATTTATATAGCACTTTTTTTCCCCCCAATTTTAGCCTCACATTCACACACCATTAGATGCTGCTGCCATGCAAGGTTCTGTCAGACCTACTGGCAGCCAGTCAGGGTTCAGTGTCTTGCCCAAGGACACTTCAACATGTGGGCAACCAGACCCTTCAGTCATTGGACGACCTGAGCCACAACCGTCCTGATACAAAAAAAAAATCTAACAAACTGCATAAATTGCATAAGTTCTTATGTTTCTCATATCTCACAAAAAAACTAAAATAAATATATATTTTTTTTTTCAATATGTATTTATTATATTTATATTTATAACCTGCAACTGGTGGATTGCTCCACCAGAATGTCATAGTTTTTTTTAATGCAATGACAATAAAGATTCTATTCTATTCTATAATTCATATGTTCACTGCAGTCTGTATATGTTTACTGTAACTTACTAACAATATAAGATGGAACTAATATATAACATTGTGTTCATCATGACATTATAAGCATCTGTGTGAAACTTAACAGTGGAAAAAGCAGCAAAATGAAGGAAACAAAACAAAGCTGCAATTCAGGAAAAATGCAACAATATAGATTTTTCAAACATTTAACACTAACAAACCCACAGTTTAGTCATTTGACTAAACTACCTATAAGGCCCAGAGGAGAGACAAATGGAGAGGTGACTTACAATTAATAACTCGAAAACCAAGAGGCAGCTAGCGGAGTACTCTATTAGCATCATGTACTATGCAAATGTGGCCGTTACCTGAAACCGTCTGGTGGGGGGAGAGGGTTGAAGGCCAGAGTGTGTGGGGGAGGGGGGCACAGTTTAGGGCTCTGAACTCCTAACTCCTTAGAACAAAACACACTTTTACACAACTTACCTATACACTAATAAAAGGCAGAGTGTAGTTGGTGCACAACCTACAAAATATCTAGAAATAATGTCATTTTCAGTAAATTTGTCTTTATGTACTTTGGACATGGGCACATTTCACTGGAAATATTATTGAAATAAAAGACACACACACTCACACACACTTTTGCCAAATAATGCTTAGTTTATAATTGTAAATATGGATATGGATTTATTAGTTAGATTTTTTTTTTACTTACTGGAACTGTGCAAAATATCTATCTGTTATAAACTCATGCAGATTTCACTTGTTTGTGGCTCAATTGGCTGACATTAACGTGCAAACAGAGATGTCATTGGCAGAATATTGTTCATCCCAAACAACTAATCAATTGACCTCTTACTATTATATATAATACAACCAACGTGAAAGACAAAAATAGAATAAAAAGTTAATATATTACAATGCTGTCTACATTTGGGAGTTATTGAGTTTTTAAATAAACTATGTCCAGATCACAAGGTTAAACTGTAGAGGAAATAGAAGAGTTTTTTGCCAGTAAGTGTTGGAGTGTTTTCTATGTGTGTGAATGTGGCCTCAGGCTTTAAACCAAAGTTAAAAAAAAGGCCCTAAGGAAGGAAAAAAAAAGTTGAGAAGTCTTGACTTTAAGTTTTATTTCTCCTTAAAGTACATAAATGATGATGATAGTATTAGTATTTTCACCAAACACATTTTCCCAGTGACTTACAGTTAATTTTTCTTTCAGTTTCAGTCCAACTTCTCATGGGGAACAAATGATTTAGAGTTGTTGAAGTTCTGGAGGCGCATGGGGACACTTTTATGATGTCTCACAGAGACAAAAACAAAGCTGATGAGGAAAGTCTGAGTGTGGACGTATGAGCGCAGACGAGCAGGGCGTGGCTCACCCCAGGCCTCATCATCAAAACCACCATTTAGTCCTAGAAGACCATCACTCTCATAAATCTACAGGTCAACCTTGTCTCCGTGCAAAAAGACACTCTTGAATTCTACCCCCGAGACTCGTCCACTTTTCATTAGAGGAACAATAGTGTTACAGGTGCGAACAGCTGCTTCTGCTTTGACTCTGAAACATGGTTTGAACTCACACAGCGGAGGGGAGGGGGTCACTGTTACTGAGGGGTGGACGTCCATGCGGCGCTGGGAATTACAGAAACAGCTGTCTTTAAACGCAACACCACTTTACCAATTTTCATATGTGTGCAATGTGTACAGTTACAGTTTCATTGGTATAAATATTTCTTGGAGGCAGAAAACAATCTCCGGTTCAGTTAAACCTCAGTGGAGGACACGCAAACCACAGCGTTTCCAGCTCCGTAAACGCCGCCTGTGAACTTGTTGACGTGAAAGAAGACGATAATCGTGTCCTATTATGAGCTGACCAAATCAAATCAAGATGTCGTTTGTTATTTTGGTGATCTGCTAAACGTGTCTGTCCTTTCAAGTTCAGCCAAGTCGTGACTGTTATATGTTCACAAAAGTCAGTAGAATCGATTAAAAAAAAAAAAAAAAAAGTGTGTGGGTGTGTGTGTGTGGGGGGGGTGCACTTCCAGACCTGACCTGACTTTTAAATGTGACACTTCTTTGGCCTTCAATGATGTTTTACTATTTCACTAAATCACAAACATGAGGAGGATGAGCTGATTCACGCAGACACGTACGACAGTAAAGTCGACACTTTCACTGTCTGCCGTCCTCGCTGCTCTGATCAGTTTTAGCGAAACCAAGTTTTCTGAGCAAACTGTTCTGTTTGTGCTGGAGTACCTGGAGAAAACCCACGCAGACACGAGGAGAACATGTAAACTCCACACAGAAAGGTCTGGTGTGGGAATTGAACCAGGGACCTTCTTGCTGTGAGGCACGGGTGCTATATATATATATATAAATATATATATATAAATATATATATATATATACTATCTGTAAAAATATAGGGCAATATATGTTTTATATTTGTCAATATATGATAATATATATATATATATATATATATATATATATATATATATATATATATATATATATATATATATATATATTGCAGTATATTGGATAATATGTGCACTACTTTTCCATATGTGGGAATATAATTTTGAATATAATACATTATATTTTTCAATATATTGCCATCTACTTTTGTTTCATATGGGATCTAATTTTTTTTTTTTTATCAAATAATGTTTTTGTAATAAATTATAACCTGGACATACAGTAAATAATGTCATTTATCCAACCTTTTAAAAAAAAAATTATATGATGCGGTGGTCAAAAAGACAGCTTTTTATGATATTTATCTTACAAATGCAACCAACTCACAAAAAAAGTTGTGTTTCAATTATATTTATGTATTAAAGGCCGCCCAAAGGGCGGAAGTTAATGTAAAAAACAACAGCTTTTTAATCACACTGTGCTTCTGCTAATTAATGTCATATGATAACAACTGTCAAATATTACTGAAGGAAGTTAATATTAAGGACTGCAAAATATTTAACCCCCCCCCCCGCTCAAAAAAAAAAACCTATACCAAGAATTCATTAAGAAAATATAACTATTGAAAAAGAAAACAAACCTTATTGACAAGTGTGAAACCTCCCCCGAACCTTGGTCTGGACTAAAGACCGAGTCTTTGGTCCGAGCTGAGGAGGTAGTCTCGGTCCGGACCAAGGTTCGCTGGTGCACAGTGTGAAAGGTCTGTTTAGGAAAGTCCGAACTATTACAATTACGTCACAGTCACGTGCGCGGAATCTAGTCAACGTCCAAGCATGAGTCACGGCAATACATGGGGAGACGAGGAAACCAGGTATTTCATTGAAATTTGGTCGGATGATACTATAAAGACTGAATTGGAGACAAGCCACTGGTGTGAACACTGGTACGAGAGTTGGCAACATTGACAAAATAGGGCAAAAATTATGAAACTAGTAACTGGGTCCATTATCTGGGTCCATTTCCTGCAACAGCGTAGCGCGCTCATCTACTAACCAATCAGGGTCGAGTATAGAGAGACGCACGCTGTACACGCATTGACGACATGACGTTCTAAAGTCCGTTGGTCCATTTGATTCAATACAGTGTGAATGACGACTGTAAATAAAGTCTGGATTATAAGTACAGTGTGAAAAGGCAAAAAAAAGGTTCTGGTCCGAACCTTGGTCCGGACTTTACTATGTGAATACGCTCTAATAAAAACTTTGACAAAGCAGGTTCCTAATAATAACTACAGTAGAGGTGGACTCAAACATAAAAGGTTTTAAACAGAAACCAGGTGAAAAATAGTGTGAATGAACTTCATACATCATATAATGTTAAGTACAATTCTAATTCTCCAGGTTTCAGTCAGTACATTCAACCATATAATCCAATTATTTCAAACACATTATGAGTCTGACTCACTAATTAGAACTTCCGAATACATATTACCATTTATATTTTTTGAGACTTAAGACCTGATTCATATAACGTTTCTGTGTCAAAGTCATTTTAGTTCAGGAGCCACATTAAAGCAAATGTGTCAATTTTTAAATAATGTCAACTCCAAATTGTCCTCTATGCTTTAGAGCAAAAAAATTAAAGTTAAATTATGTGACGGAAATGTTCACATCTACCAAATGTCCTTTAAAATAATGTGAAAAACATGAATAAACTGACACTTCTTCAGAAAACAAAATGTAATTTTAACAAGATCACATCTCACTTTATCATTTATACAACTACGACGTACAGATTATTCACTAGTGGATCTATAAATACACAAAACATTTAATAACAGACAGAACATTGTTAAACTTACACTTAAGACATTTCACATTTGTTCAGGTTATTTGCGTTTTTGTGAAATGATAGTTTGTTTTATTCTAAATACAGTAAAATAACAAGAAAAAGAGCAAAATGTGGAGTTGTGAGTATTTATATGATAGTGTTCAGGGTTCTAGCCAGTGCATCATGTTATGCTGTTGTGAATTATAGCATTGACACGTCGACTTTCGTAGCACAAGTCGACTTAAATTTGGAGGAGTCAACAAGTCACATGTTATTCTCTCTCTCTCTCTCTGCGCATAAACACAGACCAGACGTAAACAAGACACCTGCAGTAAGACAGTTGTGGTGGGCTAACACAAGAGTGACAGACACACATCGCATATGTGGAAATACTTCACTGTAGATGAAAAAAAAAACAGCACGACATCTGAAGAGGTATCGACTAATGTGAATTATATGAGCAGCGTCCGCTAGCTAACCTGTGTGATAAACAGCGCAGACAACCCGCATTAAGACAACACACTCTTTTTCCAACACTGTCCACAGGATGTGGACAGTGTTGTGTTTGTGTTATTGGCCGCTGCCTTAAACTTTTTACACGTAATATAAAAACTGAGGACATGTGACAGACGTGTGGACAGTCCACTTTTAGAGCCGTGGGTCCAGACCAAATGCAGACATATGTTCACCTACTGATGTTGTCCAGTTAAAACTCTTTGCTAACGTTAGCCTTTGTTTTGTTGTCGTTAACATGTTGTTTGTGTCTTGTCAGTTGCTCATTGCTGGACAGACGTGTGTCCGTGTCTTTTTTAGCCGTGTGTCTGTGTTGTTTCTCGGCTGACGACATGTCAACTCGACTTAGACTTTATTGATGGATAAATCGA
This sequence comes from Siphamia tubifer, assembly GCA_020466265.1. Classification (NCBI taxonomy): domain Eukaryota; kingdom Metazoa; phylum Chordata; class Actinopteri; order Kurtiformes; family Apogonidae; genus Siphamia; species Siphamia tubifer. The sequence continues at coordinate 14,483,327 of CM035798.1, read as the reverse complement.
CTTGAAAAAAACTGTAGTCGTTAATACCCTACTGTGAATAGCTCCTCATGTCCATGTTTAGAATTTTTTTAATCTTTTTCCAACTCAGAATCAGAATCAGAATCAGTTTTATTGTCACTTCACAATATACACTAAGCACACAGGGAAGCAAGATACCGTTCTCCACAAACTCATGATGCTACACAGTTAAAAAACAAAAGACACATTAAAAAGAGGCAGAGCCTTGTTTAAAAACATTTAAAACAAAACAAAAGAAAAAAGGGCAGCAGACAACTCGGTAAAAGAAAGTGCTGATGCATACAAAGTGCAATGTGCGACATCTCAGGATGTCGGTCTAGGGGGCAGTATATGCCGGGCATTCAGAGTTCTGATGGCTCTAATTCATATCCTCCTGGTTTATTACTGTGTGTAAATGACACAAGGTGAGATTAATAACACAATACAGTTGGAATAGTTATTATCATAGTGTATTGTTTATCTACACAGAAGTTAATGCTATTTAACGCTGGTGTATTGTTAAAGCTTATACGATAATAAGCTAGCTGTCATCTGTGTGCTTTCTGTGAGGTGATTTCTGTGTATTCCATGATGCATGTTATACATCTGAGTGACTCATACAGTCGTCTACGGTTTTTATAAGTGGTATTTTTTTTCTACTCGGTTTAAAATGAATTTAAATATGGTGAAAAAATAGATATTTGAATAAACAAATCTATTTAAATCATCAAACAAAAAATCTCGATACATATGTGAATCAATTTTTTCTCCCACCCCTACTGATCTGTATGTGGAACCTGAAAACAAATTATCAATATATTCACTCCCAATTTTCTATTTCACAAATTTATTCTGGGGGCCAGAACAGACCCTTTTGGGGGCCAGATTTGGCCCTCGGGCCGTGTGTTTGACACCTCTGCACAGAAATTGAGACAAATTTGTTCTTTTATGTCACAAATTTAAGAGCTTCATGTCATTTTTTGATCACATTTGTTTCATAGTTATCTAATTCGCTTGTAACTACGGCTATGGTTTGACTCGTCCACAGAAATCCCATCAGCTGAAGCTACAACAATAACTGACACAAAATGTAATTTATTACAAAATTGGGGAAATTTATGACATTTTGCATTCAGGCAACATTTTATTCCAAAATAGAGCAGATTATTAAGTGATGCATAATGAGGTGGAAATTTAGTACATGTGAGGAGTTTTTACATAACGTATTGTAACAGAGGTTTTTAATTTAACACTGATAATTAAATCAGTTCAGACGTCCCTTCTCCCTGGCTTAAAGCACTTTGAAAATACACCAATTAAATATCAAATTTCCATTGAAACAGTATGAACTGTCCTCACATTATCTTTTCAACATTTTTGCAAAAGGAAACCTCTACAGTATGTGGCTCAAAAATCTAAAGCTTTTATGATGCCTTTCTTGGCTTCATTCCAACCTAATATTAGCTTAAGTGAAAGCCCTGTTTGGTCTCAAACTCTCATCATGTAGGTTGTCAAAGTCATCAAACCCTCATCAGGAAATAAACAGCAGTCAGACTCACTGGATCAGTGTGACAGAAACATGACGCTGACGCACGCTGTGTGAATTTAAAGGAGGAAATTAGAATGGAAACATGCCATAAACAAACACTGTCTATTTTTAATCAGCACTATGACTTTTACATCCGCTGTATAAGAAGGAACAATTCTGCAGGTCATTCCTCCTCACAGCCATCACACTTTAGAATATTTCCCATCACCCCGCCCCCTCCCCATATTATACCGCCATGATCATGTATGAAAATAGCATTTAATTTGACATCTTTAAGTCTATTTCTTTATTCATATAACATATATATATATATATATATATATATATATATATATATATATATATATATATATATATATATATATATATTTATGCAACATCTGGTTCAGATGTTGCATATGTCGTGGTCATTCTGTAAACCTCCGTTCTTTCATTTGCATAATTAAACATCCTGCTGTTTAAAAACCGTGACCATTTCAAGTCTTCTCAACAAACTAAAAGCGTACACTTATTCATACCCACTGTACAAATATAACTTTTCTTAAATTGAGAAGTAATCTTGGTTTTAAGGTGACCAGATGGGCAGTAAAAACTGACATATTTTTGTTATCGCCTCAAAGAACCCCTCACACATGGCATCTCCATCAAATAAGCAAAAACAGATTGTTCCTGTCCTTCATTTCTTTCTTTCATCCCAACTTCTGGTGTGCATCAAATCCCACACATAAATCAGTATACTTACAGTCAAAGCCCTGTGTTCGTTAGTTATCAGACTCAGAAATGCTTTAATAATATCAGTGGGAACACAGTACATTTTGTAGTGTTAAATCAACACTTAGAGAGTTCATTTGTATTTGGTCCCATCATCTCCAAATTAACACTGTGAAATTTACAATACAGTGTACAGTGCAAATTTAAGAATAATCTGCCTGATATTAAATAATTCTGTGCATTTGTAGACTCACTATGAACTGCAATTTATAATAAACATGTGGAAATGATAAATGGAAGCACAATATTATTAAAATTAGGCTTATTTTTTTCTTTTGTTTCATGTTATTCCCATTCTTTGAAATAATAGTTTGTCAATGTAAATATTTTCATTATTTAATTTGACCTTATTTCACTCTAAAATAGGGCTGGGCAATTAAGTTTCCTATGGGGCCACATGAGAAATGTTGACAGTTATTAAGGAACAATTCACCTGTAACTCTGCTCAATATATATGTTAAAAAAAAAACAGTAAATGAAACAATACAATGATACAGTGAAAATATAGAGCACAGAATACAACTATTTAATGAATATTCACAAAAAACATTTGTCCATATTAACTTTACATAAAAAAAAATCTTACACAGTAAATTTTGCAGTGTTAAATCAACACTTAGAGAGTTTATTTAACTTCTACGAGAGTGTATTTGGTCCCATTGTCTCCAAATTAACACTGCAAAATCTACAGTGCGCCTGCAGGTTTGCTTGTGTATTTCAGCTCCTTTTCTTTCTTCACTTAAGAAATACTTAGAAGTCCATGTCATGTTAAAATCTCTGCATTCTTATTTTTTTTTCTCTTTTTTTGCATTAGTTGACATATGAATGGACTGAAACTGACCAACAAACCAATCAATGCATAATTCTTATATTGAGTGTGGAAAGTAATTAATTAATTTATCAGAATCCATGAAATAAAAGCTGTCATATATATTTTTACATTGACTTCTAATTTGCCAGTGACGATATGTGGGCCATTTAGGGCCAGCTATGGGGCCGCATGTGGCCCCCGGGCCTTATTTTGCCCAGATCTGCTCTAAAATATAGAGACATTTTTGCAGTTGACATTATTTATGCATTATTTATGCTACTATTTCACTGGTTCAGTCAAATTTAGCTGGATGTGGCCCCTGAACTAAAATAAGTTTGACACCCCTGCTTTCAATGTGTTGTACAATTGTATGACTAACCCTCCTGCTGTGTCATTTATCTATTTATGTACAGTATTTCTCTGTTTGTTTTCTTCCTTGGTTGTTTGTTTTTACTCTGTGAAACAATCGAAATGCATTTTTTAATCCATAATAATACCATTTAATTTTATATGTGAATGAATAAAAAAAATGAATAAAATAAAAAAATAAGAACAAAATGCAGACAAATTAGAAAAAGGAAAAAAAGGAAGAAAAAAGAAAGGGAAAAGAAGAAGGAAGGGAAGAAAAAAAAAGAGAAAACAAACAAACAAACAAAAAAACTCTATTTGTTACCTACTTTCCTCTCTGCTCATTTGTTGTTTTTTTGGGGGGTTTTTTTGTTTGTTTTGTATATATGTATATGTTTAGTACTTCAGTTATTTATTATTGGTATTGTTATTATTGTTTTTGTTATTATTTTTATTATTATCATCATTTTTTGTACTATGCACTATATTGCTATAAGATGAATTTAGGTTATTGGGGAAGTGAAGAAGGGGTAGGATTAAATAAGCTTATGCTTCACCCTACTCCTTTTCGGACATGTCATTGTTATTATTATTATTGTTGTATTGATTATTGTTGTATTGATTATTCTTGCACTTTGCACATGTTCAAAATAAATCATTCAAATCAAATCAAATCATATGAGTAAATAACAAGCTAACAAAATACTGGGATATTTATGCATTTAATATATTTGCTGCAAGTTGGGTGACAAATGATCTGAAATACTAAACTACCAAACTTACATATGTTTCGTGTTTATGTTCCTGCAGAGTGTGTCTAATACTCTATGTCAGTCAACTGTTACACCTTGGGTTTTATTCGTCCTCATATTTCCATCCAGAGGTCAACATTCATGCTCTTCCATCTGTGTGCTTAGTTCTGTGTATGAGTGACGGTACCTGTAAACCTGCCTGAATAAACTTCCCACAATGCACTAGTAGAGATGATCATTCAGAGTCATTCTGTGCCGTAGATGGATTAATTGTGTTAAAAATCTTAATCAGATTAATCATGATGTTAGATTAATGCACAATAATTAAATACACTACTGTATATAAAGACACAAAATCAACACAGCACTTTCTACAATGGGTGAAACAAACAAACAAAAAATCAATAACCATGAGGTTTTAGTGGTTGAATATGACATGAATCCTATATATAACATTATTTTACTGTAGATGATTTATTTTTCTTTCACACTAGGTCATTTTAAACAACGTAAGTGTCTTCTGCTTCTTTACAGAGCTGCTGTGACCAGATCATTTATCCACTAACATTCTTTTTTTTTTTGGAATATAAAATTGCCTCAAAATGTTAAACAAACAACAAAATTTGTATTTCCAAAATATTTCTGTAATTTGAAATTGTCCATTTCTAATATGTCTAATTACCAGCCAAGACATAAACCATTTGGAATATTTCCCAAACAAATGATTGAGTTTTAATACCACACCACCAAAGCACCCTGCTGCTGCAAAATGGAATCAATTATTACATAATGCGGCAAAATTTATTACAATATGTGGTTTTTAAATAAATATTATCTATTAAATTACTATTTAATAGATAATAGACTATTATTATTATTATTATTATTATTATTATTATTATTATTATTATTATTATCAAATGAAAAAGTTATTACATTTTGGACGTGTATTACAAAATGTGGCTCAACAGTGCCTCGAGGACCAGGGTTGGGAAACACTGTACTAGAAAATATATTATCAATGTAATAATTAACATTAGAACATGTGACACAATTGACTATGTATTAACCATTTATTACCTATTTGTTAATGTCTTATAAAGGTTCATACTAGTGTAAATGTAAAATTTGATTATTTTTAACCTATATATATATATATATATATATATATATATATATATATATATATATATAGTGTGCAATTAGTTATCAGACTGTGACTTAAAAGCGTAACCAACCAAAAGGAAGCGACAGCAGAGTAACAGCATCGGCAGGAAGCTGGCACTAAGCAGCTCCATAAAAGAAATCATCTTGAGCTCGACACTATTATCTCTGCATTCCACGGGAGTGAGCGCCGAGGCTGGCAGCGATCCAGAGAGTGAAATATTATCGTGGGAGAACACATCAAGACGAGCTCAGGCCAACATAAAGCTTCCACTCAGTTCAGGGGGTTAAAAAGCCCCCGAGCACGAGCTAAATGATAAGGGCCTCGCATTACCAAGATATGCACTGCACTCAGATCCAGCAGGTGTGAGGCTTTGGGGGGGGGGGGGGTCAGGGGGGGGGGGTGCATGTGGCACTGTGGTGGTCCAGCTTTGATCATTTCCACAGTCGTTTGTGGGCTTGCGTCCCCCCCCCCCCCTCTGGGAATAGGATTTATAGAGTCCATTAGATGTTTATGGGACATGTGTAAATCCAATGAGAGTCTGCAGAACAGCTCTGACTCACCTTTAGCTCTGTTCATTTTATCATGGCACACAGCACGCGTTGTGTCCTTTGAAAAACAATAGATATAATGTATATCAATAAATGAACACATAAATCCCACAGTGGAGTAAGCAACACAGCTGGAAAATAATTGTTTGCAGGAGTTTTCTTGGCTCGTGGTACGTACACAATGACCTGAACTTTGTTTTTAGGAAATATTTCTGTGTCTGCGAGAATCTAGAAATGACTATAAACTAGAACAAACACTCAGATAAAAGCTAGTTTCCACTGACACAGACTTCAGATGATAAGACTGGACACAAGAGGCTCCAGTCTCTAAGCAACAGCTGCAGATAAAACACAGACCTACAGTGTCAAGTGCATGATATTTACAGAAAACAACATGGATGCATAACTTATAATGTCATTTTCTGATGTCTTTCTTTTCTCTGTAAATACAAACGCAAACACACGGGAACTTTTTTTTTTATGTTCATACTGGATGGAAGGTTTGTTTACCTTTTTATATATGAATTATGAGAACTTTAGCCTAAGTGTTTTTATTCCTCTATAAAATAAGATAAAATAAGATAAAATAAGATAAGATAAGATAAGATATTCCTTTATTAGACCCACTACAGGAAATTCAAGGTTTACAGCAGCACAACAACATTATATATATATATATATATAAAAAAAAAAAAAAAAAAAAAAAAAAAAAAAAAAAAAAAAAAAAAAAAAAAAAAAAAAAAAAAAAAAAAAAGCGACTGGATAGCTTAGTGGTCTACACCACTGACTTTGGTGCGGAAGGTTGCCGGTTCGAATCCCAGGTGTGCCCTTAGGCAAGGCACTTTACGCTATACATGCCTATACCTCACGATGAGCGATACAATAAATAGAGTCATACCGGCTCGGACGGCGCCCGGGACAACAAGGTCCGCGTTAGGGGTTGAGGAACCAGGACACCCTGATGTTAAATTGGCTACTGGAACAAGACATTCATGGAGCAGGGCAGAGAACATGGTACTGATGGAGTGTTACTACGGGAGTAACCCCAGTGAGAGAGGGTACATGCAGAGGATGTGGGAGAAATGGTTGCTTCGAAACCCCACATCCTCACTGACTAAGAAACAGCTCCTAGCTCAGTGTTCGAATATATATATATATATATATATATATATATATATATATATATATATATATATATATATATATATATTTATTTATTTATTTATTTTTTATTTTATTTAACTTATCAATTTCTATGCACACTATTTACACTATTGCACATGGGATAAATTAATAGCACTGTTTATTACTGTTAATTGTACATTATTGTAGGTTGTTTGTTGCACTTTCTGTTGTGGATCCTGACAGGAATAAAAAAAAAGTGGTTAAAATATTTTTAATGAACCTATTTTTTTATGGAGTTACAAAAATGTCCACTCAGTTGGAAAACATGTGTTTAAGCTTTGAAGCAAAAAAAAAAGTGTATTTAAAACACAGTATGAAATTATGAAAAAAAATTGTAATGGATTTTTTTTTTGTTTAAAAAGAGACTGTTAATTACAGTCTAATTAATTTACAGGTAAACATGTTAGTGCAGATCATGTATTTTAAGAACAGACCAGTTACAGTATGACTAATATGGAACTAAAACAACTAAACCATGAATATACGAGAGAACAACTGTAGAACAACTGTCCACTAGAGTGACCAGGATGTGTTCAAGGGTTAAAAAAAACTGTTATTCACATGTGGACACAAAGGCCAATTATAGAAAATTAAATGTAGAAAATATTGAAGTAAGTTCGGTCATGATAACAGAACAAATGCTTTTCTATTTATATATAAAATAAAAATAAAAGTGATCACCACCATAGACCAGACCCTTCATTTTCACTTCGTAATTAAAATAAAAAAAAAACTGCATTTTTCCAATATTTGTAATGAGATTATCAACACATATATGCAGAATACTCTCCATATTTGACTGTACTACAAATACTTATAATTTTATGCATAATACTGGGGCTGTGATTTATTGTAATTAAAATTTAATATGTAAAAAAAAAAACCTCAAATAAAAATAAATAAAAATACTTTGTTTTCTTTTTTGTATCAGAGGGTAGAAAATAAAACATCCCCAATATTAAATTAGTCCAGTCAGACCAGTCTTAAAGCTCATATTTTACTAAACCCACTTTTATTAGTCTTTGATTAATTCTTTGTGTATTTGGAGCCTAAAGGCAAAAAATAGAACCTGTATTAATTCCTTCTTGATTTGTTAGGTCTACTGCACTTTGCTTTTTAACTGCTGTTATTATTATCATTATTACTTTTTATTAGTAGTATATATATATATATATATATATATATATATATATATATATATATATAGACATAAACATCATCCATACTATATTATATTATTATATTGAAACATAGCTACTCATTCATTATTAGTACTGTTATTTATCTTAACTTGATCTTGAACTTCACGTTTAATTCATTTTAATGTTTTTCATTTTAAATTTCTTATATGTTTTATGCAAACACCTTGATTTATCTTGTACACGAAATGTACAAAAAATTTTTGCCTTGTAACATATTGTATAGTATAAGATTATATTTCTGAACAATAAGATTATTATTATTATTAGTAGTAGTATGAATAATAATAATAATAATAATAATAATATTGATTGCTGCTCTGACACTTCATTTTACCTCCTATCACTGTCAGTACTTTACGTTTTCAATACTGTTTTTTATATATAAATATCTTAAGTAATATTTAGCATTTTTGTTTAAGGCCCAAGGGTTAGCCTGCCTGAATGAATTAGACCAATTAAATGGAAAGGATATGAGCACTTTATTTTACTTTACTGATCCTGTGGTTAATATCTATCTATCTATCTATCTATCTATCTATCTATCTATCTATCTATCTATCTATCTATCTATCTATCTATCTATCTATCTATCTATCTATCTATCTATCTATCTATCTATCTATCTATCTATCTATCTATCTATCTATCTATCTATCTATCTATCTATCTATCTATCTATCTATCTATCTATCTCCATCACATTTGAGTATTTTAATAATAATAATAGTTTGTCAGCACCAGCAGTGATCGTCCATATTGAAAATATGTCAAAATTTTGAGTCGATTATCTAATATATGGGACAGAACCTGAAAGGGGCGGAGCCTGAAGTGGCTCATGTGCATTTGAAAGGCCAACATTCAAAACAACAGTTCTAGTTTCTTTAATCATAAATATCGTTGAAGATGGTTTGAAAATGCAATATTTCGAGTTCAGGAAAAGCCAAATATGACTCCTTTAAACTAAGCGACACATAAAAGAAGCAATAATTTCATATGTATCTCACAAATAGCACCAAACTTTACCAAAAAATCTCGTCAGGATCCTTTCTTTCTACACTGACCACCTGCTGAACATTGAGTATTTAACTGGAGCTGAAGAAAACAAATAGGTTTAAAACAAACTCCACTTGCAGCTTATGTGACTCCACATCTGCTTGGTGTGAAATAACACATTTGCTATAACAACTTAAACACTGATCATACATCAAATGCTTTGTTTCCACCTCAGTCTGCTGCTCCAAAGTGGCACAAACATCCATCTTTATTTAGACTTCAGGCTTCTACCCATTGTACCAATTCTTTTTTTTTTTTTTCCTTTCATTTTTCAGATCAGTGCTTCTGTTGCCAGTAATAAAACATTTTTCATATAAACCTTACATATACTTTCATCTTTAGAAGAGTAGACTGCTGCAGGACTCTTTATTTACTCAATGTGCTTCATCACAATACATAAATATATACAGTATATGCACATGTAATGTAAACGTTAACACTTATATTAAAGCCATATATTTAAGTATCTTATATATTATAATGTATCTAACATTGTTAATGATGAGGAGACCACGATGCCTTTATCTGGGCTCCTCAACCATCACTTATAAATACTAATAATGTATTGTACATATATATATATATATATATATATATATATATATATATATATATATATATATATATATATTTATGAAATGTGTTGGTGGTCAATCAATAAACTATGTCTATGTTTAGGCAGGACTTTCCAGAAAGATTCATATGGTTTAAAACTGAGCGACCACACAGTAATCTAATGACAATAGATCATATTTATGTAGTGTTTTTCTATGACTGTTCACTCAAAGCACATACAGTGGATCCATTATTCATTCACTCACACATTGTCATTCTGGTGGTGGTTAAACCATACATATCCACTAGTTGTCATGGTGACTGCATTAACCCTGTTGGCATCGTATTTGGAAACATTTTTATTTTTACTCTCATCTGGTTATTTTCGTGTATTTATTTATATTAAAATTTTCATCTTTATTCTGCCCAGTTCTCAGGGGTGGGGCTACAGGGGGGGTATTGCCCCCAAGGGACAAATCCTGTCCTCATGAGAAATGCCTCGTCCAACTGGCCAGAAAAAAAGGCCACGATTTATGATCTGTGTTTGTGTTTTGCATTGATAGAATAACGGCTGGTGCAAAGTGTATACCTTTAATTATTTTTTCAATATCTTTTTAAATTATTGTTTTCATATGTTTCCCCACTCTGTAACCTTAATAATATAATTATAAATAAAATAAATAAAATGTATGTATGTGTGTGTGTGTGTGTGTGCGCATTCTCATGTATGTATCCCACTACACATTACTTCTGTGAAGTATGCTGCTGCACTTTATTTATTAAATTTTTAATTTTATTAAATTTTATTTAACTTTCGCTCTGTATTGTATTTCTGTAAACTGCAGCTGGACGGAGTCCAGGAAAAAGTTCCCCACGGGGAAAATAAAAGTATATCTTATCTTAATAACAATTGTAATAATACTAATAATAATAATAATAATAATAATAATAATAATAATACATTTTATTTTTGTAGCACTTTTCTGGACACTCAAAGATGCTTTACATTAGTGAAAAAAATAATAATAAAAGCAGCACACATATGACAATTACACACACAGGACAGAACATGAGGACACTAAAGGGACAGAATGATCATCAAAGCTGCTTTCCAGTTGGTTCGTTTGAGTAGGAGGCGTGTCAGTCTCCCCCCCACCCTTCTACTTCCTGTCCATGGGTGCTTAGCTTAAAAAAATGAATGGGAGTGAATGGAGGAAGTCAGACTAAATTCGGATTCTGTTTGACCAGTGCTCTGAAATTCACATATGATAGAGGCTAATAATAAATATTTGCTGCGTCATAGGCAGACCACCTGTTTTTGATGGGAAACAAACGTGACGTTAGGTTTTATGTGGGTTTAGTAAGAGACTATAATGCATGTGTATGTGACGTCACACTTCATTCAGCCGTGGTCTGTGGTGACGTCACATGTGCGCCAGGCGTGTAGTCCAAATTATTAACAGGTTTTACTCACAAATCAATCAGCTGTTGGTTAACAGAAGCAGTTGAAACACACATCAATAATTATCATTTATTATGAGGTATTATGAGGAATACCATTAAATCATTTTCCAATCTCAGGCCCCATGAGCCCCCCAGAAGGGGCGGAGACTTAAGCTAGCACTAGCACAATGCTATTGTAACCCGCTTAAACAAGGGTGTTAGATAATCATTTGTATTTATTTTTTTACCATTTTTCCATTTGTTTTACCTTATATGTAATATTAGTTTTATTTTGAAAAATGACAAAATTTATTTTGGATAGAAACAGGAAGTGAAGTGCTAATGTTCCACGGCCTGAACACAGCTTCTGATCTCCTGTGTGAGAGTGAAATCTCCTTCTTTTTAAATGAAAAATAATGGTAAATAAATCAAAAATAATATGAATAAAAATCAATTTGAAAAGATGACTTTTTTTAATAATAAATACATAAATATAAATAAATATATATTAAAAATCTCTTTTTCTTACATCACAATTGGAAGCCATTACATCATTATCAGGCTTCTGAAAAACTTATCATTAATTAAACTTAGGTGTGATAGAAGAGGGAGATAACTAAAACATGTAGGACAGTGGGCCACGACGACTGGATTTGAGAAGCACTGATATAAATAGTTAATATTTATTGGGGTTTTTTTGCCAGTTATGGAAGAAAATATGAGTCTCTTTCTCAGCAGGTAGTTGCAGATTCGTTCCGTTTTGGCGTTCAGCTGGAAGCAGACGGTTTATCTGAAACCATGTCGCTGAAAATACCTGCCTGCTGTGGCACACACGAAGACTGATAACAGCACCGAGCCCAAAAGTTAGGTCAGTGGCCTTATTCAGACCTGTGTTCACATATATTTTTCATGATCTGATCGCAAGCAGACAGTCCTATGCGGCCATTTTTGATTGGATGTGCACCATCGCTATCAGCACCGCCACTGTCCGCCTCCATGTGCGAATAAACAAGCTCAAACATTCCAGAACGTAGCCAGAACTTTCATTTCGTGTAGACCTGGTGGAAGCAGAACAACTGTACACAAGCACCAGATTGACTTTGAACAGACTCCAACTCATTCCCATCACATGATGGAACGATGACTGAGAGGACGTCAGGTAGAAAACAGATGAATGACTTCCTTCAGTTGCTTCCAACAGACTTTTAAATGTTTTCTTGTTGGCTACTCATTCCATTTTAAATGTCAATATCACCACTTTGACCCACTATTGACATCCTCAGACAAACATATGTTGATTATATTTAATAATATGCATTTATTTTTGGTTTATCATTAATATAGTGTCTGTGCATAAATAGGTAACACTTTATAATACCTACACACAATTGACTATGTATTAATCATTTATTACCCATTTATAAATGGGTTGTTCATTATGTATTAACCACTTGTTTCTTTGTTTACCTGTACATTTACACTAGTATGAACCTTTACAAGACATTAACAAATTAGTTACAAATGGCACTTTACATTCACTCTCACATGCTCCCTCTGGTGGTGGTAAACTACATATTTAACAGACTGACAGAAGCGCGGCGGCCATTTTGCGCCTACAAGTCCCTATGACCACCACCGAACATTCACACTCATTCATAGACCAGTGTGGGGGCGACACTGGAGGCAAAGAGGGTGAAGTGTCTTGCTCAAGGACACAACAAACTGACTAGGACAGAGCGGGAATCAAACCACTAACCCTTCGGTTAATGGACCAACTGAGCCATAGTTGTATTCTGTCATTACTATGGCGATATGGACAGATTTGTTATGCAGTCCACTCTGTATGAAATGATGCATATTATAAAATGGAAGCTATAATAGAAAAAACTGGTTGAAAAGTCTCAAATAAATTACACAAGTATTCTGCCAATTTTATAATCTCTGTAAATGAAATTGCATATAGTAAAAAAAAGTGTCTGTAACTGTTTGTGTTTAATTTATCCATGTGCCAACACTAAATGAGAGCATTTCTACCAATTTATAGCATACCCTAACTTAGCTCCTCCACACCAGAAACACATTTCAGACACTTTTCAGAAACACATTCCAGACAAACCATCTGTTTGCACTAAAATAAAACAACTACCTGAATGTTAAAGTCATGTGAAAACCACCAACAAAATTAAAACTGAAGGCGACTATGATAAGGCTCTTACACATTTATACACGTACGAACATGTTACATTCAATATCTGTTCTTGTGTCCACTACGTCATGGTGAAAATGCGCTGACTAACTCAAAATAAATTCATCAACAGCTGGAAACAGAAAGAAGGTGGTAAAAAATGTGGCTTGAAACTCAACTCAACTAACACTTTAAAAACAACACAGTCGGCCAAACTGCTATGCAAACATATAAAAACTAATAAAATGCATAAAATAATTAATAAAAACAAAAAAAAAAAGCACTTATGCATTAGAACAATGCACACTGAAATAAAAGTCAGAGAGGAAAAAAAATGTTTTAAGAGAGAATTTAATGACAGAACTGGAGTTTGCCTATTTATTTATTTTTTTTATTATTTTATTTCGGTCAAAATACAAAACAAGGCAGGTAAGACACATTTTCACACATGATAAATACACTGCTTGACCAAAAAGGTTTAGGGCTGAAGCCGAAGCTTATTTATCCCACCATTACCAATACCTCACCGCTATATGATAAACAAAAAACAAACAACACAACAACAAAAAAACCCATAATGCAAAAGTCAAACCCAAAAACAATTGTCCAAATAGAACACAACATTGAAGTCATTTTTTATTTCACCTTCTCGCCCTCTCTCCTCTTCTACTTACTTTTACTTCCTTTACTCTAGTTTCCCTTTTCATTCCTTTTTCTTCCATTTTCACTTATACATACACATAAATATACACATACACACACATACACATACAAATATATAAAAACATAAACAGAAATAGATTACAGAACAAACAAAAATAGTAAATTGATTAGTCAATCAATCAATTTGTCAGTTATTAGTAGTAATAATAATAATAATAATAATAATAATAATAATAATAATAATAATAATAATAATAATAATAATAATAATAATAATAATAATAATAATAATAATGACAGTTTACTTGTGAGTTTGTATAATATGTGTTGTAAGGTTTGTTTGCTGTTACAAACCAATGTATTTATCAGTTATTTATTGTTTTGTATAATTTCTTGAATATGTGTATAGAGTTTCTAATGTTCAGGTATAATCCAGGGTATACAGTAGTATACACTGTGTACCTACTTATTCTTGGGTATACTCTGTCCTACTAAAATACAGAAAGGATGAAAAGTAATAAAGGTACTGAATCTTCAGTCTGAATAATTTACTGTTACAGTTCAAAGACATTGTGTTATATGTAATATAATAAATGATTAAGACTTTTTGTCCTTTTCATATTTGGTACTTTTCAGACTTAGCTTTTCACTCTAGATCAGGGGTCTCAAACTCATTACTTTCAGGGGCCACATTCAGCCCAATTTAATCTCAAGTGGATCAGTAAAATAATAGCATAATAACCTGTAAAGAAAAAAATAACAATTCCAAATTTTTGTCTTTGTTTTGGTGCAAACAAACCCCATTTCTTTATGAAAATACTTATTTTTTTCAAAGAAACTATCCAACAACAAAGGTGTGAATAACCTGTAAACCTGAAATATCTCAAGAAAAATATGTGCAATTTTAACAATATTATGCCTCGATTTATAATTTACGCACATGCATTATGAATCAGATCTACAAAAAATTTTAGGTTGTTATTTATTCAGGTTTTTCACATTTTAGTGTTACAGGATAGTTAATAAGTACAAGTATTTTCTTAATTTAATGTTATTTTTTGCACTATAATAAAGATTCATTTGAATTAGTTATTATTTATGGGCAAAATGTAAACAAAATGAAAATGTAGAATGTAGATGCAAAACTGGTGTCTCATCTTAACCTTTTTTCCTGCATATACACGAGCATTGTTATTAAGAAATGTCCGTGCATACAAGGATGCAAGAGTGTGTGGAGTTGAGTTGGATATGCACATGTCACTTGTCAATGCACATGTGGAACAGCCGCATTTGCGCATTTTCAACCATGAGAAAAATGATAGTTTAAGACAGTGCTTCTCAAATCTGATCCTCGTGGCCCAGTGGCCTGCATGTTTTCCCTCTTTAAAAAAAAAAAAAAATAATAATAATTTAGAAAAATAAATTTTAAAAACATTTAAAAAGCAAATGTAAAAACGTTTTTTAAAAAAATGTTGAAATTTTTTTCAAAATTAGGATTTTTTAAAAACTAAATTGTAAATGTAAAATAAAAAAATTAAAAATAAAATATAAAAAAATACATTCCTCTGTAGAAAATGTAAAAATGTAGAAAAAAAAGAACTTACAAATGAATTAAATTAGTTAAAATTAAATTAATAATAATTTCAAATAAATGTAAATTCAATTATAATTTATATTTAAATTTAAAATTAAATCAAATAAAAATAAAAGTACACCCCTCTTCTTTTTTAAAATAAAAATAATTTAGACGAATAAATAAAATACATTTAAAAAAAAAGTCTGGAATAAAATAGTACAAAAAAAAGTTTACATTTAAAAGTAAAAAAAAAAACAAATGTTAAAATTTAGAATAAAATTAAAAAAAATATATCTCCCTTTCCATCACATCTGGAAGGCATTACAACATTATCAGGGTTCTGAAAAGCTGATCAATAATTGAACTAGGTATAGAAGAAGGAAATAATTAAAACAATGCAGGACACTGGGCCACGAGGACTGGATTTGAGAAACACTGGTTTAAGATTTCCACTCTGGAATGTGTTTTCAACTCGTAAAGACTCCATTCTCTTCCCATGAAATATTTTGTTGTTTTTAGCTGCAATCGTCTTCATGTAAATAATAATGGAACTAAAGAAGATGAATGAAAAAGAACAAAGGAATACACAAACAAACAAAACCCGAGGCAGATCAGCCAGAGTCCATGGTGGTGAGTGAATGGACGAAGGTTATTGAAGTGATAATATTGAACGGTTCACTGTTTAAATAACTCACTGCTTACAGCTGTGTTGCAGCTGCAAGGTGCGGACCAGGTGGAGATTATCAGAAGTAGGGAGAAGGTCATGACACTGTTGGAATCATGTCAGGTCCAACTGGATTTAGGGTGGATCTCATTTCACCCCTTAGCCTTTACCCTCTGTTTTGTGCGTCCATGTGTAGGGGTAGAGGTGGGTGCAGAAGGGGAATGGCTTTATACCTCTTCAAACAGACGCAGACTCCGAATGGAGGGTTACAAAAAATTTCCCAGAATACAATGTGAATCCTTTTAAAAATGGCAGCATCTACTAAAGAAGTACACAAATGTATTTTCGCTGTTTTGAAGTTGTGATAACGGTTGTATTGTATGAAATTTGACATTTTGTAATGGTAATTTTGTAAGGGATAATGTATTGCACACGTGTTACTATCAGAAAAATATTTCCCGACAGGGACTATTATACATATTATACAATACAGCACTAGTGTACAGCACTAGGCTGTGGTTCAGTTGGTAGAGTGGGTCGCCCAATGACCGAGAAGTTGGCGGTTCGCGTCCCGGCTCTGGCTGTCCACATGTCGAAGTGTCCTTGGGCAAGACACTGAACTGGTGTATGAGTGTGTGTGTGAATGGGTGAATGAGAGGCGCTTTGAGCACCATGAAGGTGGAAAAGTACTATATAAATGCAGTCCATTTACCATTATCCCGCTTATTCTATGGGTTATTACAGCTTATTATTGCTAATACTCTCACAGATTGGATAAAATAGCCATCACAACGTAGCGAATATTTACTTACAAAGTAGCTGAACTACCTGCGGAGTGATATGGTACTGTGAATCTGAAGTGACAAAACTTGTTGCCATTGGCAGCGGGGGTTAAAGGTCACCCGCATAATGGTGGGAACATCCATTCAAAGTGAATGGGAGCTGTCGCAACATTCTAAATGGCTGTAGAATAACTCCATAAAACGCACGTGGAAAAAAAAAAATCACTATTTACGTAAATGTGGCGTAATCGGTCGATACATAGCACTTCTCCAATTCAATGCAGATATTAGTAAAAATATCCACATAGCCCAGGAGAATGTGACAACTACAGCAGCAGACATGTTTGTTTACTTCTGGTTAAAGCTGTCGTTTTTGGTTACGTAGGTGAGTGTTGAAGGGGTATCCCAATTCATAGGGGTTGCTTTTCAAACCCTACCCCTTATAGCTCTGTTTGAAGGAGTAATGGATGGAATAGGATTCAAGCAAAGTCTGGACCTGGTTTAAATGTTTATATGTATATATCATACATAGACTCACAAATCATTTGCAATAAAATAAAACTTTAGCTTTAACTGTAGCTTGTTTTTATTTTAGTTCCCAAGTGCATTTAATAATAATAGCAGTTAATAATCCTACAAATCCCAGACCAGATGAAAACACAATATTCAGATAAAGTTAATGTGGCTCCACACCTGTTGGATGTCAACAAAGATGAACACATTTGCATTTAACAACATGAAAAATGTTTTGTTTACAGCCTACTCTGCTGCTCCAAAACTTGCATAAAATACATTGTTATTTCCACCATGAACTAATTCTTAGTATTTATACAAAACTGTAAAATTCCAACAACAATAGAGACAATTCAAATTTTGTGAAGGTGCATTATTACCAGGTTGTGATTAGAACTTCAAAATGAAAAACAAGAGAAATAAAACTGGAGCAAGAATTATATAGAGTAGTTTACACTGTTCATCAGCTGATCACATCCCAAAAATAGACCTAAAAATGTCAAAAATGGATTCAGTCATGACAAGACTCAGTCATTCTTGTTGTTTAAATTGATTGATTGATTGATTCATAGTTGATCAAAGACTATGAAGATAGAAAATCCAGGGACATCCACCGTCTGTTATAAACCTCCCTTCCCATCCACCCCCACTGCTTCTCATTGGAATTAAGTGTTATTTATGTGTAGAAACTTTACAACTATTTGGGTTAAATTTCTTCTCATCAAAGTGAAAGATTACTCCGTTCATTTTGAGAGCCCCCAGGTGAGTCCTGTTCAAGGATAAATTGAGTCGAGACAAACAAGAAGGTCCAAATCTTCACGGCTTTAGGTTTTTGCAGTTTTAATGACATCACATGTAAAATACACAATTGATCAGCACTGATCACCAGCCTAAAGTCTAATGTCCATTTGTTTATGTTTCATTTGTTAATATTTTGTACCATTGTCCATTTCACCACTCGAGCTACTCCAGTTCGTGGTCGGTTCCAATTGGTTCCTTAACTAAATACATGTGCCCTGTTTTGTGTCAGCCCCTTATTTCTGCTGTTTATATATTTAACCCAAACAATTATGGTCTATCATGGTCTGGCTCCTTGCTGGTTTCTGCTTCGTTGCCAAAGATTAGTGTGTTCCCAAACAATTGTGTTTTCCTGTAATAGTTTCGATCCAAGGCTATAGCCTGGTTCCTGGCTCAGCTGGACTGACCAGTTGAGATATCTTAGACTTATAACAAAAGGATAAAACTTCCTTCCACTTTTAAGTACCCCTGGTTTGAGTTCAAAATCCACACAGGTTAATTTGTGTCATTCAAGGAGATTAAATCTTAAAAAAAAAAAAAAAAAAAGGTTTCTCTTCTTACTGTAAAAATGGGCAACTGTGGTTCACTTGGACAGCAGGTCATCCAATGACTGAAGGGTTGATGGTTTGTGTCCTGGCTCTGGCTGTCCACATGTCGAAGTGTCCTTGGGCAAGACACTGAACCCTGACTTAGTCTCCCAGTAGGACTGACAGAACCATAGAAACCTACTGGTGTATGAATGTGTGTGAATGGTAAATGGTCTGCACTTATATAGCGCTTTTCCAGCTTCATGGTGCTCAAAGTGCTTTACATTCACCCATTCACCCATACACACTCATACA
Organism: Siphamia tubifer; assembly: GCA_020466265.1. Classification (NCBI taxonomy): domain Eukaryota; kingdom Metazoa; phylum Chordata; class Actinopteri; order Kurtiformes; family Apogonidae; genus Siphamia; species Siphamia tubifer. The sequence continues at coordinate 14,463,922 of CM035798.1, read as the reverse complement.
CCAGTAGGTTTCTAAGGTCTAAGGTCAGTCCTACTGGGAGACTAAGTCACGGTTCTGTGTTTTGCCCAAGGACACTTTGACTTGTGGACAGCCAGAGCCAGGACGCAAACCGCCAACCTCACGGTCATTGGGCGACCCCCTCTACCAACTTAGCCACAGCCGCCCAGAACGTGTGAATGTGAGGCTAATGTAAAGTGCTTTGAGCACCATGAAGGTGGACAAGAACTATATAAGTACAGTCCATTTAAAGATGTCCATTGTCCATGTGTACCCACAGCCAGTTAGCATGTCAATGTTAGCATCAGTGGCCATAATGGAAATGTGTTCTTTGGGGAAGCACATAAAATATACCTGGTGAGATGTCCATTTTTCGCCAGTGAACACAGTTCCCTGGTGTCTCACTGACCTGTCTGTCACATGCTTTGGTCAAAATATTATATTGATGAAGAGAGAGAGTGAAGTGAAGAGTTAGTTTTTTCATAATTTAAGGGTGCTTTCACACCTACACCATTTGGTTCGCTTTAAGCGGACTAGAGTTCGGAACACCTGCAGGTCCAGTTCATTTAGGCTGGTGTGAAAGTGGACCAGTTTATTTTGGTCCGCACTAAAGGACCGTGCCGAGACCTCCTTTTCAAGGTGGTCTTGGTCCGGTTCCAAACCGACTCTGGAGCGGTTCGCTGCTGGTGAGAACGCTGACTGGCCTGGATTCGGCCCATCTCTTTTATGGAGCAGTCTTTTTGACCTACGGAAGCTTCCGTAGCAAGCAGCACGGTGTATTGTGGGAAGTGCAAACTTTATTTTTTCGCACAAATTTGTTGTTTTGTTTTATATTGAAACAAAAACAAGCAGAAGACCACAGTTCATTGTTCAGAAAAAAACAAATCCGCCTGATGTCTTCTTCTTCCGGGATTTTCCCTCTGCATGTGCTGCACCAATCAGCTTTCGTCTACGTCACCCAAAGCGCAGTATTTTCCAAACAGCGCCTCCACATGGGTGAGGAGAGATATCACACCCACAGTGGTGAATGTGAACCAAACCAGTTGAGAACTTCAACATTGTAACAACTTTTGGGCCCAAACAAACCAGTCTACGGAACTAACAGGTGTGAAAACAGCCTAAGGGTCTCCTCACACACAGACTACACATATTGTGTTGTAAAAACATTAAACAGTGCATTTTCATGATATGTCCACTTTAATGCTGAGAACTTTTACAATTGTCTGGATTAAATTTCTTCTCATCAAAGAATAAAACATTCTTCCACCTTTAAGTGCCCCTGGTTTGGGTTTTTAAATCAGTTTGTGTCATTTGAGGAGATGAAATATTTAAAAAGATGTTTTCTGTTCTTAAAGTCCTTCAGTAAGGACTTTACTCTGGATGGAGGATGGGCCTGTGGACCATCAAATCATCCAGTTCAGCTCAGGTGACACTTTTTTGAATCTTCCACTTGACTTTTTTTTTTTTTAATCCCACAACACTCAGGATGTTGAAGAAATTCATGCTCCATCTGAACTCACCACTGATGATGTGTTTATGAACATTTTGTTCCTGCCACGTTCAAAGACAGAAATCCTTTTTGCTTTCACCATCAGAAGGTCAGAACAGTGCGAACAAAAAATTCTATGAATTCTGCAGAGATTTAGCTTTTTTAAAGCTGTGGTTTTCTGACCAGCTGATGGACAACCTGTTTGAGTTAGAACCTTTACCCCAACCCTAACCCCCCCCAAAAGGGGAGAGGGGTATTGTGTTTAAGTCTGTCTGTTTGTTTGTCAGATTTACGCAAAAACTATTGGACCAAATTCCATGACATTTTCAGGAAAGGTGTTAAGTGGTACATATTAGATCCCATTCAATATTGGTACAACAGAAAATATGTACATCAAGACTTGGGGACCTTTTCTGGACATAACACTCACTGTGGATTGAGGTAGAGCGTTTGTCATTAACATATTGCGCTGTGGCCTTGGTGTTTTTTCTTTTTTGTTTGTTTTGGGTGATTGTTGGTCTGATTCTTGTTGCTATTGTTGTAAAAAAAAAAAAAATTATTGGTGAATGTAGGTCAAAGGTCACAGTCACCAAAAATGCATTTTCACAATGATTGGAGATAGGGCAAATCAGGTAAAATATGTGCAAGGGGGGCGGGGTTTGTTGTGCCGGGCAACACTTGTTTAATATATTTTTTTTTACTTCTCTTCTTTTTGTCTTTTGTTCCAGTTTCTTCTTTTTTATATTTTGACTTACGATGACTATTACTACTACTTACAACTTGGTTATGATCCAGCATTGAAAAATAAGAATTACAGTCATTTGTCTCCTGGCTTTACTAATGTAGCTCAGGAGTGTATGTTGATGCTAGTTTCTTGGAAGTGTTTCCAGTATCAGACACCAAACCTCATCTCTGGAGAGAATTAATGTGACTTATTTCACAGAAAGCTGGACCTAAATAACACCTCCCACTTCACAACTCACCAGGTATATTTTATGTGTTTCCCCAAAGAACACATTTCCATTATGGCCACTGATGCTAACATTGACTTAACTGGCTGTGGGTACACATTGAAATGGACTGTGGCTCTGTTTAAGTGCAGACTGAGGCCTTGTGTCACTGCTGCTGCACGACTACAAAGCAATTTCCCAGCGTGCAGATCTGCGCACAGAATCGATAAATCACATTCCTGATTACTCTGCAGGGGGAAATGGAGTTTGTATTGTTTCTCCAAGACAAATGTAGGTTCCAGGCAAGATAGATCTTATTTTCAGGGCCAAAGAGAGACAACCCGAACACACATATACGATCTTCCTCTTCCTCCTCCTTCGTTTCTACTGAAAACTACTTTCCCCTCCTTTTCACTTTTCTCTTTCATTACACTCCAAAAACTCAGCCGTTCTCGTCAAGCTCTCTCTTTTTTCTTCTTCTGTGATTTGTTCCACTTCTTTCAAGGTGGCAATTTCAATAACCCCTCTGCCATTGATTCAATTGAAAGTTGCCGAGCAATCGCCAAAAGTTTATCACCGCTCACTCTCTGCCCCTTCCTTCTTCACTCCTAAATAACTGTGCTATCTTCAATACATCCTTGTGTCGACATGTTAGCAGTTATTCTCAAACAGATCGATAACAGCACATCTTGGCACTGCAGATTTTAATTAACTTTTCACTGTTGATTTCTTAAACCGCTGTTTTTCCAGTTTGGGCGATAAGTAATAGCTTTTAAGAACGACATAAAGCATTAAATTGATTTCTCTGACACAACAGAAATGCAACGATACAATCAAATGTGACATTTTGTTCATTATTTTCCTCTCCGTCTTTGCTCTAAATATAAATACTGGCCAATGTAGTGAAATAAACTGCATTCCTATTTGATGAAATCAAAACAAATGGAGAATGTTGGACCGAGTCGACTATCCCACAAATGTTTTGATTAATTCAGTCAAGATACAAATGGAGATATGATATATTTATCTAATGGTCAATCAATAGTGACTCATTAGAGGTTTTGGCAGTTTAATATAATTGGCCAAAAGTGTGTGTGTGTGTGTGTGTGTGTGTAATAGAGAAAAACTGTTCACAAAATCAAATCAAGGATAGGGTTTTTTTATGCTTTCAGATTTAATGTAATTTTACTTTAATTTTTTTCACTATTTAGGTCATTAGGAAATAATTTTAGGAGTAAAGTTACATGTGAGCCATGTCTAAACCAAGTATTTTGTTGCTCAAAGTTGACATAAACCAGTAAGAACCAAATGTCAAATAGGTTAAAAAGAAGAAGGTAAATACAGAAAGCACCATTTTCACTTCTACAGGTTTTCATTGAATACATTAAACAAAAGCTATGTTCAAAACTTTTTTTGTAAAGCCCACAAGTGAGCTGTTATTGCTCAATTTTAGACACTGCAGGTGTGTGTTTTACTGCTATAAATGTTTATAGGAGCCACAGGAAGATGACATTTACTTAAATGGACTTCAGTATTTTAACAGTGGATGATGAAAACAAAGTTACAAACTAAATACAACAATTTATATTTATTAAACAAAGGAAATTAGGAAAAAGCCTGATCCTAATACAAGTTTCCTTTGCTAAAATAAATAAAGGTGCAGCCCCTGTTAGAAACATGCAGTAGCTGAGGTCATGTTTTAGTTAAATGATAAATATAAAAACTATCTGCAGTTTAGCTTCTTCTTATAAGATTCTACAAAAAGCATAGACTTCAACATATATATATATATATATATATATATATATATATATATATATATATATATATATATATATATATATATATATATACATATGAAAAGAGGAGTTTAAATGTTTAAAACACCGTGTAAACACAATATTTTTCATTTGTATTAATTAAAAGGAACAAGGCTTTAAATATGCCCAAAATAAGAGATACATCTACTTGACTGCAATAGTTTGTACAATTGCTTTAATGCATATATATTAAAATAAAGATACTCTGGTAACCCCCAACAGTAAATGGAAAAGTAATGATCGCAAAATTTCTAATTTCTTATTAAATTAAATTACTGCTACTTGAAAACAGTAGCATGAGTTTAAATGAGAACACACACTTGTCTCTTGTACCAATTGATACTGGTCATTTCAGTTTATTGGTCGACCATTAATTATTACCAAGAAGCAGCCAGGGTCATTTCATGTACAATATGACATAACATGGTTTTTAATTTCTGTTATTTCATATTGTAGTTGAGTGAATACCTGTCTGGTCACACAAATACAAAGAGGAACATTGCATTTTAAATAAAGGCAGAATCTTTGGTAAGATTTCTAATGTTAACAGGATTACAGAGCAATGATTCAGGATCCATTACCACCCTTCAATGACAAGTCATGACCCAAATGGATAAAAGTTTAACTTGTCATATGTGTTTATTAAAACAATGTTGTGTGTTGAACCTGAGGTAATGCAGAATACCACAGTATGAAAACACAAGTGTCATGATGCAGGTGGTGATGATAAATATGGAAATATTCCATACACACATTAACACATCGGGTATATTTAAAGGTGTCATTCCACTGAAAACCACTTTTCCACGCTTCTTTTGGAATCTGATGGGTCACCCCGAGTTACCAACACATGCTGCGCTGACAGTGGTTCATTACCTCCACTGGCTGCATACTGCATTCACACAAAACAAGAGGAACCAGGGACCCATCTGACGTCAGACGGACTTTAGTGTCACCCACGTGGGGTTAAACCCGTCCCCCATTGCAGCGAATCTGAAGTAGCATTAGCATTAGCATTAGCATCTACAAGAGAAGACAGCGCCACAGTAGCTGCTGCACAAACTGGAAAACTGTGGAAATAAAGCCTGTTTTTTTTCCTGCAGATTTTCAGAACAAGCAATGGCACAAAACCTAGCTGGATGTTACTCTGGTAAAGTTAAACACACATAGAGAGCGAGAGGGGAGGGGGGAATGTTCCTTCACACATTCTGAGCCAATCAGAGATGCCTCGTCACCGCGTCATGGACATGTATGAGGAAGTACCGGTAAACTCTGTTGTTCGACCTTTTTCTACGGTGAAAAAAACAGCTGGAAACAAAATAATTTGGACGTGTTTTTAAATAGAACCAACACACAATGTATTCAATAACAATGGAGAACACAGTAATATTAATGAAATAACCATGGAATGACAGCTTTAAACAAAACCAAAAATGTGCATTCAGTCATTTATATCAGAAACACTCATCTTCAGTGTAGGTAAAACTATATCTGATGTCGTCACTAACATATGACAGGGTGTGTTCACACCTGGTCCTTTGGTCTCTTATTTGATCCAGATGAAATGCAGACTTTATATTTTGACATTTGGCTTTCATATGTTCCTTTACTTTTTTCCACTAAACTTTGTAAACAGATCCATGCATGTGATGAAACGTGTTGGTATTGGACAGAAGCGTCAGTTGAATCAGAAATGACAAGCGTTGATGAAAACAAACATGGAGGTCGTACATGCAGTTAATATATATATTCTATTTTTACAGACAACAGTCAAGAACAGCTCATTCTGAGCCAGTTTCATAATATGGGCACCTGACCAAATGTCAATGAGACGTTCCATCTCCTCACTAGTCCACATGTGTCCACAGCTCATGGTTCTATTAGCTCTGATTATCCATGCAGCTCAGCCAGCAGTGGCTCGTCAAGCACAGAAAGACGCAGTTCTTTGGTTTGTTTCGGCTCAAGGCCAGTTATAGTCACACCAGAAGTGAACTGAGTCTGTTTGAGGTGGACTGGGTCTGCACAGTTAGTTAGTTAGTTAGTTAGTTAGTTAGTTAGTTAGTTAGTTAGTTAGTTAGTTAGTTAGTTAGTTACAGTACTTCATTAGTTAGTTACAGTAGTTAGTTAGCTACAGTAGTTAGTTATTTAGTTAGTTACAGTAGTTAGTTAGTTAGTTAGTTAGTTAGTTAGTTAGTTAGTTAGTCAGTCAGTCAGTTAGTTAGTTAGTTAGTTAGTTAGTCAGTCAGTTAGTTAGTTAGTCAGTCAGTTAGTTAGTTAGTCAGTTAGTTAATTAGTTAGTCAGTTAGTTAGTTAGTCAGTTAGTTAGTTAGTCAGTCAGTTAGTTAGTTAGTTAGTTAGTTAGTTAGTTAGTTAGTTAGTTAGTTAGTTAGTTAGTTACAGTACTTCATTAGTTAGTTACAGTAGTTAGTTAGCTACAGTAGTTAGTTATTTAGTTAGTTACAATAGTTAGTTAGTTAGTTAGTTAGTTAGTCAGTCAGTCAGTTAGTTAGTTAGTTAGTTAGTTAGTTAGTCAGTCAGTTAGTTAGTTAGTTAGTTAGTCAGTCAGTTAGTTAGTTAGTCAGTTAGTTAATTAGTTAGTCAGTTAGTTAGTTAGTCAGTTAGTTAGTTAGTCAGTCAGTTAGTTAGTTAGTTAGTTAGTTAGTTAGTTAGTTAGTTAGTTAGTTACAGTACTTCATTAGTTAGTTACAGTAGTTAGTTAGTTACTTACAGTGGTTAGTTAGTTAGTTAGTTAGTTAGTTACAGTAGTTCGTTAGTTACATACAGTAGTTAGTTAGTTACAGTAGTTAGTTAGTTACATACAGTAGTTAGTTAGTTACAGTAGTTAGTTAGTTACATACAGTAGTTTGTTAGTTACAGTAGTTAGTTAGTTACATACAGTAGTTTGTTAGTTACATACAGTAGTTTGTTAGTTACAGTAGTTAGTTAGTTAGTCAAGAATGACTTGTATAGAACATGATTTCGCTGACGTTAAGCTCCGCCTATTACAGCTACATCTATGCAGCTGTAATAAGTGGAACTAGTTCATTGTTGTTTCTAAAAAACATGAATTAAAACATAAAATAATAATATAAAGTCATTGTAGCCCAGTCTGTGGGATGAAGGTTAATCAAGTATCTTTGTTGTGGCAACAAAAGTACATGCAATTATGCGAAGGAGACAATATGGAAGGAATGTTTTTAATCTGTGAACGTGTTTTGGCTGCAGAAACTACATGTAATCACTTTTTGTGAACTTTGAAAACACTTTCTAGACAGAATGAGGGCTGTAGATGTTGTGTCCTAACACTCCCAGCAGCGACGATAAGAACTAACAATAGCTCAGGATACTCGAAGAAATGGAAGTACGGTAGTGTGAGAGACTTCCTAAAAACTGGGAGCTTGTCCTTAAAGGGCAGAGCAATATAAGAAGCTCATAAATCATTCAAGGACTGAAAAAAATGAAGCAGGCGCTACAAGATGACATGCTACTAATCTTCTGGTTCTCTTAACTACATCTTGTTTGGAAGGACCTTTAAAGCGTGTGTTCATATAGAGTTTCTTTGCCCTGAAGCTACATATTTCTGTTATAGTGTATTGTATTAAGACACTAAAGAAAGAGAGAAAGTGAAGGAGGATAGAAACATGTTTTCTTCCCTGCGGCGAAGAACTTCCTGAAGGTGTCAGTCAGTCCGTCCAAAAACAAGATTGGACAAAAGCATTACAAGAGGTTTTGGTATGAGTCCCATTTCATGCAGGTGTGGACATATACTGTACAGCACTCACTTCAAGTTTTTCTTTTCATTCTCTCTACATCAGGCGTTTCAAACATGTGGCCCAAGCACCAGACGTGGCCCGTAAAAGGTTCTAATGTGGTCCGCAAAAAAATTGTTTTACAGTCAAGGCTGTGGAATTAATTTTAGTTCAAGTTCCAAATACAGACCAATATGATCTACAGCAAGGGTGTCAAACATGTGGCATGTGGACCAAATGTGGCCCACCAATGGTTCCAATGGGACAAAGAGCATAATAACCTATTAAATGACTCCATATTTTTTTCAGTTTTTTTCTTTTACCTTTTACATTGTTTGACTGCAAAAAAAATAATATTAAATTATCAGAATATTTACATTTCTAAAATATCCTGTGACAATAAAATGTGGAAAAGAACAAATAGGAAGAACCTGAAATATCTAAAGAAAATTAGACACAATTTGAACCGTTTTCTGCTTCTGTTACTAAGAGTTTAGTGTCTTTGTAGAACTGATCCATGATAAAACTCATGGATAAATGATAAATTGAGCCAGAATAATGTTCAAATTATTATTTTTTATTATGAAATATAACTTTTTTGTATTTGGATAATTTATAAAAGTATTTTCATAATCTAATGGGGGGGGGGGGTTGCACTAAAACAATGTCATTATTTCTAGGTTATTATGGTTTCATTTTACTTGTCCGTCCCACTGGAGATGAAATCAGGCTAAATGTGGCCCCTGAAGAAAATGAGTTGGAGACCCTTGATCTACAGTCAAACAATAACATAATAACCTAAAAAAAATGAACAACTCCATATTTTCTTCTGGTTTTGATGTGAAAAAGTCTAACATTATGCCTTTAAATAGTGACGAATTTAAAGTTTTGTCTTTATTTTAAGGCAAAATATATCATTATATCATGAAAATATACATTTATAAACTACCCCATAACAATAAAATGTGAAAAAGCTGAAATGTCGAAAGAAACTTCAGCTCAATTTGAACCATTTTCTGCTTCTGATCCATAATGCACATGATAAGATGAGGTAGAAAACTGTTAAAATTATAATTATTTTTCTTAAGAAACTTCAGTTTTTTTCTGGTTATTCATATCTTTTTTTGTTTGAAGAGTTACTAAAAGTTAATTTAATGGGGTATTTTTTGTACTAAAACAAAACAATTTGGAGTTGTCATTATTTACTGGTTATTTTAACTGTAGATAAAATTGGACTCAATCTGACACCGAAAAGTAAAACAGTTTGAGACCCCTGTGCGACATGATATTAAAAAACAACCAATCATGAAGAGTGAAGCCTCCTTGTTGAGCCGCATTTTGTAATAAACTTCCAAAATGTAAGAACTTTTTTCATTTCATTTTGTAATAACCTACTGCATTTTGTAATAAATGTTGCTGCATTATGTAATAAGTTATTAAATTTTGAGACGATTATTACAAAATGCACTTGCAACTTTTTGCTGCTATGACCAGATAATTTATCCACTATGATGAATTTTAAACAAATATGAAATTGCCTTAAAAGGTTAAACAAACAATGACATTTCCAAAATGTTTCTGTAATTTCAAATTGTCCTAATGTCTAATATGTCTAATTACCAGCCAAGACAAAAACCTTTTGAAATGTTTCCCAAACAGTTTTAATACCACACCACCAAAGCACCTGCTGCTGCAAAATGGAATAAATTATTACATAATGTGGCAAATTTATTACAAAATGCAGCCCAACAAATGTGACTACCGTATATATTAGTATGACTATTATCTCAAAATTTAGACTTTTTCTCTTAAAATTGGGAACTTTTTTTTTTTAAATCGCAACTTTTTATCTCAATTGTCACTTTTCTTCCCCCATTTTTCCTAAATTTCCTTCCAATATCCACAAAAGTGAGTAACTGTGACTCGATCAAAGACATTATCTACACAGTGACTCACTTTTAAAGGCTTTATTTTAGATACTTTATTTTATTTTCTTAAGTATTATTATGTTCATGACAAAACAAAGCAGTTTTACTTTTTACTTTTGTACTTTATCACAATTGACAAGTTGTACTTTTTTTTTTTTAAACTTTTACTTAAGTAGTAAAGCTGAATCAGTACTTCTACTTTTACCAGAGTATTTTTTCACACAAGTACCTGTACTTCTACTTAAGTACAGAATGTGAATACTTTGATCACCTCTGTTGAAATTACAGATTTTGGAAATATAAATTTTGTTATTTGTTTAACCTTTTGAGGCAATTTTATATTAGTTTAAAATGAATGTTAGTGGATAAATGATCTGTTCACAGCAGCTCTGTAAACAAACAGAAGACACTTTACATTGTTTAACCTCTTAAACCCCAAAGGAGGTTTTCTGGCAAATTCAACCTAAAATGCATGTTCAAATTAAAATAAAATACAATTAACAAACAAATAAACTATGCTTTAGAATTGTTATTATGTAACATTATTACATTTCCTACAGATTAAAAAAGTTGCAAGTGCATTTTACAATAATCTTCTCAAAATATAATAATTTATGACAAAATTAAATGAAAAACTTCTTACATTTTGGATGTTTATTACTAAATGCGGCTCAACACTCCCTCCACAACGAAGTGTGTTCTCGTGTGTTAATGGAAGAACTGTCATCATCTACTGCATCCTTCTGTAGTAGTTTCTGTCTTTTTTTTTTTTTTTTTTCTTCAGGAATAAGGGAGCGTAAATGTTTATGGGGCCTCGGGGGCACGTAAGTCGATCTGACCTCATCCCCTCAGAGGAGTGTACGCCTGCTGTGGAAGTGCAGATGGAAACTTCAGCTCCAGCTTGATCTGTAAATCAAAAAATCTGCTTCGTACAATGGAACAGCTGTTTCCTTTTCTGCACACAATTCTAATTAGAAATCTGCAAGTTGTGACTGCTTGAGTGAAGCGGTGATGTACCAATACAAAGGTGTCAAATATCTGATTAAGTGACTCGTGCATTCTGTCAGAACAGAAAAAAGCTCATTTAAGACGCTTTGAACTTACATTTTAGATGTGAAATAATACCCATAATCTCTGCTTTTCACATTTAACTTCAAATAAACCATTAAATGCAATCAATATTAATACTTTTTCCTCTGTTTTATTTCATTCATTTTCATTCCTCTGAACTTCCTTATCTCTCTTCTTCCATTTTCCTCCGTACTTTAGTTATCTTTCTTATTTCCCTTTGTTGTACAATTTTAAGCATCAGATATTTGGTCACTACCATCCAGAGGTAGTAAAAGTACTCACATTCTGTTCACTTTTTATTGGTATTTCACAAATACGAGAGCCAAACAAACACAAAACATCCACAAATACAAAATAAATAGGGAGGGTTTTAGGCAGATATCAACTAACAAGGTTTAACACAACATATACCGAATAAGTGAAATAATTCTATATATTTATACGTCACTGAATATTAAAGTATTCTCATAAACAAAGGAAGAAAATTGAAAGAATAGAAAAATAAAATGATTTTAAATAAATAAATAAATAACAATACACTCGGCTACCAACGTACTGTACTATATCTAAATAATGCCCCCAAATTTTAATATAGACGTCTTCTTTATCCATCATTCTGTGGCACAATCTTGGACATCTCGTTAAACCATTCAGCCATTAATGCAGCTAATTAAGATTCAACTCCTTTACTGAAGTGAAAGTAATAAAAAAAGTGCAACTACTCAATTGTAATAAAGTAAAAAAGTAAAACTGTAATTATTTTATTTTTTTGCGGTGAATGAAATAATAATAATTTAATGAAGCCTTTAAAAGTGAGTTACTTTGTTCATAAAGCATGTTTAGGAAAATGTAGGAAAAATAGGGGGAAAAAAACAATTGAGATGAAAAGTACCGTATTTTCTGGACTATAATCCGCACGTTTATATAAGCCACATCCGCTGTATTTTAAAAAAAATTATAAAAAATTAATATACAAGCCGCACATATATTGAAAAATCAGAAGGATTTTAATGTTACATGTTTTTTCCTTTACTGATTAAAACGGAACAGAACCAAGAGAAAAATAACCAGTATTTACCGTATTTATCTTAATTTCTCCCGTGTTTTAAATCATAAATCACTTTCATTATTTCCACTGAAACCCATGTCGTCGTCTTCTTCTGTGTCACAGTTAAACAACCTCAGAAGCTTCGTCACATCTGTCTCCATGATGAAGGGCTGAGGATTTGAAAAATAATTAACAGTTTGTAATTTGTCGTCCGTGTTCTATCTGCGAAAGAAAAAGTGTCGTATTCTTGTTTGTATTGATTTTTCTTAATAGTTTTGCCCCTAGTGGTGGAAGAAAAATCTACAGAATAGCCTCATGGTTCAAAACATATGAAAAAAGTAGCAGCTTATAGTCCAGAAAATACGGTACTGGTTAAAAAATTACATAATGGGGAGAAATCTAATTTATTGTGGTCTATATGGCTTGAGTACATTAACAAACAGAGACTTAACTTGCTCTAATAACCTTGTTTAACAGAATAGCTGCACCTTTGTATAAGCCTCATAGTTCAAAACATATGAAAAAAGTAGCAGCTTATAGTCCAGAAAATACGGTAATGAATATGAGATTTAATATATATATATATATATATATATATATATATATATATATATATATATATATATATATATATATATATATATATATATATATATATATATATATATATATATATATATATATATATATATATATAATTACGTGATAAAAAGTCTGAATTGTGTGATAGAAAGTTAAAATTAGGAGATAAAAGTCATAAATATGAGATTTTAAAAAAGCATAGAGAGATAAGTCTTAATTATAATATATAATGTTTCCTTTGAAGTAACTTATTTTTCATACTGTCACATCTGTTTAGTTTGAAAAAGTAAAGAGTCTATTGTGAGAATGTAAAGAGTATAAAGTACAAATATTTATGAACGAGGAAAACAAGGAAAAATGAAAAAAAAGGACCAGAAAAATAAATACTCCAGTAAAGTACACAGAGGTGTTAAAAGTACTCACATTCTGTACTTTTTTTTTTTTTTTTTTTGCCATGAACGCAATAATACTTTTTTAACCAGGAAAAATCTGAAAAGTTTCAAAAGTATCCAAATTAAAGCCTTTAAAAGTGAGTTAGTGTGTAGATTATGTGTTTGATCAGGTCACTGTTACTCAGTTTTGTGGATACGGACAAAATGTTTAGGCAAAAAAAATTAAAAGTCACAATTGAAGTAAAAAGTCATCATGGGATTTTTAAAACAGTTAGAAACATGAGATTTTAAAAAAGCATAATTTTAAGATAAAATGTATTATTTTTCATACTGTCACATCTGTTTAGTTTGAAAAAGTAATAAGTTTATTTTAAGAATGTAAAGAGTATAAAGTACAGATATTTATGAACCAATGTAGGGAGGAAAAGTCAAAAGGTTCCAGAAAAATGAATACTCCAGTCAAATACATATATCTAAAAAATCTACTTAAATACAGTAATAAAGTACCTCTGCTGCCATCATAAAATCTGTGGTTAAAATATTACTATAAAACTGTAGAAAAAAACATGAAGCTTCACTTTCTTATTCAAACATATTCAAACATATTCATCTTTTTAAGGTTTGACCTTATTTAATATCTTTACTAATATTACTTTTCACCAAACAATCATATGAGGCTCAGAAACAGTGTCTGTCTGTGTAGACATATGGCAACAATTAACATTTTTTTGGGAGGAATTCTTTTTTTTTTTTTAATTATTATTATTATTTGATGTCAATTTTTCTTAATTAAAACATTGGCTCAGTTTTGTTCATTGGAACCATCACTTTCTCCATTACACATATTAGACTTATATATTTATATGTCCTTTTTATGTTTATACTTTATGTGGTTGTTGTTTCAGTTGGCCATTTTTCAGGCATGTGTTTTTCATAATTTACCATTTTTTTTTATTTTGGCTGACACAAATTATCACCCCATGAAATCAAAGAAACTAAACAATAGATTAATCAGTTGCAAAAGTAATCAGTAGCAGTAGCTGGAACATAATACATAACACAATTGTTCTGGAAGAGAAGAGAATTTATATATATATATATATATATATATATATATATATATATATATATATATATATATATATATATATATATATATGTGTGTTACAGAGATGTTACGACGGTTCTGAACGCACCACCTCTGTGCATAACACTGGATATAAAAAGGATTTATATCTTAGATATAGAGATAGATAGATAGATAGATAGATAGATAGATAGATAGATAGATAGATAGATAGATAGATAGATAGAAAGATAGATAGATAGATAGATAGATAGATAGATAGATAGATAGATAGATAGATAGATAGATAGATAGATAGATAGATAGATAGATAGATAGATAGATAGATAGATAGATAGATAGATAGATAGATAGATAGATAGATAGATAGATAGATAGATAGATAGATAGATAGATAGATAGATAGATAGATAGATAGATAGATAGATAGATAGATAGATAGATAGATAGATAGATAGATAGATAGATAGATAGATAGATAGATAGATAGATAGATAGATTTATTGTCTGTTCCACATAAAAAACAGACTTTTTTTGTCACGGTTTCTCATAACAAACACCCTCCCCACTAAAAACACGTTGCCACAATTAATAGACATTAATATATACCTTATATAATATAATATAATATAATATAATATAATATATAAGGTACTTAAATATATGCCTTTAGGATCAGTGTTGACGTTTACATTGCATTGTATATATATGAATGTATTGTGGTGAAGCACAGTGTGGATGGAACAAATATGAGTAAATAAATATTTATTTAAAAAAAAAATGATAATATCTTATTTGAATGAATAAATTATACATAAATTATACATACTTTGCGTTTTCATTTTGGCAGGATAGTTTTCATTATTGACTGATTTGGGAGAATGGTTTTAGGTCTTACTGCACTCTGGCTGCTTATTTATTTAACTATTTTGACAGATGTAACTACTTGGAATGTTATAATCTAAACTATACTTTAACCATATGTTTGACACCTCTGATCTAGATTATTCCACAGATGTTCCCCCCTAAAAGAGAAACACTGGCTTTTTGAAATTGGCAAATTCATCCCATAGGCCAGATTGAACCCTTATTTATTTATTTATTTATTTATTTATTTATGGGGGGGTTGCTTTGGCCCATGATACCCCTGCTTTAAACAATTGAACACATGCATATAAACACACAATAACTTCTCAAAAGCCCCGTCTTTAAATAACTCTTTAACTCTTTATTCATCAATCTTACACATAATTATATAATTCTGTTCCATTATTATTATTTCATATACTTTATATTAATAATATTTTCACTACATCCATTTTTTATCATTCTGTTCCTTTAGAGCATAATGAATCCTCATTAACTATGAAATGTAATACATAAATAATGGTTCCTTCTTAAAACATTTGATTCATATTATCTTTATTTCGGTCTGTCAGCTTATTTATTATCTTCACTTCTTTCTCTGTTTTTTTTTTTCCCTTTTCACTGATTTGACAGAATAAAACAAATAAGAGCTCCAACATCTGAAAATACAACACTTGAATTTGTCTTGTGACCATTTTGGCTCCAGATACTTAGGAACTTTTTGACTAATTATTGCAGAACGTGACTTGATCTGGTTTTAATAAGTAGTTTGAACGTTTCTTCCACCGTCTTCTGTGTGATATAGAAACTCTCCCTCCTCCTCCTCCTCCACCAGGCGAGTCTGTCTGTGTGCGATCACATTTTGCAGTACCTGCTGGCAGAGACGCTCCTTTGTTACACCTTTGAAACCAAGCTTTACACTGGTGTTGAAAGCAGCGCGGAGGGGGTTTGTGTCGGCAGTATGTGTAGCACTCACTTATGCATGAACCCTTTCATAAAGCTGCTGCTATCGACGGGTACTTTTACAATTGCACCACATTCTAGAGGTGATTAAGAAACAAGGAGAGGAGCGACAGAGGAGGGGGGGGGGGGGAGAGAAAGTTTGGGAGAATAAATGAAAGAAAAAAAAGCTATGAGGTTGAAAGAGCGAAAGGCCTGTTTGTGTTCCTAAGCGTCACAGAGCGAGAGGTGATTACTTTGTGTTAATCTAGTATCAGCTTTCCACCATTTGGAGGCTTCCCAGTGCATTAGTCATGATCTGCAGACAGGTATGTTAAATACTGATTAGACAGGCTGAGAAAAGGGATCGGCTTAATCCTCAACTTTCTCATGAAACTTCTCTCCTCTATGAACAAGAAATCTTCTCACAGCTTATCTGGGTCTTTCTTTGCCACTTTTTTTCCCCTCCTTCATATTGCCATGTTTTTCTCTCAGTTTTAATCGGCTGTGATACACATTTCAACCACACTTTCCTGTAGATTTCAAATTGAGCATCAAGTGTGAACTGTGAGACATTTTAGACCGTTATCTTCTTGTTTGTTCATTGCTTTTACTTTATCACTATGCACGATGTTTGTTCCCTAAATGTCACATAGATAACATAGCTTTCGCTTTACATGTCAACAGACCTACACGCATCGAGATAGAAAACAAATGACAATTGAGCAATTCAGTACATCCAGACGAGTTTCATATGGGTTTAGTTTTGAAACCGTGTCAAAAAGATATTACGTAAAAATACAACTGTTTCAGTTAAATCCTGATTCAGCATGGGGGCGAAACAATTGCTGAAAACAATGCAATTCACATACTACACCACTACGAGCGCTGTAAACCAGTCCTGCTAATAAAAGAGAACAATAGAGAAGTAGTGTGCATGCACCCACATCTGCGCGGCTGTGGCCCAGTTGGTAGAGTGGGTCGCCCAATGCCAGAGAGGTTAGCAGTTTGTGTCCTGGCTCCACATGTCGAAGTGCCTTTGGGCAAGACACTGAACCCTGACTTAGTCTCCCAGTAGGACTGACAGAACCTTAGAAACCTGCTGGTGTATGAGTGTGTGTGAATGGGTGAATGTGAGGCTAATGTAAAGAGCTTTAAGCACCATAATGGTGGAAAATCGCTATATAAATGCAGTCCACTTATCATTCCTTTTTCTACCGGCGCGTCCACACACACCGGACACAAACAACAATAATAACACTGCTAACACCCAAACATTAACCCATTCACCACTGCTACTCTGTTATTCACCATTGTTACTGTCTTTTGAATGAATGCCCCGGTGCAAGCCTGCTGTTTTTTTCTGGTCATGTGGTCATGATGTGGGTGTGAACACACAAGGATGGGTGTGGAAACGGCACAGATCTTCCCACTCTGAGACCTGGTTTCCAAATACTTTGTTTTGGGGTATCCACGACAGCGGCCCCCATTTTGACGAAAGGCCAAACTGTACGTCGTTTTCCCACAAACTCGTCTGAAAATACCACCATCAAATATTTCGCATTTAGAACTGCAGCTATTGATTATTTAGTGAATTTGTAAACCTTCCAAATATTTTTTGCCAACTCAGTTCAATTAAATTATTTTTGAATAGGTATAAAATAAACAAAAAATGCTGAAAAACTAAGTTTTCCTTCAGTTTTTTTCTGTTTCTGCATCATCCCCTTTGAAGTTTGTCAGAGGTTCTACATTATCAGTAAATTAAATGCAACAAAATATGTGACTTTGAAAAATACTAATTGGTGTTTGGTATTGTAATAAGTAAAGATATATTACTCAAGAAGGGTTAAAGGTAGAGAGAATTTCATTTGGAAGTTGCCACAAATTCTAGTGTCGTTAAGGGTTAGGAATTAATTACACTGGTCTACAAGTAAAAATGTTCTGGAATAAAACTAATGAAATGTTCCCACGTGTGTGTTAGTGATGAAGAAAACTCAAGTCTTAAATGATGGTTCGATCGAGTTTCTAAGATAAGTCTGGGGTCAAAATGTGAAATTCTTAGAATGAACAAGAGAATAGGTTTTAGTCCAAAGGAATATTGTTCTCAGATCTATGTCCAAACACTGTCTGCACATTATGATCCATTCACTTTACAGGTTCTTTCTAGTGGAATATTTACTAATCCATTGTATACATGTACATAAACCACCATATATGTGGAATAACACACCATCATATATACTACTACAACTACTGCCACTACTACAACTACTATTATTATTATTATTATTATTATTATTATTATTATTATTATTATTATTATTATTATTATTATTATTATTATAAATAATAATAATAATAATAATAATAATAATAATAATAATAATAATAATAATAATAATAATAATAATAATAATAATAATGGATTTCATTTATATAGTGCTTTTTTGGCCACTCAATTCAACACTCAATATATGTATATATATATATATATATATATATATATATATATATATATATATATATATATATATATATATATATATATATATATATATATATATATATATAAACATGTGCTAACCAGCATTAAAGCAATTTGTTTTCTGATATCATCTTATTAAAGGCATCATTCCATGGTTATTTCATTAATATTACTGTGTTCTCCATTGTTGTTAAATACATTGTGTGTTGGGTCTATTAAAAAAACAAAAAACTAATTATTGCTTTGTCTCCAGCTGTTTTTGCATGGTAGAAAGATAACTTGAGGTCAAACAACAGAGTTTACCGGTACTTCCTCATACATGTCTATGACGCAGTAACGAGTTGTCTCTGATTGGCTCAGAATGCATGAAGGAAGACTCCCCCCTCCGCTCTCACTCTGTGTGTGTTTACCATCCCAGAGTATCATCCAGCAAAAATGTGTGTCGTTGCTTGTTTTGTAAACGTGCAGGAAAAAAAACTATGCTTTAACACATGAACCAGTCTGATCCGCCATTTTTTTCCAGTTCGTGCAGCAGCTACTGTACCGCCGTCTTCTCTAGTAGATGCTAATGCTAATGCTACTTCAGATTCACTGCAATGGGGGACGGGCTTAACCCCACGTGGGTGATGCCAATACCCTTGTGACATGGAGTGAACAGGCTTTTTCTGACTCACTCATTTCTCTATTTTGTTTTCTATTAATGGTAAATACAGCCAGTGGAGGAGACACATCAGTTTCCAAAAGGAGCGTGGAAAAGTGGTTTTCAGCGGAATGACACCTTTAAAGTATGTTCACATTTTGTTCACATCAACAATTTGTTCACATCAACCAACAATCATCGCAGTCCTCCAGAGTTAATTATGGCGTTCCTCAAGGATCAGTCCTTGGGCCTATTTTGTTTACACTATATATGCTCCCCTTAGGTAACATCATTACAAATCATGGCATTAAGTTTCATTGTTATGCGGATGACACACAGCTATATTTATCGATTAAACCTGGTCAGACCAGGCAAATAGATAAACTAAGTACTTGTGTACAAGACATAAAAATTTGGATGAGTGCCAATTATCTCTTACTGAACCCTGAAAAAACTGAAGTCGTTATAATTGGTCCTAAAAATGCGAGAGACTCCCTAACTGACCAGATAGTTACTCTGGACAATTTAAGTGTAACACCCAGTGCCACAGTTAAAAATTTAGGAGTTTTATTTGATCCAGATCTTTCATTCAAAATGCATATCAAACAAACCTGCAGAACAGCCTTCTTTCACCTGCGCAACATAGCCAAAATTAGGAATATTCTGTCTAAAACGACTGCAGAAAAATTAATTCATGCATTTGTTACATCACGTCTAGATTATTGTAACTCCTTACTTGTAGCGTGTCCTAAATATTCCCTAAAAAGCTTGCAACTGGTTCAAAATGCAGCAGCAAGATTATTAACAGGATCAAATAGAAGAGAACACATCACGCCTGTGCTCCAAACCCTTCATTGGCTACCAGTTGAGTCTAGAATTAAATTTAAAATCCTCCTCCTTACATATAAAACCATTAATGGTATGGGCCCCTCTTATCTCAAAGATGATCTGGTTCCGTACCAACCCAATAGAACCCTTCGTTCTCAGAATGTGGGTTTACTGAAAGTTCCTAGGGTTTCTAAAAGTACAGTAGGAGCTAGAGCCTTTAGTTATCAGGCCCCTGTCTTATGGAATCAGCTTCCCTTTAATATTAAAAACGCCGAAACAGTCTCTACATTTAAAATTAGGCTTAAAACATTCCTGTTTGAGAAAGCCTATGGTCAGGTTAGTTAAAAATTATGTGACTCATATATCATGTATACATGATGTATGAGTCACAGTTCAGTCTAGGCTGCCCTAGGAGTTAGAATGCTGGGGGAAGTACAGACACTGAGTTCTTCCTTCTCTTTCTCTTCCTCACACCTGTTTCTGTAATTTTCATAACATATCTTTCATACTAAGTCTGTTCATGACTAGTCACCTGGTGTCCCCTTTCCCCCCTCCCCCCCTGGGGGGAGTGGTGGCTCTCCTGACAGTGCCTGCACGGGAGCCATGGACGACAGGATCTGGAGTATCTCGCCTGTGCTGACCTGTGACCCCGGACCACCGCCCCTGCCTGTCTGGACCAGCCCCCCCTTCCTGCTTTTTACATGGACGTTCATCTATAGCCTGTCCGTCCATGGGAGTGGATCTCTCCTTCAATGTGGTTCTCCTCAAGATTTCTTCTTTTTCCCACTGGGTTTTGAAGTTTTTTCTTGCCGAGAAGGAGGGTCTAAGGACAGGGGATGCCTGGGACTTTTTCATGTATTTCTGTAGCTTGATTATGTTTTTGTAAAGCCCTCTGAGACGACTTTGTTGTGATTTAGGGCTTTATAAATACAATTGAATTGAATTGAATTAAAGTATGTAAGATTTAGCACATTTAATATCTGAAGGTGATACTTTCTAAAAAAAAATGTAGAGCAGCGTTATCAGTTTTAAGGATAACTAATGGCTTGGTTTAAGATGAGCTAATTTAAAACTTTTTAAGGAGAAAATGAGTGTGTGTGTGTGTGTGTGTGTGTGTGTGTGTGTGTGTGTGTGTGTGTGTGAGGACTTTCACTATTTTATCTCAGTTCTTGTCTGTGTTCCATCATCATCACATGCCCCGTTTCCAACAAACTTAAACCCATCAATATTAACTTATCTGAAAAGGTCAGATACTGAGTACATTTTCTGGCTAGTATATGTGGCTAATATGTGTTTATCCCCCAAATATCTTTGTGCGAAGGGTGAAGACATGTCTGAAGACTAATGGTGCAGAGGCAGACAGATAAAGAGCCAACATTAGCAGTTCCTCCTGTTCCTGCTTTTTTTCTACATATGAGTATGTTTTTCTTTCTCCAGCTGCGATCCATATATCAGTCTCACAATACAACAGACTTCAAATTGAGCTATCCCTTTATTTCAAAAGAAGGCAGTTCAGTCTTTCATCTGTCAGGGTTTCATTTTTTTTTTTTTTCCAATCATCACCACATGCCCTGTCCCCTAAATCTCAAACAAACCCAACACTGCATCAGCCACATACTTCATATGTCGACTAAATTAAGGAGCTTTCCCACCTAGCTTGGTGACAGGTGGCTGGCAACTCAGTAAAAACTATCACCTGTAGCAGGTTTACTTAGCTAGCTGACTAATGCATGCAGCGAAAATTGACTAAATCCATTTGGGTGAAGGGAGAAGACTGTTATGTGAGTATGATTTGCAGATTTTAACAGATTCTTTCATGCCAAAGTCACCCAAGTAAATATGGAATACATATTTCACAGGCCACATATCATCTGAACGTTCTAATATTAAAACGAAATCCCTCAGACGCATGGATTAGAAGAAAATAGAATTTGTTTGAAGTCTATCTCTGGGTTACCACTAAAATTATGATATAATAACATTAGATACAAGTAACACACTAATACTGAATTATGAATTGTTAGTTTACGTAACCCTAATGAACCTACATTCTCCGATTATTTCTGTAATTGATTAATCTATTGTTTTTTTTTTTATTTGATTCGATTAAACTATTATTTGAAAAGGTAAAAAGAAAGTCCTTTACTCCATATGTATTAAGGCTGTCAAATTAACACATTAATGTAGATCAGTGGTTCTCAGTGTCCTGCATGTTTTAGAAATGTCCCCCTTCTAGTTCTATTAATAATAAACACTTGAGAAGCCTGATAATGATGTAATGGTTTTCAAGTGTGATGGAAGAGAGACAGATTTTGTTTGTATATTTATTTGTCTATTTATTTGTTGATCCTGATGTCATGTGTGTCCCATTATGTGTCTGTGTGAAATCTGTAATTTATAATAAACTGTAATTAATTTGATTTAATTAATTACCCTGCCACTCAAAAGGAAGATGGGTATTGTGTTTGTGTTGGTGTGTCTGTCTATGTACTTGTTTATTTGTAAGCAGGATTACACAAATACTACTGGACCAATTTCTATGAAATTTTCAAGAAAGGTGTGACATCATCCAGAATAGATATCATTACATTTTGGTGAATGTAGGTCAAAGGTCAAGATCACAGTCACCAAAAATGTGTTTTCACAATGATAAGAGATAGGGAAAATCAGGTCAAATGAGTGCAAGGGGGCGGGGCTTGTTGTGTCAGGCACCACTTGTTGTTTCAGCTGTAATTCTGACCACACCCACTTTGGAAACTGGACAAAAGAAACTATTTTTACATCTTTGGTTTTCTGCATCATCTTTGTCTATAGATGATCTTTGGTTCTGGTACAAAAGCAGAAGCGTCTCTGGCAAATGTCCCCATGCGTCCATGGTTTTCTCTCACTCGTGCGGCTGGGATCCATATTTTAACCACACTTTCCAAACTGAGCGTATGATGCCTTTTAGATACATCTGTCAGACTTTTTTTTTTTTTCTACAACTCATCATCTTTTTCGCAGACTTTGCGGTTTCCAGCCAAATGAAGCCACATATTTCCTCATAATTACCTTCTACTTTCAAAAACAGAATCAATAGATCCATATGAGCGGACACGCCATTCCTGGTTCTGTAAAATGCATGTTGGGTGAGTGCTCCTGTTAAAATGTTGCGCCTCAACGCTCACAAATCCAATAATAGCTGTGAAGCCAAACCTGCCTCCATCACTTATTGATACTGGACTACAGAAGATGATGGGATGGTGTTTGATACAAAATGGTATAAAGCTGTCTGTGTACAATACAACATGCCTGAGTCAATACGTCTGTGCCTGTAAACTTCATATGAATGTTGTGATGGGACAGACAGAGGTCATCCAGGGTTACGTCCAGCCTTCACATATGAGTGGATGTTGATTATAGTTTATTAACCCTTAACTTTCACAGCTTTATTGGGAAAAAAATGTTGTCCACTGCAAAAGTCATTCCATAACAATTTAAAAATACATCTGAAAATAAACTGTTGCAAGTCAATTATTTAACATAAAAAAGTCCAAACTTGTACTTTCCTGCATCTCAAGAGGTTATTTCAAGATGTATAGTATATAGCAAAACAAACAAAATGCTCTTGTGGCAAAGTGTGCAAAAACCCGCGTGGCCTGAAGATCCACCAGACCAAGATGGGATGTGTGCAAAGGGCGCAGGCATCACAGCGCACAGGGAGTCCCCCTGGTGAGACGCAGGAGGAGCTAGGCCAGGAGTCAAACCATAGTGCCCAGAACCTCCAGGTGAGGCAAGCCCCGTACCCACACAGACCACCCGAACAGCGGCGGGTTAAATGGCCCCAAGCTAACAAAGAGGGGGCCAGTAGACGAAGGGCCATCAAGGAGGCCACGGAGGCAGCAGAAGTTGCCTCATGTTGGCTGTGGATCAGGAGAGGAGAGCCGTGGGTAGGGTAGCGCTGCCTGGACACAAGTCGGGGGATTGATCATCCCCGGCTGGGTCGCCTGGGGGAGAGTGTATGATGTTGCAATGACCCGAAACACTCAATGATCCCAGGTAACATCACTGATGATGTGTCCAGGTTGCATCACTAGTTGATGTATCTTATAAAGTTTCTGTCTGGTATGTCCAGTGACTACCAGGAATAGACTGGTTGACTACCAAGAATAGAGTGGTGACAGCTGGAGAGACAGTGGACAGCTCGGAAAGACGGCATCGGGGCAGCAAGGGTTAGCAGCCCAAACCTGCATCTTCCTCTCTACTAGGAGGAAGAACCCACCCTAAAGCTACAGATCAACTGACGGGAAAATACCCCCAGGGATCCCCGAGAGGGGGGGAGGATGAGGATCCCACTCGGACGGACCAAAGAATGACGACTTTACGCAATGGAAACGTGATTACGAGCACAAAATGCTCTTGTGGCAAAGTGTGCAAAAACCCGCGTGGCCTGAAGATCCACCAGACCAAGATGGGATGTGTGCAAAGGGCGCAGGCATCACAGCGCACAGGGAGTCCCCCTGGTGAGACGCAGGAGGAGCTAGGCCAGGAGTCAAACCATAGTGCCCAGAACCTCCAGGTGAGGCAAGCCCCGTACCCACACAGACCACCCGAACAGCGGCGGGTTAAATGGCCCCAAGCTAACAAAGAGGGGGCCAGTAGACGAAGGGCCATCAAGGAGGCCACGGAGGCAGCAGAAGTTGCCTCATGTTGGCTGTGGATCAGGAGAGGAGAGCCGTGGGTAGGGTAGCGCTGCCTGGACACAAGTCGGGGGATTGATCATCCCCGGCTGGGTCGCCTGGGGGAGAGTGTATGATGTTGCAATGACCCGAAACACTCAATGATCCCAGGTAACATCACTGATGATGTGTCCAGGTTGCATCACTAGTTGATGTATCTTATAAAGCAAGGGTGTCAAACATGCGGGCCAAATCCGGCCCCTGTAAGGGTTCATTCCGGCCCCTGGGATAACTTTATAAAATACAAAAATAACAGTGAATATACTGATAATTTAATTTCAGCTTCCACATACAAATCAAAATGGATCAGATCAGGAAAATACTATCATAATAATAACCTATAAATACTCACAAGTTTGTTAATTTAAACATTTTCATGTCATTTTACTGTATTTACACTAAATCAAACTATTATTTGTTTTTAAAAAGGTTTGCTTAAGGAGCGCTACCTGGACTCAAAAAAAGCAATACTAATTAGAGGTGCTCTATTGGATGGGAAAATAGCAAGACAAAAAAGAAGGGAGTCAGTCCTGACTCCCTGATGAAGGCTATGATGCCGAAACACGTTGGCGTTTTTATATGATTTTTTGTACGTTTTTGTAACCAAGCCACGTTAATAAAGGCTTTTTAATTTTCACTTATAAGAATTTTTTCTTTCTTTTTTGTCTTATTATTTGTTTTTACTTGATTTTCTTCAGCTTTGTTTGTTTTTCGGTCCACTTAAAAAATTAACAAATAAGAATAGTGTCAAAGCAGTCTTTATAAAATCTTAATAATACCCATCTATCCATATGTTTGGATTCAATACTCTATTGTCATCGTATTAAAAAAAAAATACAGTGCAATGTTCAAGCGTCCTTGACAGACAGAGCAAAACAAAACCAAATGTAAAATGCAATTCCAAAGGGCAAAAACTAAAAAAAGAAATTTGCATTAAGTATAGAACAATGAATGCAGCAGGTGTCTTAAATCATTTTAACTTTATAATATATTTAGTCATTAACATGAATGTGTCTGAGTTGCAAAAGTCGCTGGATTCTCAACAGAGTAACTATTATGTTCCATCGTAGTGAACGTTCAGTTGTGGTTTAGGCACAAAAACACAGAATAAATAGACTTAAAGAAGTAAAGTTAACAGTGTCCAGTACACATCACTCACTGCACCAATTACAAATGTTCAACATGAAACCCTCAGAGACAAACCCACAGCTCAAACACAACTGCTCTGCTCTGAACACTGACCAGACTGACATCTGTGAAAGAATGTGAACAACAAGTTCAATGTGTAGTTATTTGATCTGACAGCAACAAAAATACTGAGCTCTGTTGGTACGGATTATTGTCATTATCCAAATGATTACAACTTAGACTTGACTTTATTACCTCCACCAAGGAGGTAATATTTGGGTCTGTTTGTCTGTCTGTCTGTTTGGCTGTCTGTCTGCCTGTTTGTCTGTCTGTCTGTTTGGCTGTCTGTCTGTTTGGCTGTCTCTCTGCCTGTTTGTCTGTCTGTCTGTCTGTCTGTTTGGCTGTCTGTCTGTTTGGCTGTCTCTCTGCCTGTTTGTCTGTCTGTCTATTTGTCTGCCTGTTTGGCTGTCTGTCTGTCTGTTTGGCTGTCTGTCTGTCTGTTTGTCTGCCTGTTTGGCTCTCTGTCTGTCTGTTTGGCTGTCTGTCTGTCTGTTTGGCTGTCTGTCTGTCTGTCTGTCTGCCTGTTTGTCTGTCTGTCTGTTTGGCTGTCTGTCTGTCTGTTTGGCTGTCTGTCTGTTGTCTGTCTGTCAGTCAGTCAGTCTGTGTTAGTTGTCTGTCTGTCTGCCTGTCTGTTTGTCTCTGTCTGTCTGTCTGTCAGCAGGATTATGCAAAAAAAAAATAATGGATCAAGGAAGAATCCATTAGATTTTGAGCAATGAAGTTCAAAGGTCAAGGTCACACTAAAGGTCAACAGCTAAAACACATCAGTGGTAATATCTCAGGATTCAGACACGATAGAATCTCAGTTTTTTTTACACAGCATCTCACCTTCAGACATCAGATGGGTCAACACCTATGACTCCATCACGTCATGTATTGACGTCACATGACACCATATCAAACCTTGGTGGACGTCTGCCTTGTTGTCATAGTAACATTCACAGGGAAATAAAAAAAAACCTATTCATTCATTCAAGTGTCACCCATTCAGTGCATAGTAAAAACAACAGATAAAAACAAATATCATCTCATCATATGAACCCACTTTATCCTCACTAGGGTCACAGGGGTCACTGGGGGCCTAATCCAGCTACAATGGGTGAAGGTGGGGTACACCCTGTATGAGTCTCCAGTTCATCTCAGGGCTGAACATATATAAACAAACAATCACTGTCACATTCACACCTATGGACAATTTAGATTAACCAGTTAACCTATCAGTGCATGTGTTTGGATGGTGGGAGTGACCTTCGTCAGGGTTCTTGTGGATCCTTGAAATGTCTTAAAAGGCATTAAATGAAGTGCTCTAAAAATAAGGCCTTAATTATCATTAAAATGTCTTAAATCAAATTTTCAAAAGTATTAAACATTTGGACACATTAGTTTTAAATCAAAAGTATTTGGTATCATTTAGGCTGTTTATATTATAAAAATAATTTAGGGTGAGTAAAAAATGAGGGCAGATCATTCTATGGGTGTAGTATTCCTTTAACTGTATATAGTTTTTTGCAAGTGTGCATATGGTGTGTGTTATATATTTAAAATGTCGAAGTTATGCTTCTTGATGCAAATGGTTCATGAATGTAGCAGCAACTGGAGCAAAAAGTCATGTTCTATTTAAAATAAACAGTTGGTAAAACTGCCCCCAGATAATGTGGTGTTTTTTTTCCCTTTTCAATTTTGGTTCATTGTCGGTTTGGTCTTAAGTGTAATTACAAACGACATTAAAAAAGTCTTAAAACATCTTGAATTTAACTGTTCTTCATGTGAGGCAGGAGTACTAACCACTGCACCACTGTGCCAACCTAAAAACAAACCTAACAACAATAAATACAATAGAAAAAGCACCTACAGTCATTCCTTCTGTACTTCTGATATTGCACAATCCCCATCACTGAGTGTGTGTGTGTGTGTGTGTGTGTGTGTGTGTGTGTGTGTGTGTGTGTGTGTGTGTGTGTGTGTGTGTGTGTGTGTGTGTGTGTGTGTGTGTGTGTGTGTGTGTGTGTGTGAGTGTGTGTGTGTGTGTGCGTGTGTGTGTGTGTGAGTGTGAGTGTTCCTATCTTTATGGGGACATTGATATGTTTATACAGTCACACCATGGGGACCTCTGACACTATGGGGATCATAATTCAGGTAAATGTAGCCCCCCCCCCCCACTAGTAAAATAGAAATCTGTGTAAATAATACATGACTTTATTTTATTTTTTCAGAATTCCCCATAAAGCACAAGGGAAACCAGTGCAACGTGAAACATGTATTTTTCAAACGTTTGAAGATGTGTTTACTTTTTATTAATACTGTTGTTATTATTCTTCATTTGATGTGTTCACTTTATTATTATTATTATTATTATTATTATTATTATTATTATTATTATTATTATTATTATTATTATTATTATTATTATTATTATTATTATTATTATTTTCACATTTTTTATTAAATATTAAAACTTTTTTTTTTAAAGATGTGTTTATGCTCACTACTCAATGGCTAATTTACAAGTGAAGAGTACAAACTTGGTCCTCATGAGACATGGAAACACGTATGTGTGTGTGTGTGTGTGTGTGTGTGTTGTGTAAAAAATATTTCATTATGGCATTGATGGTGGTTCTTACTGCTGGATAGAAAGTGCAAAACTAATGAAGAGAAACTCTGTGTTTATAAATCTATTCTTCTTTACTGAGACTCTGGTAACAGTTTAGTTGACGGGTGAGTTCATAACACATTCATAGCAGCTGTTCTAAACTGCACATAAAACATTCATGACTGTTTCATGAGACATGACTCAACATTCATACCAAACCTTTCATAAATGTGGAAGACAGAACGGCAACTTTTCAAAATAATAGTCCAACAATCGCAAAGCAGCACTGCCGTTTTCCCCCCAAAACTTCTTACCATCATGTCACATCTGAGTCAATAGTTTAGTCCAGTGTCAATTTGTTTAATAATGTAACATTTGCTGCTGATTTATTTTGCTAATGGGAATGTCCAATCGTTACAGGTAGAAGTATAATAATGACTTAAGCAGGAAAAATCTGAAAAGTTTCAAAAATACGCAAAAATAAAGCCCTTAAAAATTAGTTACTGTGTAGATAATGTGTTTTATTTTGTCACAATACATAGTTTAGTGGATATGGACAGAACATTTTGGAAATATTTAAACTAGAAAAAGTTACAGTTGAGATAAAAAGTCATCATTATGAAATACAAAAGTCATAAACATGATTAAAAGAATTCATCAAAGAGATAAAAAGTCCAAATTATGGGATAAGAAGTCATTAATATGAGATAGACAATGCATAACTATGAGAAAACGAGTTGAATTTATGAGGTAATATGGCAGAATTGAGATAAAATGTCAAAATTATGAAATAAAAAGTCTGAATTATTTCTGATTTTCCCTCTGAAGTGACTTATTTTGTCACATGAGTTTAGTTTGAAAAAGTAACAAGTCTATTGTGAGAATGTAAGGAGTATAAAGTACAGATATTTATGAACAAATGTAGGGAGGAAAAGTAAATAAATACTCAAGTAAAGTACAGATACCTAAAAAAAAACCTACTTATGTACAATAGGGAGCCTAAGTGACGCGATTCTATTTCCGGTCGATTTCCGGGCAATGGGACCTAAGTGCCATAAAAAAATGAATGCGAGTCAATGGAGGGATAAAAGTAATTTTCTGGTCCCGTTTGAAATGTGCTACGGTTTTCACATATGATGTCTGTGAATTTTAAAGATACGTTTTCACATTGAGAAAGCACTCACTTTGGACAGACATCAAAAGTTACATTAGGTTTTATGTGAGAGTAAGTAATGGACTACAACGTTCGTCTCACAAATATGTCGTCACCACCAAGCTTCACCATCAAACTCTTTGAAAACGGCTGTGACTTTGGCGAGCTTCACCTCCTTCTTTCAGGACGAAGGCAAGAGCATCAAATGTGGAGAAAACCACTTTAAATCGGGGCATGTGGAAAGTGGCAGCTACTCCGGGGGAGAGATAGTTGGTCGAGTGAGAGCCAGCATGCGGGACAAGCTCTCGTCAGCCGGGAAGCGGTAGAGGGAACATGTGGAAATGGTGTTGTGATTACACCGGGGC
The DNA here is from genome assembly GCA_020466265.1 of Siphamia tubifer. Lineage (NCBI taxonomy): Eukaryota > Metazoa > Chordata > Actinopteri > Kurtiformes > Apogonidae > Siphamia > Siphamia tubifer. The sequence continues at coordinate 14,434,039 of CM035798.1, read as the reverse complement.
ACAAAGCACACAGGCATTTACAAATGAAAAATAGAAAAGACGGTATACGGTTTAGAAAAGTATGCAGGGAAAGATTCTGCTGTGACGTCTGATATGTAGTCCAAACAGAGTCCAAATAATGACATATTTTTACACGCTAATAAATCACAAAACACGTATTAAAGAAACTCCAAACGCACATCATTGGTTATGATTTTAATTGAAGTACAGCAAATGTGTAATTCAGGGCATAAAGTAAAGTGGACCAGAAAATAATTATTTTCTCCTCATCCACTCATGTTAAATTTTTACGAACTTAGGCCCAGTGGACCGACCGGAAGGGGCGGAGACTTAGGCTCCCTATAATGAAGTACGTCTACTTAGTTACTTGTTACCTCTGAACTTCACCAACTGTTTAAATTGTATATTTTAAAGTGTTTGCAACTCCAGTAAGTAATTTAGAGACTTAATTTTTCCAAAACTCCAACTGCAAAACAACACACTGCTCATCACAGCCACTGTCTACGGCAGGAATAAATCTCTACAACCACAGCACCGATGAGATTTTACAGCATTAAGTTATACATCAAGTGTGTAAATGTATTTTGAATTGCCTATAACAGTAATGGTGCCTATTGCAGTCCATTGTGCTCCATCTTAAATCTGAAATAATTCTAAATAATGATGATGATGACGATGATCACTTGGCAGTTAAAGGACTCCATCACAGTCTGATTGTTAGAAGTTAAAAATCCTTTATTATATTGTTGATATATGGACTTTCTCAGCCTCAGAGTACTTCTCACCCTCAAGAGCACAGTTGTCAAACATAAGGCCCGGGGACCAAATCTGGCCGGCAAAAGTGTCCAATGCGGCCCACACATACACACACATATACACACACATATAATGAAAACTACAACTGTATCTTTATTTTAGTGTAAAAAAAACAATAAGTAAAATTACATACAAAATTATTAGATTAAAAAAATATCATTTTACAAAAATGTGAATAACTGAACAAATATGAATAATGTGTAATATCTTAAATTTACCAATATTTGACTTGTTACTAAATGTTTTGTGTATTTGTAATTGTAATGTAAGTTGTTCTACACATGTGCAAATGATAAACTGATGCAGAATATTGTTCAAATTCCACATGTTATCCAGATATTTAAGGAAATGTAGATGTAAACATTGTCATAATGTCATTTTAGTTTTAAATCCATATTATTATTTTACTGGTCCGGCTCATTTAAGATCATATGGGTCTGATTGAACTATAATGAGTTTGACACCTTTGCCTTTATCAACTATTTTTCTAACTCTGTTCCTACTTTATACAGATTTGTATTTATCATCACCACATTAACTAATCTCTAAGAAACAAAGCAGACCCAAACCAGCACAATAAACCTGCCCCCTCTCCCTCTCAAAATGTGAGACTATGGGTTTGACCCTTTAAGACCGCTCAAGGTCAAAGGTCATGATGCCACTTTGGAGCCTACATGTAGTTTCCTCTCTGTCAACAACAGTAACTGAGCACTTACCACCACTCTGTTTAGAGTTACCACCATTTAAAATCAGGTGACCTTGATTTTGACCTTTCTACGTCACTCAAGGTCAAAGGTGATGACATCATTTTAAAGCTCGTGCTAGGTTTCCTATATGTCCTATCTGACTTTTCTGTTATCGTCTATGTGAACGTTTGAGGTTTTGACCATGTGACCTTTGACCTCTCTGGTCGACAATAGGTCAAGACAAGCAGACAAGATACAGACCAGCATTCTGGTGCTGATTGAAAGCCTGTAAAATATTATATTCACAATTCAATTTTGACCTTTACTGTGACCTTTGACCTCGAGTCTTTAAATTTGTCCTTCACGGTTCTGATGTCGATGCACATCAACAGTGAGAGCAAAAAGAAGCGATATGTAAAACTAAGTATATAGTTCATTATCAATTATCATTATGAAAACACATGTTGGTGACTGTGACCTTTGACCTACATTCACCCAAATTAGATAGGATCTATTCTGGACCTCATTGCACCTTTCCTGAAAAGTTCATGGAAATTGGTTCAGTAGATTTTTATGTGAAGCTGCTGACAGACAGACAGACAGACAGACAGACAGACAGACAGGCTCAAACACAATAATAATAATTGGTAATAATTGAATCATTTCTCTGTCTTGGCTCAGTAGTTTGAATACACACACACACACACTCATTCATGTTTGACCTTAAGTAATAATGAACTTCCTTAAAGACCTCAAACACCCACAGAAACACCATGACAGGGATTTTTTTTACCTTCCAACCACAGCTGAAAACTGAGCCGACAACATAAACCTGGACTAATTTGAGGCAGAAACATTCACATCAAGAGAATCCAGTGATTTTTCTGAACATCTATTAATCCCACACGGAGCACGCTCATTACTCTGCTTAAACCAAGATGCAGCACTTCACCTTCTTCTGAGCCAATGAATAATGGAGTGGATAATGCCAAAAGTTACCGCAAGACAAGTGGGATCCCAAAGAGTTTTCAACATTATCTGTAATAAATGATGCGTCTGACCTTAAAAAGAAACAGATGTGAAAACTCCACAAGGAGATAAAGTCACACAAGAGACACAAACGCATCTATTGTGTACATTCCAGTCTTAAGAAGTGGTTGTTTCTAAACCATTAACGCTGCACACATGTCGAACATGAACTTTCAACATGCCTAGATAGCTGGGTTTCTTTTTTTTTTCCCTTTTCTTTTTGCAATTTACTTTGATGAGCTCTTCTTTAAAGTTTACGACTAATATATTTTCTGAACTATAAGCCATACCTGTATGTAAAACATATCCGTTATATTTTTTAAAAATATAATAATAAAAAAAAGATTATACAAGCCACACTGGGTTATAAGCTGCAGATATCTATGTTGAAAAATCATATATTTACTGCATGTACAGAAGGATTTTGAACTGTAATAAATGTAGTTATTTGTATTTACCTGAACAGATTTTTTTCCTAACAGTGACTTTTAAGCAACTTTACTGATTCAAATGGAACAGAACCAAGAGGAAAATAACCAGTATTTATTGTATTTATCTTCATTTCTCCTATGTTTTAAATCACAAATCACTTTCATTATTTCCACTGAAACCCATGTAGTCGTCTTCTTCTGTGTCACAGTTAAACAACCTCAGAAGCTTCGTCACATCTGTCTCCATGATGAATAGGTGAAGATTTGAAAAATAATTAACAGTTTGTAATTTGTCGTCCGTGTTCTATCTGCGAAAGACAAAGTATCGATTTTGATTTGGTGGTTTTGATTCTAATTCCGGTTATAGCGCCCCTAGTGGTGGAAAAAAATTCCACAGAATAGCCTCATGGTTAAAATTATATGAAAAAATAGCAGCTTATAGTCCAGAAAATACAATAATGAATATGAGATGTGAAAAAATATATAATTATGTGTTAAAAAAGTCTGAATTGTGTGAAACAAAGTTAAAATTAAGAGATACAATTCATAAATATGAGATTTAAAAAAAAGCATAATCATGAGAGAGTCAAATTCTATAAAAAAATATATATAAAAAATCCACAGAATAGCCTCATGGTTCCAAACATATGAAAAAAGGAAAAAGGAAAAAGCTTATAGTCCAGAAAATACAGTAGTGGTTAAAATTTTTTTCTGAAATTTATAAAATAGGGAGATTAACTTTTTCCATAAAAACACAATGTGAGAAATGTAAGGAACTGTGGTTTAAATGGATTAACTTCATTAACACAAAGACTTAACTTGCTCTAATAACCTTGTTTAACTGTAATGTCATGAGAACTTAAAGGTCAACTTCTATTGTTATTTCATTTATATTACATTGGTCACCACTATGGTCGAATGCATTGTGCGTCAGTTCTGTGAAAAATGTGATCATAGTTGTCTTGTTTCAAGCTGTTTCCTGTGAGTTAGAACAGAGGTTAGTGGTTGAACGACTGGCTTTTCTGGTGTTCCACATCAATATTCCTGATTAATAATGCACCTCTGATTGGTTTCTAAACAAGAAAAAAAAACAGGAAGGCCAAACCCCCAGCTGAGTAGTGCTAGATGCTACTCTGGTAAAGGTAAACACACATAGAGCGAGAAGAGAGGGGGGAGTGTTCCTTAACTGAGCCAATCAGAGATGCCTTATCACCGCATCATGGACATGTATGAGGAAGCACCGGAAAACTCTGTTGTTCAACTTCATGTCAAGTCAAACAAAAATAAAATTAAATTAAATAGAACCAATGATCATAGACCATAGATCTTTTAAAGTGCAATTTCAGTAGTGTGTACACATGTATATATATATATATATATATATATATATATATATATATATATATATATATATATATATATATATATATACATGTGTATACAGATTTTTATCCAGAGTTTTATTCTATTTATATTTTTTATTTTGTACTGTTTTTATTTTTTTCTGTATTGTTTTTTTTTTTAACCATGCTTCTCACGCTAATTTCTTTTCTTTTCTGAATGTTGCACTGTTTTAACAAGAGTTGCTCTATTTTAAATTTCGTTGTTCCCAAATGGGTCAATGACAATAATCTGATTCTGCACAATGTATTCAATCACAATAGAGAACACAGTAATATTAATGAAATAACCATGGAATGACTCCTTATAGTCTGGAAAATAAGGGATAAAAATTAATCTTTTTTTTTGGGTCTGTTTCCACTGTTCGATTTAAAACACTGTGACAATAAGTCTTTTCATGGGTCACAGTGAGAGGAGAGGGTTTATATGAAGCAGTGGAGCTCAGACTGTAGAGTATTAAGATGAAGAATGTCAGACTGCAAAGATAACTGATGCACATACAGCGTTCTGCTAGATTTATGATGTATGAATGATACGTGCAGATTCCAGACATTTAGAAAAAAAACATCACATCCTCCAAGTATCTTTCAGCGTGAAACTGTCGTCATCTGAAAAGCCACGGAGCAGATCTCATGACACGCGAGCTCAGGGTTTAGACTCACCGTGTTGAATCCAGGGAAGAGGCTGATGGCTGAGGCCGATTCCAAAGGGAATGGGAGGAACTGCTTCATGGCCAACGAGGGCTGGACAGCGGGCAGGGTGGGACGTACCAGGGCAGGCATGAGGCCATTCTGACATGTGTTACCTGCAGGACGTGCATAAAGACACAGCATGTTGAAGTGCACGTGCTAAGACTGAACACAGATTTACAGACCAATGTGAGTCTCGTCTCTTTTCACACACTGACGTATACGTGTTTAAGTTAGATCTGTACCCAAGTCACCAACAGGATCAATAATAATAATAATAATAATAATAATAATAATAATAATAATAATAATAATAATAATAATAATGATGGTAGTAGTAGTAATAATAATAATAATAATAATAATAATAATAATAATAATAATAATAATAATAATAATAATAATAATAATAATAATAATAATATAAATAAACCACTTTAGATTTGAAATCAAATCTCAAAGTGGACAGTAAAAAGATAAAATCAACAGATTAAATTCAAAATCAACAACATTAGCAACACTTTGGCTATAATAGTTTTTATAATAGCAACAGAAAGGTTTATTATTATTATTATTATTATTATTATTATTATTATAGAAAATTATAGTTTCTGAAAGGGATAGGTGAGTAATATTAAATTACTGTCAACAAACTATACATCCTGAGCTTATACATACATAAATGGCATTAAAAAGAAAAGTTTTTCCAGATTTTTATTTTATGTATTTATTTATTTATCTATCTATTTATTGCAAATTTATGAGAAGAAAAAAATCCATGTGCTACACCTATGAAAAAATACAAATGTGGGGGAAAAAATTAAAAAACTCTTGATGGAAATTTCAGATCGAACTTCGATCGAAAAAGTACAATTATCTGACTACTATACTTGCAGAAAAGTAAGTTTCCATTAAAAAATAATTTAAAAAAAAGATTACAGTATGGCATTTATGGGTAAGAATGAAAACATCACAGATAGAAAATGTAAATTTACCACTTACTCAGAAAAATAACTAAAATCATCACTTGGCAGAAAAAACAGTTTCATAAATTAATCATTTACAAAACCAAATTGAATAGAAGTGCACATTACATTTAGGAAAACAACATTTATATTTAAAACATCTACTCTGGAAAACTATAATTATGCAGGAAAACAGAAATAGAACAAAATTTCACAGAATAAAAAATTTACAAATGTACAAAAAAAAACTTTCATGTTGTTTTGAGTTTTATATATTTGTAAGAAATACAATACTGTAGTAATAACTTTTTAATGAAAAATAAGGAATTAAAGATGAAAAAGTCAGATATTCTTTGAGATTAGTGTAGGAAAAAAATCATCAAGTCTACACATATTTTCTAAAAGTAATTAATCAAACATTAATTTGTGAGAAAATGTTCAGATATTCTGGTTAATTTCTATGAAAGAATAAAGTTGGATAATTTGTGTAAGTAGATGATGATTTTATCTTTTACCCATGGTTTTTATTTTTCTCATGAATGTCATAAATTACAGCAGATGTTCTAGCCCCAGAAAAGTGACGATAACTTAAGAGGAATTAATTTTTTTTAGAAAAAATTAAAAATGCAAACATCTGTGTAATTATCTGGATCAAAATAAAAAAAAAAACCCTCTTCTTCAATTTGTGCATTCAACAGGATGTATAAAACTAGTACAATAATAAAAGAAATCTAATAATCTGAATAAGTGAAAATTTTGTTATAATGTAGAAGAATGCATAATATAGATATTATTGCAATAAATTAATATAGACTATCATGATTACAATATATTATTATATTTATTAACCTGTTGATGCATGAATTATGAGAATCTTAATCAATATGTTTTTATTTATATTATTTATATATATACATATACATATACATATATATATATATATATATATATATATATATATATATATATATATATATATATATATATATATATATATATATATATATATATATATATATTATTTTTTTTAAAGTGTTTTATTCTGAAAAAAACAATGTGATTGAAATTTTTTTAATGAACCTATTTTTTATGCAGTAAAAAAATGCTGGAAAACATGTGTTTAAGCTTTGAACCAAATAAACGTGTTTTTAAAACACAACATCAGAAGACTATGAAATAAAACACTTTTAATGCAGTTTTTCTTTAAGAACAGGTAAACATATTAGTGCAGATCAGGTATTAATAACAGAACAGTTACAGTAATGATATGAACTGAACTAAAACAACAAAACCATGAATATACAAGAGAACAACTGTAGAACAACTGGAGAACAACTGGAGAACAACTGGAGAACAACTGTCTACTGCAGTGACCAGCATAGTGTATAATAATTAACTCTAACCATAAACTGATGGACATTGGAACTGACTTTGTGGTTTTGTTTATCTATTTATTTGGATGTATCTTAAAAATACCTTTTGTTAACTGATGTGTGTGCAGGCTTTTGTTTATTTATGGTTGGGTTGGGGAAGATTGAAAAAAAAAATATTTATCTATTTATTATTTTTTGTGTGAAAAAAGGGAAAACTTTACATTACTGAGAAAACATCTGAAATATTTTTGGTTCAATAAATACAGTTGATAAAACACTGTATAGTGAATATAAAGTAAATATAAATATAGTTTATAGTTGATTATACAAATCGGATTGTGTGAGGTGACTTACAGAAAATATGTATAAAAATGATTTGTATGTATGACTTGTATTAGTGATAAATAAAAAAAGTGTGTTAAAGCATTTTGGAGCAGAATGGATTTGCTTATTAGTTTTTAAAAAGGGGTTGGTGTATTGTTAAGTTTTACTTCTTCCTACTCATTTTCGATTGCAAAAAAAAAAAAGTTTGATGATTTTGTGTGCTCAAAATAAAATTGAACTAAATATCCGTTATTCTCAAAATATCATCTCACACTACATTTTTATTTTCTTTCAGCGGAAGACAAAAAAAAAAGAGAAAAACAATAGTACAGATGGATTTCATCTGATATCAGGAAGAAAAAGAACTTTTCTCAGCCAGTTGAGTAGCCTGTAATTAACATGTGTTTTTCTGCACAAATCCTCCATGTTGTTTTAACAATACACTACTGTATTTAATATAAGTTTAAATGGAGAATATTTAGGTTGAATTAAGCCTTGAAGCACCTGGTAGTGTTTGGGTTTGTTGGGAGAAGGGATGGATTTGAGGATCATTGGACGAGGATGGTCTCTATTACTGCGTCAAATGGTTTCGATTCACACTGGTGTTGAATCTTCTGATTCTATTTTCTTGTGTAATCAGTATCAGACTTAAGCTGAAAATAAGTTGTAAAGGCAGATGACCACTGTGATGATATTTATCTCTCTCAAACAGATGTTCCCATTCTCAAATGATTCCCACAAACCTCCAGTGTGGGATAAATGCACCAGGCGCTGTGGGTCTACAGACCAGGCCCTGCTCCGCAAATCACTAGGAAAAACAAAAGTAAATACTTCACTTTTATTGTCATGTGAGTGTGCCACGCCAGCAAAGTGCTTTCTAGACCACAGATTGGAAACAGCGTAGGGCTGATTTCAACACGGCGGGATGAAAAAAAAAGGAAAAGGCAGTCTTCCAAAACATTAGGAATTAAAGAATCCATTTTGCAAAGCTGTAATGAGAACCAGAGGGAAGATTTTTTTTAACAACAGTCAAACTCCAGGACTCTAAAGTATTGGCAGATATTGTATCAAACCACCAATTGGAGACAAATAAAAACAAGGTTTGCCACGTTTCAGGTCCCCTTGGCGTGGGTAAAGGGTAAATAAAAAAGCCAAAAGTCATAAAGGGGAGATGAGAAAAGGGGAAAACCACAGACGGCGTCCCTCCCCCCCCGTCCCCTCCTCCCCTCTGTCCGTCTTCTGTCTTCTCCCTCCAGTCGCCGGAGCGCTGCCATCTGTTGGAAAAACAACACATGCCGTCTCTCATGTGGAGGCACGTCCTCGTCCCACCACTTTAACAAAGCATGTCCTTCTTGTGGGGATCATCCAAGCGTCCCATCTCCTCGACATGCAGGGGTCTTACGTCAGCCCGCAGGCATGTCCTCGCTTCACGCCGGGCCTCGTTCACTGTCCAGCGCCTCCCGTTCCTGACGTACTCCGTCAAAACAGCCTGTCCACAACCCCCCCTCCCACCACCACCCTCCCCTGGCGAGTCTGCAGCCGCGTGTGGAGTGACAAACTGAAATGGGAATTGGTTTGATGGGGTTGGATTTGGTTTCATGACGGACAGGAGATCAAATCTGAGATGTCAAGATAGGTTTGGATTTTTCCACTGTCCCACACAGTGCGATGTCAGGAATCTTCCGACTGCACTATATGTTATTACCCAGGGGTATTAGTACACAAACTTTGACCTTCATGTTATGGAAAGAGTTGAAATACTCAACTGTTCGATGACAGGTAGGAAGGAAAACTGAAACCAGTTAAGGATTAACTCACCACTATTGGAAATACACGTCTGCATTCTGAAATTTGCTGAAATATTGTGATGATTGCAGAAGAAAAAAATTAATAAATTGCAATAAAAAAAAAATAAAAAATCAAGTTTAGGATTCCAAGGTTCCCAATTTGGCAACTGAGCGTGAGCGACACATTATAATCTACACTTCACGGAGGTGGCAGCATTTTCCAGCTGATAATACATATCCATATAAGGTCATACGGGGTCAAAGTTGATAAAAAAGTTAATACTGATCATGGGCTGAAACGCAACGACAGTCAAATATTTTTTTCCTATGTTGGATTTGATCACATTTGAAGCCTGTGGGAGGAACCGACAAGTACTCGGGCAGTGTTCGTTAGTTTAGAGGAGCAGCCCTCTGCTGGTTTAAATCATATTTATCTAATCGCTACCAATTTGTTCACATCAACAAACAATCATCGCAGTCCTCCAGAGTTAATTATGGCGTTCCTCAAGGGTCAGTCCTTGGGCCTATTTTGTTTACACTATATATGCTCCCTTTAGGTAACATCATTACAAATCATGGCATTAATTTTCATTGTTACGCGGATGACACACAGCTATATTTATCGATTAAACCTGACCAGACCAGGCAAATAGATAAACTAAGTACTTGTGTACAAGACATAAAGACTTGGATGAGTGCCAATTATCTTTTACTGAACCCTGAAAAAACTGAAGTCGTTATAATTGGTCCTAAAGATGCGAGAGACTCCCTAACTAACCAGATAGTTACTCTGGACAACTTAAGTGTAACACCCAGTGCCACAGTTAAAAATTTAGGAGTTTTATTTGATCCAGATCTTTCATTCAAAATGCATATCAAACAAACTTGCAGAACAGCCTTCTTTCACCTGCGCAACATAGCCAAAATTAGGAATATTCTGTCTAAAACGACTGCAGAAAAATTAATTCATGCATTTGTTACATCACGATTAGATTATTGTAACTCCTTACTTGTAGCATGTCCTAAATATTCCCTAAAAAGCTTGCAACTGGTTCAAAATGCAGCAGCAAGATTATTAACAGGATCAAATAGAAGAGAACACATCACGCCTGTGCTCCAAACCCTTCACTGGCTACCAGTTGAGTCTAGAATTAAATTTAAAATCCTCCTCCTTACATATAAAACCATTAATGGTATGGGCCCCTCTTATCTTAAAGATGATCTGGTTCCGTACCAACCCAATAGAACCCTTCGTTCTCAGAATGCAGGTTTACTGAAAGTTCCTAGGGTTTCTAAAAGTACAGTAGGAGCTAGAGCCTTTAGTTATCAGGCCCCTGTCTTATGGAATCAGCTTCCCTTTAATATTAAAAACGCCGAAACAGTCTCTACATTTAAAATTAGGCTTAAAACATTCCTGTTTGAGAAAGACTATGGTCAGGTTAGTTAAAAATTATGTGACTCATATATCATGTATACATGATGTATGAGTCACAGTTCAGTCTAGGCTGCCCTAGGAGTTAGAATGCTGGGGGAAGTACAGACACTGAGTTCTTTCTTCTCTTTCTCTCCCTCACATCTGTTTCTGTAATTTTTATAACATATCTTTCATACCAAGTCTGTTCATGACTAGTCACCTGGTGTCCCCTTTCCCCCCTCCCCCCCTGGGGGGAGTGGTGGCTCTCCTGACAGTGCCTGCACGGGAGCCATGGACGACAGGATCTGGAGTATCTCGCCTGTGCTGACCTGTGACCCCGGACCACCGCTCCTGCCTGTCTGGACCAGCCCCCCTTCCTGCATTTATACATGGACGTTCATCTATAGCCTGTCCGTCCATGGGAGTGGATCTCTCCTTCAATGTGGTTCTCCTCAAGATTTCTTCTTTTTCCCACTGGGTTTGGAAGTTTTTTCTTGCCGAGAAGGAGGGTCTAAGGACAGGGGATGCCTGGGACTTTTCATGTATTTCTGTAGTTGATTATGTTTTTGTAAAGCCCTCTGAGACGACGTTGTTGTGATTTAGGGCTTTATAAATAAAATTGAATTGAATTGAATTGAATTAAATGGTAAATGGACTTCACTTATACAGCGCATTTTCCTCCTTGAAAGTGCTCAAAGCGCTTCACATGTAGGGCTCACATTCACACACTCTCACACACCAGTAGGTGACTGCTGCCAGACCTACTGGGAACAGTTTTTACAGTTCAGTGTCTTGTCCAGCTACAGCAGCATCAAAGTGCCTTCTGTCTAGTTAATGGATCCTGCAACTACTCTGGGTACCACGTCACCCCAAAAGAAGCAAGGAGACTGTCTTTCATAACTAATTCCTCTACAGTACATTCTCACCAGTACATGACATGAAGCATTAGGTGTATTTGTAAAGTATTCTTTAATAGACATTAATACATATACATAACTGTAAAATAAGTTATTTTACAGTTTAATTAGTAAAGTTTACAGTATGCATCTCTCAGAAGTCAAGATACTCCAAAATATTTAGTTTTCTCAAACCAACCTACAAAGATTCCATGTTTAGTGTCCATGTGTTTATGATTGATGATAACAGTGATATGTAACATGATAAGTAATAATAATAATAATGGATTGGACTTATATAGCACTTTTTAGCCACTCAAAGTGCTTCACATTAGTGACCCATTATTCCTTCACTCTCACATGCACACTCTGGTGGTGGTAAACTACATATTTAGCCACAGTTGTTTTGGGGCAGACTGACAGAAACGTGGCAGCCATTTTGTGTTGACGGCCCCTCTGACCACCACCGAACATTCATACACCAGTGTGAGTGACGCTGGAGGTAAGGAGGGTGAAGTGTCTTTGCCCAAAGACACAACGGACCGACTACGGCAGAGCGGCGCCGCGGTCATCATGTTTACTGCCAACATGGCGTCCTGACAAGTAAAAGTCACGTGAATCAATGGGGACAGGCTTAACCCCATGTGGGTGACGCCAATATCCACTTGACGTGTAGTGGACCGGCTTTTTCTGAGTGGTTCGTTTCTCTGTGTTGTTTTCTATGAATGGTAAATACAGCCAGTTGAGGTGACAAACAACGCAGCAAAGGCAGCATGTGTCGGTAAGTCGGGGTGAACCATCAGATTCCAAAAGGAGCGTGGAAAAGTGGCTTTCAGCGGAATGACACCTTTAATGTTACATTGAGTGACATGAGCTGATTCTATTTTTTTGTACACATGGAAATGATCTAGGTTTAAGCCATAAATGTACAAGGATTTAAAAACAACTCATATAACTACCAGATAACAATCTGAGGTTGTATTTAGTTATATGATGAAAAAAACTAACCTGTTATATAGAGTCAGCAATTAAGAGGTGAAAGTGGGTTTACTTTTAAACCCCTGATCACATGTCATATATGCTAAATACAGTCTGATAAATACACATGCGTGGGTTTATTAAACAAACACATGGTTCCAGGTACAACAAACAAACAGTTTATATGGTTTACCCAAGTTCTTATTATTGCAAAAACACATTTTTGGTGACCTTGGCCTTTGACGTAGCTTAGCCGCGCTATCCCTATTCATTACATGTACTGTATAAGTCTTGGAACACTTCATAGTCAGGGAAGGCGGGGCTAAAAGGTTGTCTTTCAAATCCTCTGTATGCAACCAATTACCGTAATCTTTAGAATGACGTAGTTAGACGCCAGAAAGTTCACGGAGAAGTCCAGAGAAAGTTACGAATGACTAAACAAAATGGTGGATTGTGAACTTTGACGACTGTTGTAAAAATAATTTAAAGATTGCTGACGTTTTCTCACATTCTTCACTCATCTTTGATAAAAGGAAATCACCACCCGTTGTTCTTCTTCTATGGTTGTTTCCGGTTGTTTCTCTCTGAATCATTCCCTTTCTTATGCCCGCCTTCCGAACTCTATACTTCACCGTGATTCGTCGGCCAGTTTCAGGGAAATCTAGCCAAAAGTTACATTGAGCGAAACTAGACGACTACTGTAGGACATTAGATTTGCTGCCACTAGGAGGGTCTAGCACAGCTTGGCTACCTTTGACCTACATTCATTAAAATGTAATGGCATCTATTCTGGACCAACTCACAGCTTTTCTGAAAATTTCATGGAAACTGGTTCTGTAGTTTTTATGTAAAGCTACTGAGAATTAGACAAACAAAAAGACTGACAAAAAAAAAAAAATCACATTTCCCCTCAGGGGGGTGGGGTAATAAACAGTGTTGTACCAGGACTTTTACACAGAACTGTATATTAGTTGTGAATAAAGTAAATCTAGGTTGATGTTGTCATTTATGAGGATGTGTCAAAGAAACTAATAAATCCAGTTCACTTTCCTGTTGACAAAAAACAAGTGATATTCAAAGGTTTACAAAATAATTTGTGATTCTGAAAAGGATGGTTTTCTATGAATGGTTATGTCTGATTAAATTGTAAATACTGGAAAGAAAGTCGAGTGTTGAGGAAAACTTGATTCAAATGAATGGATTTTATAATTAAGAACTTAGAGTGAATGAAACGTTATAAAAAGTGAATTTGATAAATTGACTTTAAATCTCTTGTATACTTCAGAACATTTTTGAGTGTTTCCTGCTTAAGGCCTCCTGTCTGTGAAGAGTCTGGGTTTACGCTCAGTTTGAATTGTCATCCTGCCAGTATAATGTTTACAGGGAAAAACATAAGTGGAAATACACTTTAGTTAAATATGAATGTCATTTCTGGGAGGAAAAGTTGAACCATTAATCATTGAGTTTAAGAAGGAATTACTTCGATCTGTCCAATACATTGTCAGTTAATAAATCTCATAATGTTTGGTCAAAATATCACATACCAACATACACACACACACACACATACACACATTTTATCAACATGTGGCATAAGGTTCAGATGCCGATGCATAAATGACTAGATAATGCAGAAAGAAAACAGAAAAATTAATGGAATATAAATATTCATAAATGTACTTCCATGTATTAACCTTATGCTGCCTTCAGGTACTGGCAGGAAGATGATCCTTTCCATGAGAGAATTCATAATTACGTTGTATTAAGTTAGTATTTTGTTTTATCTCCGACATATGTGTAGGTATTTCTCACCTGACGCTGCAACATTCAGGTGAGAAGTAACACGCCGAAACATGTCAGGTGAGAAATACCTACATATATGTCAGAGATAAAACAAAATACTAACTGTAAGACATAATGAACATTCTACAGTTAAAATTATGTTGTGCCGTTTGTTTAATTATTTATTTATTTAATCTCTTTTTCTTTTGTGCTGGTTTGGTTTTCTTCTCTTTTTTCAATTTATTCATTTATTAATTCTTTTGATGGACAGTTAATATTTGGGAATAACACACCACCTTACAATCTTTAACTGCAATAGCACCGCCTGTTCATTTCTGTCCCCGCTCGTCCTGTTCATCCTGTCCAGTCTTTGTTTCCCCCACACATCACTGAGGTGTAGCACTGCCCTCCCTGGTTTATAATAGAGAGTTCTAATAAAGGATGTCTGCTCAGCTTTCAGGGAGGACCGGTGATGGTCACACACATGCACTAAATATGAAAATATTTGGCTGCAAGACTAAAATATGCATTGATCTCAAATAATGTTGACACCCCCTCTGTGGAGTTAAACAATGAGAACAAATGCATATATATATATATATATATATATATATATATATATATATATATATATATATATACGTTGTGCTTAAGTGTTTTTGTTGTAGTTAAAAGTGACTTACAGTACTGCTTGGGTAAAAGTTAATCAGGTGAATGTTACTAATTAATCTGATTCAGTTATTTCTTTGTCTTTTCATTCATTTTTGTGTGTGAAAATGTTCGTTTGCTAATTGTATATGGTATAAATGTGCAAAATCATCAGATGAAAGCAGCAGAACATGAATAAAAACCCCATTTATCATTTGTGACAAATCCCTCGTTGCTCTCCACTGTGTAAAAACCTCCAGGGTAATTTGATCTGGGTAGTTTGTGTGTCAGCTCTCCAGTGGAAAATACAACATGCATGTCCAATTTTCGAGTTTGTAACTACTATTTACTATAATTCCAATAGCATGTGAAGGCAGGATAAATGTGAGTAATGGACACTGTACATGGATCCGAAGCATTGAAAACAAATGCTCGAAACATCAGCAGAATGTGGGACAGACAGTATCAAGATTACACCAACTAGCAAAAGTATTTGCGAAATAATAATGACAAATGGTAAACTTGTCAATACTTATGTCGCGATTTTCCACAGTTTCATGGTGCCCAGAGCACTTTATAAAGCCACACATTCACCCATTCACACACACTGCAGTGGACCAGTGGACAGACACTGACAGGCCCGACTGGGAAACAGGTGGGGTTTAGTGTCTTCAGTTATTAAAGAACCAAAATTAGTAGTGATGACCTTTAGGACATACTGCATCATTTTAAATCGGGTGACAAAAAATGTGACCCTAATATGCTTTTTTGGATAAAATAATAATTTTTTTTAATTTTATGTTTAGAAAATATATCAGCCACTAGACACAAATTTTAACACTTGGAAATTAGACGTATGAACATTTTTAAGTATGTTAATTGAGCTAACTTGAACAAATTACCATGGTAACAGACATTTTGGGATGAAAAAAACTTTTTTTGTTAGTAAAACTTTAAAAAAACATATTTCGCAAACTGATACAGATATTTAAATAATTCTGCATCATTCTTGTCCTAAAAACATCAGAAAATGTTTAGTCATTATGAAGTGGCAGAGATAGTTTGATAATATGAACATTTTGGTGTAAAATTCTTGAACTTGAAATTACAGATTTTCTGCCTAAATGAATGTTTTGCTTCATTAAAAGCTATTGATGATTCAAAAATTGTTTAAATATCTGTATTGGTTTGCGAGATCTAACAAAAAAGGTGTTTTTCAACCCAAAATAGAGTAGCTGTTACCATGGTTATTTGTTAAAGTTAGCTCAATTAACATACCTAAAAAAGTTCATAGTTCCATCACACCTGACGGTCGTTCTCAGTCTTTACAGAGTTTATTGATCATCTGAATCAGGTGTGCTGGAAGAAGGAAACATCTGAAACATGCAGGTTAGCGGGTCTTTAGGACCAGGGTTGGAGACCAATACATGTTATCAGCTCAGGTACCATGTACTAATCCTTGACAGTGTTTCCATACAGATACTATTCTACCTGGACATCATTGTGGTGTAATTCCTATGGTCAAACATTACTCATTGCCTCACCAAGCTCACATATTTTTTCGTCATTAACCAAAGATAGAAATGTCTGAACCTCCACGATCGACCACACTGTAGTTTTGTGAACCAACATTATTATTATTATTATTATTATTATTATTATTATTATTATTATTATTATTATTATTATTATTATTATTATTATTATTATTATTATTATTATTATCGGACTAAATTAACTAAATGCTCTGTTCATTTTAACTCAAAAGGCCTAAGAGCACAGACCTCCACCAAGACAGACCCCCCCCCCCCCCAAAAAATGAAAGGAGGTAATGTTTTTGCCAGTATTTATCTGTCTGTCTGTCTGTCTGTCTGTGTACAACATAACTCAAAAAGTTATGGATGGATTTCGATGAAATTTTCAGGATACCTCGGGAGTGACACAAGAACCATTAGATTTGGGTGAAGATCCAGAAGAGATACTCGATCACTTTAAACATTTTGTTAACATTGCGGTAAATGGAGAATACATTTCTGCTGTGACCTTGACGCAAAAATTCAATATGGCGTCAGACCGGAAGTAGTGAGTCAATTCGGCTGAAGTTCAGCCTGTTTGATCCTTGTGTCTGTCTTCTTGGATATACCACATTTCCAAACAATCTGTCAAGAATTAGCGATGCTAGAGTGCGAAAAGACATGAAAATTCAATATGGTGTCAGACAGGAAGTAGTAGGTCGATTCGGCTGAAATTTGGTCTGTGTCATCCTTGTATCCTTCTTCTTGTACATTCGAAATTCCCCAATGATCCATCA